>JARHVA010003434.1:485000-785000 GCA_037957365.1 Torreya grandis
TCATATCCCAAATTAGTACCATCACCTCTCCTCTAGTTACCTCCTACATCTCCTACACCAAAAAAAATGTTTTATGTTGTAGGGGACCTTTATGGTCATGGTGGTGGATTTATCTATTATTATGGCTTATAGTGGCCTAAACCTACAAGTGAAATAGGAATGGATATAAGAAAACCACCTCATCCTACTTCCATAGGTTTTAAATCCAACCTTCATGCCACCTACTATAATATTTTTTATATCATATGCTTCTCTCATCCCATACACCCCCATGTTAATAACCCCTTATGTGATGGGGTGTGATTGCAACCTTTCTAACTTCAATAATATGCTCTCCCAAAACCTCTTGTATAAAAATACAAGCACTAGTAGTTTAGCTATGTATGACAACCCAAACTACTGAGGTACTCTATCCACTAGGCATACTTATATATGTATGTGCTTGTCTCTAACTTGTTACACTTCTTTGATATCTATGATATAGGCCCCATGATTTTCCCATTGACACAACATTCCCTAATAGGGAATGGATATTGAATTTTTCATTCTCAATCTCTCTATTGATTAGGTTAATGATCTAAATGGGCCCATCTTTATTCATCTTGAGGCCCTAATTGTCTATGGATCCCAAATAATAACCACTCATAGATAAGAGATCATCCTATCATAAATCCAACTCATAATTGATGAAGGGTGGTTGATATAAAGCTCCCCTAATCACATTATCTTGTATAGGTCCATGTATGTCCTCATTAATACCTATTAAGCCAATAAATTTCTTAAACCCTTTTCCTTTATATTCATGATTATTAGTGTCTTACTATACAATATATGGTATATCCCCTTATCCCCTACTAATTATGAGGTAATAATCCTTATGACGGTTTGGCACAAGGTTGGGATCGCTAGTCCCTCTACCTTCAGAATCATCACTCCATAATTCAAGTCCATAATGGGTGTGTTTACATCATCAAAGTAATATTCCCAACTGAAGGCCTCCCCTTATTCTATATCATTCATAAGGGTCACATGTGGACTTGTATTTGGTAATCCTAGTCTCCTTTACACATATGTGAGAGTGATGGTCCACTCTCCTAAAGCCTATAGAAACTATAAGGTGTTATAATTCTCATCCTAATATGTAAATGTGTCACACAATAATATTCTTTAGGGGGCCAAAATCCCCATCCATACAATCCTAATAATCCTAGCCCTATTGAAAAATACTAGCTCATATCTTGTTAACAACCCTAGTATCTTTGATAGCCACTCCTATTTTTCTCAAATCCACTATATGTATCCCCTTGCTATAAATAGAAAATTAAAACACTTAAAAACTATTCTCTAGCCTCAAAACTGACTCAAAACCCTTCATTCTCTAATTATGATGAAATCATGAGATTTTATAGGTGATAGCTATTAAATCACCCCAAATTTTTACTATGGATTAATTTTTATCTATAGTGGTTATGCAGCTATCAAATTATTGATGGACATAAAATTTATTCCATGATAACCATGGTAGTTAAATAAACCATTGTGTCAAATATGTAACCACCAGTCTTTGAAGACTAGAAATTATCCTAATGGGGTAATTTCTTCACCTATGTGCACCCTAATCAAAACCCCTAATAGAATAAAAAATTAAACCAAAACTTAGAAAATAACATTTTGCTAACCTACCTGATCCCCCAAATCCACACATGTAATCAATTTGTAATTTAACTAGATATAACTATATTTTCATTTTTTTCAAAATTTGGGTAAAAACATTAAAATTACCAGATCTAACCTATATCTAACTTAGTCTATATCTCATTGGTACATTTTCCATATCCTCTTAGTTCTTATCAATTCAACTAATTTATCACTCAAATCCATCACCATGAATATAGAGCTCAAAAATCTCACAAATAAAGTTTAAAAAATGGTTTATATTTTTTAATTTATTTTGGATATATAATTTTTATACATACTCATTATGTTCTAAAATTTTCCATTATAAACTTATGTTTTATGTTTTATGATTTGTTTGTGGTGTAAATAATGCATTACATATCTCACACTAAAAATTGAAAATCTTTCACTTTTTGTAGCATACTCGTTTCTGTTTTTGGTTTTATGGGTTTACAACATTAACCCTTGAATTAGGCCACTAAATAGGGTGTTTTAGGTAGTATACTCACCCAAACATACATGGTAAGTACTCGTGTAAACCTTTTTAACAATTAATACATTTTATGATTTTTCATAAAACTATGCTTGATTTTTTTGTAGGTCACAAAAAAGTCTCAGATGGCTTTGTTTTGCCACATTGGTAATTAAGGTAAGTTTTATAACCATAATTTTACTTTCAATGTGACACTAATTTGGAAAATACCCTCACCGATTCATTATGAATAATTTCCCCATGGGGGAAATATATATGCAGCCAAAAATTACACAGTGAAACATTTATTAAAAATTCAATGATGATGTAAATACATTTACCAAAATATATGCTCAAATTAGAAGCTATCTCAACCTTATTTTCATTGTGTGACCTTATTGAGCCTATTTTATTTATAAATTTTTCTTTAGTTTTATTTCTTTGATTTAAATGTTTACTTTAATACTCTTGTGACGAAACCATTAGTATTTGTAATGAGACCATCATGCTTTGTTATGACATTGTTGCTTTAGTGACATTTAAACCATTGTAAATTTTTTTAAATGTTGTAAAAAATTTGTTTTATAGGTGAGTTATAATAACATGCTATTTCATTTTTGGTTCTGACCATGGTGGTTCCATCTCTTACAATATTAGTTTCATTTCCACCACTTTCAAAAGGTATAAAATTCATCTCTATTTACATGTTTTTAAAATAGCTTTGAAGTCTTCACTTTTCATGTGTTTCTCATGACTTTGATCATGTTTATTGCTCTTTTTATCTTGGGTTAACCTCTTATATGTCCCAACTCAGCCATAAATTTATTTATATCAAATATTATATTTCTTATCCCTTATTAATTTGGTTTAAACTCTAATCAAAATAATACATGCAACATATTTATTCCCTTACAAGTATATATTCATCCTTGGGTTTATGGATCCAATATTTGCATTATATATTGAATATTTTTAACTTTATAGAGATATAGCTTCCCTAATTTTAGTTTTGAAGGAGTATTTGATTTGATTTTTTTTATCATATGCATGTTCTTCTACAAAATAATAGAGGAAACTCCATGAATTATAAACTAGTTCATTTCATTTGTGTATGAGTCTCATAAATATTTAACAAATGTTTTTACTTAGGATTTGTCCTTATTTATTTATTTTCTTTTTATTTAGCCTTAATTTGGATAAGGATCCTATTTTGTGGTTAAGGTTAAGGATATATAAATTATAGGGAACAAGTGTAAATATCAGTTCTAAAATAGGCTAATTAATGTGTTAAACTCAAATTTAGCATATGCTAAATTTATTATGCTGGGATAGGATATTAATGGAAATTACAACTATGATATATATAAAAATGACATAAAATAAAGTACTTAGTTTTTTTATGATCGCAATCTAGTGTTGGATCTAATATAGATAAGAAGTGGGGGAAAATATAGTTTTAGAATAGTTGTCATATTCTAGATCTGGTGCCTCAGCTTATCTAGACACTTGCATCTACTTGGGATAATTATGTTGATGCTAGTGTCTAAGCTTGATAATAGTATCTTATATAAAATATGAACTAAAATATATTGTTACCATGTAGATGTTTCTAGGTTTATCTTTTCCTTAACTTTGGTGCATTTATATCTAGGTAATGGACCATTTCTCCTGGTGAAATGGTGAAACCATAGATTTGTATATTCAATGTGACCTTGGGAAAAATGCATTAGTTGGCACAATATGTTGATATCACCCACAATGACATCATTATTAAATGGAATTACCTACATATCCATAATATGAAAGAGGGCCTAAAACTCATTTAATTTTCCCTTATGTGTTGGATTGTGTGTGATTCATGTAATGCGTAAAGCAAGTACAAGAGTGGCCTAGATTGTAACTTGGAAATATGCCATTATGAATATTAATTTAGTAATTCAGACCTATATATTAGTTTTTCATTTTATTGATATCATAATAGGGAATAATAGGAAAGCTTTTGGTAATGTGAGTTCTTCTTGAGTGTTCTTTTTATTTGATTTCTAGGTTTCATGGGTGAGGAATGAATGAGGGTTAATATTGTATTTATATCAATTTTATCATGAGATAACTCAAATTAAATCACTTAGGTATACCATTGTAATGAATTTAATTTTAAAATTGGATTAATTTATGGTACTTGACATTTACATCGATCCAGGACAGTAACATCAATGTTATTATCTCACCTGGATGTTAGTATCTAGGGATAAAGAGAGTAGGCTCACACTTAGAAATTTCAAAGGTGTAAGATACACATATTTTAATCTTTATGTTTAATATGGGATGTTTGTGTCATCAATATAAGGTTTTTCAATCTAAGATATAGTCTAAAGGAAAAAAGATAAAGTAGATGTAAGGCTTGTAGAAGCAAGGTATGTGTAGAACTAAGAGGAATATCTAGGGTCATGATTTTTCAAATTGTAAAAGAATAAGGTGATACATAATCATATAATATATTATAAATTTTCCCTTTAATATAGTAATGAAATTTATAGTTTAAATTAAAGGAATAAGTTCATTAGTGTGTATATACACATTGTCTTTGCTTGAGCTAAATTTGAGTGCATTGCCAGAGCCAAGTTTTGAGTGTATTTGAAAGTGACTAACCTACAACCAAGAACATATTATATTTCATAATTGTTACTTATAATCTAGGTCAAAATTAATTTAAATATATTGAAATTAAAAGAGTAAAGTTTAGGAGTACACTAATGTGTCAATGTAACTGCCTTACATATTGTCAAGTTGTTTTTGTAAAAGATGTATCATTGTAACATTATAAAAATGAGATTAGGATAAATATAGATAATTTTTTAAAATTTATATATCCAAGGAGATATAGAGATTGATATTAGAAGGCACATGCCCCAAATTTAGAGCAAAAGTGAGTTACCACCTCATAATTCAGATTAGCTCAATCATGCACCCAAATGATAAATTTAACTTGGTGATTTTGGATGATCATGTCAATACTAAAAAATTAGAAATGTTGAGTGATTTAATCACCCTAACTATACCAAAAATAGAGCCAACTACTATAGTATATTGGCTAGCTAAAGCTCATAATATTTTATTAGGTATCAATACATGCAATAATTTTTAAATCTAAATTTGATGTAGAATTTGATGTATTATCCACATGTTTCATATAAAATTATCTTTATATTTGTCTCATGTTTAAAATGTATAATAATGGTACCATGTGTATTACAATCAAATAACTATGTATTTTGGCTAATTTAGAAAATTAAGTGTGGAGGGCATGCTTCCAAAGCATAACCCCACTATACATGGAGAAATATGAAACTAATAAATGTATCAATGTGGAAGACATATTTCTAAAACATGCCCCTACTATAAGTTTGAGATTTTGAATACTGATTGGGTATGGAGAACATGTTTCCAAATCATGTCCCCACTAAAGCTATGAAATATAAGTACTATATTGAATTAATTTAGAGGACATGATTTCAAATCATACCCCTAATAAATATGAAACTATTAATATGTGTAATCCATTTCCATATGGAATACCCCCATTAAATTTATAAATGGGTGTAGTTACAATATACTATGTTAGTGTGGATAACATGTTTCCATATCATGCCCCCACCACAATATAAAAACTATGATAAAATGTGAAATCCATGTCACCATGACATGACCACACTAATATTCCCCCCTTATAGGTGAGGGATAAATATTAATTGGTAGTTAGCTCACCTAGAAATGGTAAGTCAACTTTAAATCTATGAATGGAACCATGTAGCATATATAAGGAAACATGTCTAGGTAGATGTAACATTTGAAGCATATAGACATAATGTGATCACATGTAGTAATAATATGCATGATAAATATTATTCAAATATATATATAATAACATTATAAACTCAAAAATAAAACAAGCACACACATAAGATCACTCAAAATTAAGTCAAAAGGTAATGGTCCAAGGAGACTAAAAGCAAGGGGCATGTTTGAATGCCATAAAACCAAATGGACATGACTTATTCAAATGCCTAAAAAATAAATGAATGACATATTAAAGTGTCCACAAATGTAATGACATAATCAAATGTATAGGAAAGAAAACATAGTAAAATGCAACACATATAACAGAGCATATTCAAATGCTAGAAAAATCAATACAATATCAAGGCAAAACACTCAAGTAAGTGTGTAAAGGAAAAGCATAATAAACTAGAGTAAACATTTCATATTAGCCCATATATCAAATGTGTTAATAAAAATTTTCAATTATATAACATATCAAGTACCTTATGTAATGTATAATCATGGATAATAGGCATTTGTAGGTACATATGTAAGATTAAATGTGATAGTGCAAAGTGATCATCGAATAATATAATGTGTGTATAAGAAGATAAAAGAATATGTATGATCTTAATGCCTTAACGATGTTAGTAGAGGGAATGACCAAAATCCATAAGTTTATCATGTATCAATGTATTCCTATATATATGTATATAATAATAAAACAATATGTTAGTCTTCCACATAAAACTAACATATAAATGCCAAGGAACTAATAAAACATGTAACTACTAAAATTATTTTTGTATTTTTGAATGTTTTTGTAATTTTATTTTTGTATTTTGGATGTTAAGGAAATATCATTGTATGATGCCATCCAATGGATGGTCATAGCTATCTTCCCCCATTGTGAAACTTACAACCTCAAGTTGGATATTTTATAGTGTTTGCATCATAATTTGCTAGGTTGCAAAGGGACATAACATATTCATTTGAATGTTTTACATGTGTATTATAAGATGTAATGATATCATTGGAAATATATATTAAGTTTACTTCATGTGTATAATAAATTCCTTGTTGATTTTAGCCAATTTTTGCTTCCATTTAGTATAGCCAAAAGGTTCAAAGTGTGAATTCATATGATGATATGGTAGGAATAACCCAAACACATGTTTGAATTACTTTAATAACAAAATAAATTGGTATTGTTATGTTTCCCAAGGAGTATTTCCAAATTCATTTGTTTTTTAGGTTTGTTAAATTTAATCTCATTTGTTGGAAATATCTTACATTATGAGGAGTTTTGGCTTAATAGTATCAACATGGTTATGCCAAAAATAAATTCCACCCATGTATAATTTAATTGTTAAATATTATTGGCATGGGCACTTTTTTTTATCTCATTTTGATATTCTTATATGGGACTTAGACCTTGGATTAGTCCCATGTTAAGTAGCATTTGTTAATAAGTCATATAGAGGTTAAGGGCGAATTGTTTTTGTTCATTGTATTCTTTAGGACATTATTCTCCTTCCTTTATTTGAGGGATAAAACTTTGGTACTTGGAAGGAGAAATGTTAATCATCACTATATGAGTAAGTATGAATTCAATATATCTATCTACATCCACATGTAAATGAGTGGACTCAAATTGCTTATGTAATGCTCTTTATTTTAATGGGAAAGAAGGCCTCTGCTAAATAAAATTATAGTTCTAAATATAATGGTCTAAATGATAGCTCACATTATTTACTTTTGAATCAAATAGTATATTATTTAAGGGACTCACCTTCACATTGTTTTAAAATTTTAAAATGTTATAATGTAAGTTTTTATACCTTGTTAATATTGAAATACATGAATAATTCACATTACAAGTTAGAAAAATTGGTTATGGAAACTTTTTCTAAGATATAAAACCAATTGTGAGCCTTGTAAAAAATATTCATATGGAATACTTTTAATAAGTGTTTTTCATCATATGCCCATTGAAAAAGATAATGTACATAATTTAGCATGTGATTAAGTATATCCTTATAGTTCCAAAATATATGTAAATGTGGCAATTCAAAACAAAGTGGATAAGTATATTCAAGTATACATTATGCAAAAGGTTGATTATCAAATGTGGTAACATGTGCATTTGTATTATGGATCCACTTGCATCTAAAGTATAGAAACATGTTTCTTAAAGTCCACAATAGTGGTTTTCATATACATAATATAATGCATGGGGATGGTGGTGTTTTATATAGGTATTATGATTGGCTCTAAAATTCCACCCCTTTTAAACCTAGGCATATGAGTATCATCGTACTCATCTATAATAAGTAAAAGTTTGTAATCCTTGGATTTTGTATACTTTGATAATGGTAATGGATCTTTGAATTTTAGTACCCTTGGTGTATTATTTGAAGATATTTAAATTTCTTTATAAATTGATTGAGGCATCTTTTGTAAAGATAAATCAAGTAGATGTCAAGGAGTCATTTGTGAAGGCACCTCTTTTGGTATGGTGACAATCTCATTTTGTTGGGAAACCTTACTTAACATTGGTATATGTATTTTATTCATAACATTAATATTATTTTTATATATAGATTTAAGATTTTTCCTTTCTCTTGATGGATTAATATGACTTGGTAATGATGCCATAATTTATTTATTAACCTTTCAAAAAAATTCAATATTAAATGAAAACCAAGAAGTATTATCACCCCAAATAAGGGGAATATTATTTATAAATGTAGGAATAGGAGGGGTTTTAATTAATGAACTTTAAAGAACATACCCTTTACTAATGTTTTGTAAATCCTCCATGATTTCCATATGGATTTGATAGATATTATCATGATCAAATCAATGTACCTTATCTCCATGGGGAATCAAGTTTGGTATATAAGGCAAGGTCATATGATTTGGATCCTACTTGAGATGGATTACATCATGATTTTAAAATATGGGAGCAAAGACCTAATTTGATGGATAGTAACTACCACCATTTAAGGATTTTATATTGTTTACCTTAGTAGTTGGAAGAATGAAAGTGTAATGTATTTTGATACCTGGTTGGAGAGATTTTTTAAGGTTTTAATAGTCATAATCATAAAATCAATAAATGTCATCTATGATAAAAGAGATAAAGAGCACAAAGGTTAGGACAAGGTAGGAGATAAAAATCTACAAGAGAAAGCTTATGAAATAATGATGTTAAATTATTAGGTTCACCAAAATTTTAACCCTAATTTAGATAAGGATCTTATTTTGTCATTAAGGTTAAAGATATAGACATTATAGGGCATAAGGGTGAATATCAGATCTATAGTAGGCCAATTAATGTGCTAAAATTAGATGTCTAATATATTAAATTTATTATGTTGAGATAGGTGATTATTAGATGTTACAAATATGCTAGATATATAAATGACATAAAAATATTACCTAGATATTTATAAACCTAATGCAATGCTATATATGATATAAGTGGGAAGTAGGTAGGAAGAAAATTTTGGAATAGTTTTTAGATTCCATTTTTGGTGCATCTAGCTCTCTAGACACTTGCATCAGCTTGGGATAGTTATGTCAATGCTAGTATCTAATGTTAATGCTAGTTTCCTATATAAGACATGCACTAAAATATAATATGAGAACCTAGATTCTTATGTGTTCAGATTCACATTTGCTTTGGTGCATTCATTTCTAGGGCATGATCTTTCCCTCATAGTGAAACAGAAAAACCTTGGCTTTTATATTAGAAATAATGGGTTAATGGGTACATGATATCAAGCTAACTCATAATTAATCCACTATCAAAGGGAAATAAATATATATCCAATAATCCATAAGTGTGTGATAGACTCATGTATTTCTCCCCTACCTGTTGGTTTGTGTTTGAATCAAGTAATGTGTAAATCAAGTACAATAGTGACCTAGTTTATAACTTGGAAAATATGACCTTATGACTAGTCCTTAGCACTTCAAAAATGTATATGGGATATTACTTTGACTGATATAATATTAGGGTAGAATAATAAATATTTTGGTAACTTGAGTGTTTGTTGAGAGCTCTTTTATTCTGATTGTTAGGTTTCTTAGGTGAGGAATAAATGAGGATTGATATTATATTTATACCAATCCTATTAGGAGATAGATATAATTAAATTACTTAGGCTTATAATCGTTATATTTTTCATTTAAAAATTGGATTACTTTATGGAATTTGACACTTGCATTAGGCCAAAATAGTAATTTGAGTGCTATTATCTAGTTTGGATGTTAGTGTCTAGGGAGAATGAGAGTAGGATTAAGATCATAATTTACATAGGTGTAAGATAATTAAATTTTAATAACCTAATGCAAGATGGGATGTTTGTGTCATCAATATAAGGGTTTTTAGACTAAGATATAGGCTAACATGCATAAAATAAAGTATATGCGAGGCTTGTATAAGAAATACATGTGTATAACTAAGAGGAACAACCAGGGTCATGATTTTTCCAAGTGTACAAGAATGAAGTGATATATAATAAAATAATATCATCTAAAATTTTCATCCATTCATCTAAGATTTTTAAGGATAATTATTTATCAAGAAAATAGATGAGGATAGTTGATCTACTCACTAACAAAATATTTTAGATTCAATTATTCATCACCACTAATCAAGTTGGGGGTTTTAGTTTTATTTTTTATTTACTAGATTGGATTATAATAGATTAATTGTTTTATTATATTATAGTTTATGTTCTAAAAATTTAAAAGAAATTGAAAAAATGCATCTCTCTCCCTCTCTCTCTCTCTCTCTCTCTCTCTCTCTCTCTCTCTCTCTCTCTCTCTCTCTCTCTCTCTCTCTCTCTCTCTCGCTCTCTCTCTCCTTTACACAAAAATGTATCTTCATTATTTAAATTTTACTTACACATAGAGAGAGTTAAAAAATATTATTTACATCAAAACATAGGTTATATTAAATACATTAAATAATTATTTATAATTATTTAAAACAATTTGATTTTAAATTTATAATAAGCATACAAACACATAAACACCTAGAAAAACCTAGACAACCTAGACAAAGGAAAAGATTGAATCTTAGACTTGATTTACTTTGTCTAAATAATGAAATAATGGCATCATAAATAAAATAATTATAAAGTTTATTTTTTAATCATCTCATATTAGATCATTAAATTTTATAAATAATCATTTCAAAACCCCCAAAATACCAGTTTCTAGCTTGCATGCATAATGTTTTTAGTAAATACTTAGAATTTTTACTACTATGGTTTGGATCTTATTTTTGATTTCATGTTAAAAAAATATACGTATAATATTTTAATTCATACATTTTTTTTAAAAAAACTTTCATTCAGTTTATGTATAAGTGAAATATTACATCTTGAAAATGGTTAAATCATCACTCACATCATTACCCTATAATTGTATCTTATTATTGGATACATAAAAATATAATTTTAAAAAATAAAAATATAGTACTTCATTTAATTTAAAACTTCATCTAAAAAATTATAAATTACTTTCATTTTTAGAAAATTATCATAGTATGATTTATTTGCAAAACATTATTAAAAACACCTAATAATACAACCAACTAAGCCTTATCAAGACGAGCACAAGCCAAAATCTTAGATTTACACATTTAGAATATAAATTATAAATAACATCATTTCCCAAATAAGATATACATTTAATCAATCCATCACATCATCATATTTTTATATTTTATGACACTTCCAAAGTGTCTATACCTTGTTAGAACTAATATATTTCCTAGTGTTAGATCTCCCATTCATGGTAAGAATGTTCAAAGTGACATAAGTGAATGACTTAAAAATGGTGTTTTATTTTTCACTCTAATTTCCAAAATTATCGTTGACCTACTAAACACTATTTTTGATTAAGAGTGTGTATACAATGAGAAATGCATCAGACCTATAAATCAATCCTAACTCAGAAAAGATAGATCCTACTTACACTTCTAATTGGAGATACTTTAGCTAATCATGGTCATCACCAATATGGATCCATTATACCAAATTATGGGATATATTATCATAATATTATCACTATTGATGGTTTTAAATCCTCCAATCAAGTAAAATTATGCAACAACCTTGACTAAGTCATACGTTTTCATATTCATTATACTAATAACAAGTAAAGCAAAAATTTAATCTAGTGCTCACCAAAGATTATGGCACAAAGTGGGGGTAATAAAAACTAAAATTAAACATGCATATAAGACATATATATAAATTTAAATGTATATAGAATCCTAATGCATGGAAGAGAAGTGTGAATGCATATCTATCTACTCTTACAAAGGAGGAGCAAAGTTAGGAATAGTAACCTTTGAAGATGAACCCACTGAGCCTCAATCTCTCCCTTGGCCAAGGTGATTCATAAAATGTTGTTGTGTCATATAAGGATGACAAGGATAAATCACCTCTAGGATAGAAAACCTATCAATGCATCCAAAAGACTTATCCACAAGACAAGATCCATATCTCTAAAGAAAGTATGAAACATTAAGCATGTTCCTCAAATAGAATGGTGGATAAGTAGATGCTCAATATATCTTACTTCCTATTCTATTTCTTTAGAAATGGAAAAAATATTATGTTTATATATGTGTATCTAATAATAAACCCTTTTGAAATTTTTAACTAACAAGGTTGACCTAATCGACCTAGTATTGTTATTAACAAAAACTCACTAGGTCACAAACTAGGTTAGTCAAGGGCCAACTTAAACCCTAAATAAGTTTTGTCAATAATATTACAAGGTAACATAAATGGAATATTCATGTAGACTATTAAAATTAGTTTTAGGTTAGGAAAAGGTATAATTAAGGTGGAAAAAGACTAGAAGATTGTGTAAAATATAAGGTCAGACTTAGGGGAATGGTTTTTAGGATACATGTGTGTAGATAGTAAGGGTCCAAAGGGACAACAATAATGTGAAATAACAATGGTCTACCCATACCTTTCCCAGTGCACCCCTTTAAGGCATTTAATGAAATATATTGAAAATTGATGGTTTCTTGTAAGATAGATAGTGTCAATAATTAATAAAAGTTTGAAAATATTATGTGTATACATTGCCCTACTTAAAGCTCATCACATGTCATATAGGTGTAATAAGAGATGGTGCTTCAGGAATAAAACATGATGACACATAATGTTGAAGCTAAGTCAAGTGCAATAAGAATAAAATAAGATAAATAAAAGGATAGAATTGAAAAACACATACCTTTACTTACCTTAGTGTTGTAGATAAAGAATGAGATGTGGGAAATGTGAATACATCTAATGTGAAGAAAATTAGGCAAAATTGTAGAGATTAGCAAAAAAGCGTAAAAAATAAAAAAATGTTTAAATTTGTGCATACAATAGTTAGAAATATTCTGTAAGACATCAGGATTCTAGAGCTTTTTATAGTTCATAAAATGAATTATTAGAAACAAAGAATGGCCAAAACAAGAAATGTAACAATAAATTTTTAAGGGGTAAATATTTATTTATAGTAAATATAAATAGGTTGAAAAAGAATTAATTTTTTATTATTTGATATTATGAGAAAAATAGAACTTTGAAAGACCTAGCGAGAGCAAAAGGAGCTCAGATGGTGAGGAGATGATAGCTAAGATGGGGAGGATGCATAGTGATTATGGTAAGTGTACCACAAGTAAGCAATTAAGAATTTCATATTTTTGAAAGTTTTTCATTCGAAATTGAGTTTTTTATAGAAATTTGTTAATTAGACCAAATATAGATACCAAAATGAACCTTAAGAAAATGTTAGGGACACTAAGGGTTAAAGAGGGCACTGAATAAGAAGGGGTCAGAGCAATAAATGCCTAAGGCATTTATTAAAATTGGTTTAAAAAAATTCACATTGAAATAATAAGGTCAATCAGGTCGACTTAGTTGGTATAAAATAAAAAATTTAATGGGCCAACTTAGTAGGTCATGGATAATTTAGTTTGTTGGGGAAATGGGTTGGCACAATACTATATGGCTGACTTAGTATGTTTTCTAAGTGGTCAGTATAGTAATGCTAAGGGAAAGGAAAGGTTGAATTATTACTATAGGGCTGATTTAGTTGGTTTCTAAGTGGATAATATAGTACTAAATTTAAGGAAGATGGCTGATATAGTACTGTTAAGCCACAAGGTTGCTAACTTAGTACTAATATGGTTGTTTTAGTTGAAAATATGTCCAATTGGAGCAAAAGGAATCATTTAAGGCAAAATGATTTTTTTTTGTGATTTTTTGAAAGAATGTATTTTTATTATGAATGACATGGAGGTTTATTACATCCTTTATTATTTTATTTTTATGGAGATGTTAAATATTTTGGTGATTAGTGGATGTGTCATGACTACTAGATCTATTACAATGTATGATGGATGTAGATAGAGATATATTATTCATATTTGGCTTAGGATGCATCATGAAGATGAGGTGGATCGCATTTAGTGTTGATATTATGCTCATGTTTATGGGAGCCTAGGAATGTTTGATCATCACATTTAGATGGGTGGTAGATGGGGATGCCATAAAGGTTAGTATCACTTTAAAGGATGACCATGAATTTTTTGGACTTATTATAGGGGGAAATTGGTGATCATAGGGACATCAGATCATCAAGAGGAGAGATGATCACTATCCTAGTGGATGATGTGCTTAGATAAGACTTACTTAGGGCTAAGGGAGAGTTAGTTTCATGTTTATATTGCACATATTCAAAATATATAGAAGTCTATGATAAGACTTATGATAAAATGAGTGATGTGGCACAAGTCAGATGGAAAGTTACATGTTAACCATTTTTACCAAGGCCAAAATGGGTCAAGCCCATATAGTTACAATCTTGTATAAGGTCCTTTTATAATATCATAGGATATGTTGTATAAAGGCTAAGTGTAAACCCCCATTTATTTGGCTACATCCTTACTTGGTGTATTATTATTGATTTTTATTTAGCTAAGTTTAATTCTTGAAAACCTTTTAATTTTTGACTAAGTGTTGGGAATTATTTCAGACATTTTGTCTAAAATAAACTTCCCAAAGGCATGTTTCTTTAAGATATTTTATTTGAGACAAAATCTAAGTCTATTTTCTTTTGGGGAAAGTGGTCAAGAAAAAAACTTGAAGGAAATGTCTTTACAAAAAATCCAAAGACTAATATTTATAATAAGGTTTTTGTCATATTTAATTTGGACAAAATTTCCACAACAAAATTTTTGACAAAATTTACAAGGAATAATTCTTTTAGCAAAATTGTCATTAAGGTAAAAGACTAAGGACACAAATATTTTGGGAAAATTATCTAAGATAATTTCCCCAAGGCACATTTCAATAAAAAAAAATGTTCAAAGCAAAATATTGTTGTTAAAATCTTGAAGTCATTTCTTTCAAAAAATTTGTTTGATACAAAAGTCCCATAGGCATCATATTTTTGAAGAAAGTGTCCAAGATAAAATGTCTAAAATAATTTTTTTGAGATAATATGCCAATGCAAAGCTCTAAGGAATTAAATGTTTTTGGAGAATTTATTTGTCCAAGCCTTCAAAATTGATCCAAGTAGGATCCCATAGTGTTCATAATATCATAGGTACATATAAAATATTTATAAAACCTTAAAAACTCATCAGTATCTAGAAGGATTAAATAAAAATAACTTGGGAAATTTTAAGAACTAGACTAGATAGCTTTCTTTTGTAATTTATAAGTGAGTCTAGGAAGCCTATACAACCATCAAACTATGTGTGATAAATTTCCTTAGTTACAATATCATTATATACAAGTTTCATATCTTGATGATTCTTCTATCTCGAGATCTAAGCTTTTAAAGTTTAGCTTGCCGAATCTAACAAACCAGGCCATCCAAAACATCATTTGGAAATGAGCATATTAGTTTTTTTGAGAAATTTTTATCTTCACTCAAAAATTTGTGTGAGAAAAAATATTTAAATTTCATTGATATGTTTTTCTAATATCATGTTCTGTAAGTTTCATATCTTGATGTGTATTTTATCTTGATATCTAAGCTCTTAGTGTTTAACTTATCAAGTCTAAGTAGCCAGGCCATCCAAGTTATCATCTAGAAATAAGAAGACCAGCTTGTTTGAGCAATTTTTATCCTCACATAGAGAGCTAAATCAGCCAAAATATTGTATCACTATATATTTTTTCATTCCAAGATCTTCCTCTAAAAGTTTCAAGTCTACATAAGATTTCTATCTCAAGTTATGAAGCCTTAAAAGTTGAAACAATAAAGTAAGATGCCCATGCACACATTAAAATTAAAAATGAGAAAAAGAAACCATTTTGATCCTAAATTTTATGGTTATTGGAAAATCAATGATGGTTATGAAAATTTCATTTAACAAGAATGTGTATGTAAAATTTAATCTCATAAAGTAGCCATTAGATTTCAAATAGTGATTCCTATCATATATAATGGTCTATGCTACATCATACATCTTGATTTGACTATTCAAGATGAGTCAAAAGAACAAGAAGATCAAGATGCCACCACATGGAATAAGTGTAGAATCTAATAGATTTATAATAAGATCCTAAAACTAATATTTGACCACCACATGGCATAAGCACAAAATCTGACAAACTAACAATAAGATCCTAAAACCAATGCATGATTGACACATGGTGTAAGTTTGGATAGAGTTGACAAGTCAAGGGTTATATCATATGATCTTGATAAATCATACTAATAAATATCATTGGTGCATGGATGGGTCAATGATTTAATGATCCATGTTATGGTTGATGATGAATGAAATCAAAGGTCCTAAAATTAAGGGACTTGCTAGAGATTGAACACATGACCAAGGTCAAATGAGGCCAATCTCTTCAAAGGGAATATAAAAACATTAAATATTTATCAAACACCATAAATTAGACACAATGATGAAGTCATGTATAAGGAACATAAAGGACCACCATTAAATCTTAATATGGATCTCTAGTTGAAAGGTTTGAGGGTACAATGTTATTTTATGACTATATTCACTTTATTTAAAGAAGGGTCCATGCATATATTAATTCTCAATTTCGACAATGAAATAATGGATCTATGTATACCTATTAGGAACCAAACATCAAGTAGAGTGTCATAAAATAATGACTATAGTAAAATTAATAGTCTCAGATTAGTTTTTTGTCTATAGTGTACATATGATCATGGAGATAAGTTTGAGCATGATCCAATTTGAACAAGAACCAACATTTCAAAGTATTTTATCAAGGCATACACATTAGTTCTAATGGCTTCATCTCTATAACTAATTGCATGAAAGGGACCTTTCTCTCCACATTTGCATGCCACAACAAACTAGTTTAGAGTAGTCAGAAACAAGACAAATTTCTAATAGACGTATCTATTTATGTAACTATATTGATGTAATATATTAGCCTAGAACCACTTGATCCTATAATTACAACCATATGGAACATTGTGAATGAATAATTAATGGTTACAACTACTTGATATGACCTAGATCAATCAAGAAGTTATAAAGAAGAATATTTATAGAATTAGTTGTAACTATGGTTTAAATGGAGTTGAACTCATTTTATTACCTTTTCAACTTCTCTTTTCTTGCTTCTCTTGAAAAATTCTATAATTAGATACATTTTAGATTTTATAAAATAGTTCCACTCCATGTATGGTGAATCCTAATTGGAATGATGTCATATTATACCTTTGAACATTAATACAAATCTGATTTTAAATTCTAGAACAATTTTCTAAGTGTGTAAGTTATGTATGGTGATGTAAAGTGATAAATATCTATCATTTCTTGCCTTATCCTTCCATGTTTATGGAATAATTCCTATTATAATAGGTCATATGATGTGTTGTCAAGTGTATTATCCTATCTTTCAATAATGATCCTTAGTGTCTAAAACTAACCTATGGTTCACTTACCTTAGATAGCTCTCATGCATCTCACCTCCATATTGAAATAATCATGTTAGAACCCATATGATTTATAAGTCAATTTTTGTGATTTGTTTCTTAGTATAGGAAAGGATGATGGTCATATGGAAGACATTTTGGTGTATCACACCCTTAGATTAGGTTTAGTTATGAAATCTATAACTCTTTTCTCCATAAGTAATAAGTTCGCATAGATAAGATCATTCCAAGATACATTTAGGGAACTATACCTCCAATATAGAGACTCATTTATAATATAGGTACACCCACATACATGGAAATGTTCCCATTCTATCCAAATTTTAATGAAGGTTAAACAACTTCTTCTAGGGTACAAGATTTGGTGATAATAGTTCTAGCACACTTGATGGGACCCATTGTCTTCAATACAAATTGTCAAGGTGAATGTTGGTATTGACAACATCATCTTCAAATTGGTTTGCTACTCAAAATTTGGTGACTAATTCAAGGTAAATCTAGTTTAAAACATGCCCTCATAATTCATGGTTCTCACTAGGTCATCCTTTGTTAAAACTTTCAATCTCATTAACCCACTCATTTGGCCTAAAATTCCTCTTAAATCTCAATATCCAAATCCTAATATGCTCTTTGAAGAATGAGTATATGTTTCTAGAGAGGAAGAGAGTGAAGAGGCTAAAGAAATTGAAGATCGTGAAGAAGAATACATGTCTAGACCTCATTCTTTCCCTACCTTCAATACTAAAAATTCAATTTAACTTCAAGTATATGATTCCATTCCTCCTAATGCCACTAAAGGTGTGCCTACATTCAATAGTGTGAGTCATGTCACATTTGGTGAGCACAATAGAGATGTTTATAACTTTTGTAGTTTCTACAACATTATTCAAGAGAACATTTCCATTAGAATCCTTTTCATGTCCCTTAAGGGGAATCCTCTTTATTGGTATAGGAATATAGAAGGTGGATGCATCACAACATGGGAAGATTTTGGAGTGGTGTTGACTTCTATATTTTGAAATGAAAGTGACCATGCCTCTCTTATACATGAAATCAACATAATAAAAATAGGATCTAGAGAAATAATGCATGATTTTAATGAGAGATTTTAGAAGAATTGGCATATATTTCCTCCTCCCATGATACCACATACTATCTTTATGTTCCCTAATTACTTAAAAGACTTTGGGACTAAAATTACTATCATGCTTCAATCTATGAGAGGTTTCACTCTTCCTAAAGCATATGATCTTACTAGCAAAACTGAGCATAGTCTCATCCAATATTGAAGATTGCCTCCTAAAATGTCTATGCCTCCTTTGTCTTCAACTTTTGATAATGCTCCAGATGTGGCTCAATCTCCTAATGCCAATACCAATTCTAGGGTTTCTCTTAGGCAAACATAAAATAGTGTTGATTAAAGACCAAATTTCTTAGCCTCATAGGCTCAAAATAAGCAAGCTAATATGAAACAAGGTGCCTATAAAAATCCTTACCTCTATTAGTAATAATATGGAAGATGAAAATTCCAATGGTAACTTAATCCTAACAGGCCTACTAATTCATACATTCTTAGCTCTACCACCAATACAAGGGAGATGGTACCAATTCATATTAATTTGGTATAGGGAGAATATTGATAGCAAGACCAATTCATGGATGTCAACGAGAATGGAGAATGAGCTATAGTGGCTCAAGGAGTGGCTACTCCCCTCTTATTAAAAGAGGATGAGATGATGATGCAAGTTAATGATGATTGGAAACCTTGAGGAGAGATATTCACCAAATTTTTGACTTAAGACACTTTTATGATAAATAAAGGAGCCTATATCATAGAAAATACAAGGGACAAGAAAAAGTCTCAACGAGGTGGTAGTTGAAAGCTTGTAGGCTCACCCAATGCTCTTATAAGGAAATAAGACATAGTTGCAAGTGTGATGGTTCCAAGAACTTCTACATCTCCAATAAGTCAAAACATGGTAAAGTCTAGTCCTATTTTTCATGTTCCAAGTATCTCCATACCTACGAGATCCCAATATAAAGTAGGTATGGATTTACTAAACATTGTATATTCTTTAAAGAAAACTAAAACATCAATTTCTCTATGGGATGTTTTTCATATGCCTGGTCAAGAAAAACTCCTACGAAAATAAGTGTCTTCTATTCCTTCTAATGTCTCACACTTAAATCAAAGTCATGACCATATTACTCTTTCAAATTCTCCCAATGCCATTGTTGAACCATCTACTAGGGCTAAGAGACCACCATCATTTTACCTCACCCTCATTATAGGTGACAGGTTGGTGCACAACTACATAGTCGATAATGGACCTTCTACTTTTATTATGCCTCAAGTTGTAGCTGAAAAGCTAGACCTAAAATATGAGCCACATAGCAAATGGGTACTTCAATGAGATGTTAAACTTACTAAGATAGTGGGACTGATAAAAGGATTAAATTTTCTCTTTCATTATTGTCCTAGTTTTCATATCTTACAAGACAAGTTATGGTTAATCTCCCAACCCACTTTGAAATCTAACTATCAAGGGACTTCACAGCCAAGATAAATGGATATCTCTTAGTTGACTCATATTTCTTGGCCTTTATAACAAGGTACAAGGCCAAGGTGACAATTAGGACACAACCCCTTGCAAGGTTTCATATTGAGCCTTACACTGAGACAAGTTCTAATCTAAATTTTGTGTCCAATGAAGAAAAAGACTCTATTCTATATGATGGAACTTCTCCCAAGCTTGAGGGTATTTTAGATTTATTTCTTGATGAATATGGAACTAATAATTATGAGTATTATTCCCATGCTTTTATGGAGGAAATTGATTTAGTGGTGCATTGTATACATGAAGGAGTACCAATACCTCCACTTACAAAGGAATAGGTGAAGATGAAATGACTCTTGAAGATGACACTCATGAGGTGAATAAAAATGACTTATGGTAAAAGTTTGATATCAAATGTCATGAGTTTGATCAGCTTGATAAGGTTACTCCTCCTCCCAATAATTTTAAATTTGATTTTGATAATTACTATAACAAGAAAGTTGATGATTGTCAATAATCATGGAGAAAGGCCTCATGTTGTAAATGAAGATGAACTATGGTAAAATCCCAATTCCACATGCAAAAAGTTTGACAAGTTGGGCAAGTCTCTTTTTTCCCCAAGAGATTCTATGTCTAATGAAAATATTTTTGATGATACTAATGACCATTTTGAAAAATATTCCATCAAGAATAAAGATTAAGGTCATTCTACTAATCAAGAATTTGTTGTCATAAAGCAATTTGATGATGCTAGTGTCAAAGAGATTTTAGACATGGAAAGTGAGGATAATGTAAAAGTTATTCACGTCAAGAAAAATCAAGAAACAATCTAATATTGAGCTATATCCAAAGGTATTGGTCATGAATAAGAAGAGATTGATGCTTCCTAATAATAATTAAAATCTATTAAAGAGGAAAGTAATGTGGAGAAAACTATCATATCATCAAATTTACAAATTAAGAGCCAAGTAGTTGAGAAGGTGGAGAAAAAACTTTATATGGAGGATAGTGACCAAAACTAAGTAGACTATGTAAATATCCTTGATGATCTTGACCAACTTGTAGCTAAGAAGAAACCCAATCTTATTGAGGACACTATCGAAACTAAAATGGAAAGCCTTGTTCAACCACCATTGGAGGCATATTTGAGGAACCATATGAGAAAGTTGAGGCTTTATGGATGAAAGAAGAGTTCATTTCCATAGATAGCTTATTTTGAGCTACATGGGTCTAATTTAACATCATGCTAATGAAATTGGAAAACAACATGAAGAAAGTGAAGACATCAATGTCAAAGATCAAAAGACTACATGCTTAATTCATTCCTTCAGGTCAAAAAGCAAGAGAGCTTTCAACCTTCCCCTTTGATCCTAGAGGAAGTTTTCATCTTAGGTTAGGTACTACTTGAGTCAGTTTATTTAGTTGTGTGTTTCCTTTCTTATTGTGTTGTGTTCTATAAGTGCTCATGAAGCACAAGTGTGTTTTTTCTTGGTTTCTTGTCTTGTGTCTTGATTTTTCTTTGTATTTTCTTTTTTTTTTTATGTATTTTTTAAGGTAATTTATGTGTTGAACCTACTTTAAATGTGACTCCATATCCCAATGGACATGATTAGGTAATCGGTAATGGCATAATAAGCATACCACCATTGGGAAATCACCAAATATGTTGACCATTTTTACCCTAGGCAAAAATAGGTCAACCTGTTATAGTCAAAATCTTGTATAAGAGCCTTTTATAATGTCATAGGGGATGTTTTAAAAAGGATAAGTGCAAACCCCTTTTTATTTGGATAAATCATTACATGGCATATGCTTCTAGGCTTTTATTTGGCTAAGTTCAATTTTTACAGACCTTTTCATTTTTTGACTAAGTGTCAAGAATTCTTTTAGGCATTTTGTTTGAAACAAAATTATTGAAGGTATGTTTTTTTTGGACATTTTATTTGAGAAAAAGGCTATTTTTTTTCCTTTGAGGAAAGTGGCTAAGAAAAAATCCTAAATTAAATGTATTTTCAAAAGTTATAAAGACTAATTATTTGGGGAAAGTGTTTGGAATATTTCCTTCAGATAAAATGTCTAGAACAAAATTTATAACAAAAGGTTCAAGGCATAAATATTTTAGAAAAATTGCCTTGAAGGTAAAAGACTAAGCATACAAATATTTTAGTAAAATTGTCTGAGATAATTTCCCAAGTGCATTTCCATTAGAAGTCATTTTTTTGACATTTTGTCCAGTAAAAAAGGCCCACATGCATCCTTATTTTATAGAAAGATTTTGAGACAAAGTGTCTTAGACAAAATGTCCAAGACAATATGTCGATGTAAATCTCTAAGGGAATTAAATATGTTTTGAAAATTTGTTTATCAAAGCCTTCAAAATTGATCTGAGAAGGATACCACAATGTTCATAAGCTTGTAGGGACATTGAATAGATTGAAAAAACCTTGAAAACTCGTCAAGATCTTGAAAGATTGAATCAAAATGACTTGGGAAAGTTTAAAAAATAGAGTGGATAACATTCTTGTATAATTTATAAGTGAGTTTAGGAAGCCTCACATGACCATCAGACCATGTGTAATCATTGTCTTTAGTGTTAATATCATGATATACAAGTTTAATATCTCAATGAGTATTCTATCTCAAGATCTAATATTTCAAAGTATAGCTTGTTGAGTCTAAGGAGATAGGTCATCTAGGATGTGACTTGGAAATGAGCAAACCAACTTGTTTGATGAATTTTTATCTTCACTCAAAAATTCATGTAAGCCAAAATATTTGAGTTCCATGGAGTTTTCCATTTCAATATCATACTCTACAAGTTTCATATCTTGATAAGTCTTCTATCTTGATATCTAAGCTCTCAAATTTTAGCTTACCAAGTCTAAGGAGCCATGCCATCTAGGACATCATCTAGAAATGAATACACCAGCTTGTTTGAGAAATTTTCATCTTCACTTATAAAGCTATATGAGCCAAAATATTATATTTCCATGGTGTTTTTCATGCCAAGATCATCCTCTAAAATTTTCAAGTCTGTGTAAGCTTTCTAGCTTAGGTTACAAAGCTTCAAAGTTTAATGAACAGAGTAAGACATATGTGCAAAAACCAAAATAAATATCAATTAAAACAAACCATTTTGAGATAAATTTTTTTGGTTACATAAATGTCAACTATGTTTATGATAAAATCCTTTTATGGGAATACAAACATCAAATTTGATCTCATGAAGTAGATGTTGGATTTCAAATAGTGGGTCCCAATAGATCTAATAGTTTATGTTGCATTATACATCTTGATCCAATGGTGTGAGATGAGTCAAAACGTTAAGGAGATCAATAAGCCACCACATAGAAAAAGTGTGGAAGCTAATAGATTGATAACAAGATCCTAAAACTAATACATAATCACCATGTCACACAAGCATAAAAGATTATATACTAACAACAAGATATTGAAACCAATGCATAATTGACATGTGGCATAAGCTTGGATAGAGTTGACAAGGGTAAGATCAATGGATCTCACTTGATTGTACTAATCAATATCAATGCTACATGAATGGGTCAATGAGCCAATGATCTGAGTCATGGTCGATGACTAATGAAATCAAAGGTCAAGAAGTTAAGGGAATTCTTAGAGATCAAACACATAACCAAATTTGAATTATGGTAAGCTCTTCAAAGGGGATATGATGTAATTAAAGCTCTATCAAATGCCATGAATCATACATTGTAATGTAGTCATGTATAAGTAATATAAAAGACCACCATCAAAGTTTAATATGGACCTTTGGTTGAAATATTCAAGGGTATAGTGTTGGTTTATGATTGTATTGACTTAATTAAATAAGGGTCCATGCATATATGAATTCTCAATTCTTGAAATGATATAATGGATCTATGTGGACCTAATAAGGACTAGGCATTGAGCAGAGTGTCATAATATAATGACTACAGGAAAACTAATAGTCTTAGATTGGTTTTATGTCCATAGTGGACCTATGAGCATGGGGATAAGTTTGAGCATGATCTAGTTTAAACAAGCCAACATTTCAAAGGATATCATGAAGGCATACATGTGGACTCCAATAGCTTCATTTATAGAACCAACTGCATGAAAGGACCTTTTTCTCCACTTTTACATGTCATGACAAACTAGTTTAGAGAAGTTAGTAATAGGAAAATATTCTAATAGATCGATCTATTTATTGTAATTATATTGATGTCAGAACGTATCTCTAAACCACTTGATATCATTATTGGAACCATATAGAGAATTAGTAAAGGACTAATGAATGGTTGAAATTACTTGAGATAACTCAGATCAATCAAGAAGTTCTAAGGAAGGATATTGGCAGAAGTAGTTGCAACTATAGTTCAAATGTAGTTGAACTCATTTGATTCATTTTTTGGAATTCTTGGATTTATTTTTTTCTACTTCTCTTGTCAAATGCTATAAGTATCTACATTTTGGCCTTTGTAAAATAGTTACACTCTATATACGGCAAAACCTTACTAGAATGATTTCATATTCTACCTTTAAACATTAATGAAAATCTGATTTTAAGTTCTCCAACAATTATCTAAGTGTGTGAGTGATGTATGGTGATGTAAAGTGATAACTCTCTATCCTTTCTTACCTTACCCTTTCATGTTTATGAAAGATTTCTTGTTCTAATAGGTCATATGAAGTGGTGTCAAGTGTGTGATCCTATATTTCAAGTATATAATGATCTTTATTGTCTACACTAGCCTATGGTTCACTTACCTTGGATATATCTCACGTATCTCACCTCCATATTGAAATACTCATGTTATAACCTATAGGATTTGGAGGTGATTTTGTGTGATTTTTTTCTTAGTGAAAGAAATTATGATGGTCATATGTAAGACACCTTGGTGTATCACCCCATTATATTAGGTTCAATTATGCAATCTCTAACTCTTTTCTCCATAGGTAATCAGTTGGAATAGAGAAGAGCATTATAAGATACATTCATGGAGCTAGTCCTTAAATATAGAGGCTCATTTCCAATATAGGTACACAAACATACCTAGAAATGTTCTTATGGTGTCCAAATCTAGAATAAGCTTGAATAACTTATTCTAGGGTGCAATATTTGGTGATAATGGTACCATAGTATGTGATAGCCTTGTGTTTATCCATATTAGATCAGAGAGAAATCTATGAATTAGGTTATATCATCTAGGTTTAACTCATGCATGATATGTATGGGATGTTTTCCAAAAGGAAGAAGGCCATGGTACTAGTGGGACTACTAAGTACCTAGATATATGAGATGTTTTTTATGTCTCAACTAGCTAGGTTACCCCATGTGGTTGATGATCAGTTGCTTCAGGTTTTGAGATGGAGATAGGATCAAGTGGCATGGGTTATGCCCCACATGCTAGCACTATATATGGTCGCACAATGAAAGATTTTGTGGTATCCTTATACACACATCATTAAAGTTTGGTCAAGTTAGGTGATTATGGTGTTATAGTGAGCATGAGTACAGATCATGGGCCACTACACCTGGTAGGTAGAGATGTAGCTAGTGTCACACTTACCAAGATATCCCTTACTTGGTAGCTCTTATAGTGGCCCCTACATTTCAAGCTTGGCATGTGAGAGAGCTAAGGAGGAGAGGAGGAAGATGCATGTTAGTTGAGAGATAAGAGATTAAACCATAGTGTATGAGACAATGATTTGGTCAAGAATGATAGCCTATAGATGGATATGGAATGGACATATATTCAATGTTGCCATAAGTACCCCAATTGGTACCACACTAGGAGAAGTCACCACCTCAATCACACAATCAATGGAGATGCTAACACTGAGAGAGAGGATAGAGGGTGGTCATCCAAGATGACCCATCATTTAGCCCATGGTAGAGCTATTATATAGAGGCATCACTAAGGTGAGGCTCAAGACATGAAGGGTTAATAACCCTAAGGTTTTATTTGATTAGGAGGCATCCCACTAATGAGGTTCTTAGGGGATAAGCTGGTGGAGAGACCATGCTTGGTGGATGAGTCGATAGGGAGATGTTGATTGGTGATACTGGGTTAGGTAATAATTGTTATAAATTTTAATTCTCTTTGAGATATAATACTAGTTGTATGTGATTATAGATAAACATATTTTGAGATGTATATGTGATCTAATATCTATTTTGTTTGAATTTTTTATATCCTTTAGATGCAAAGGAGGTTAGATTGGGATCCCTAGTGATGGGATCACACCATGATATTCTAGATGGGGTGATGGCACCATATGAACCTACCACATTAGATTATTTTATGGTACCATTTGTTCTAGCTTAGGTAGGTTGGGAGGACTAGTATAACAGGTTAAGAGGTATACACTTGGTAGGCCTTAGAACATGAGAGAGTTGTGCATATGGCTACCAGTATCTAATTGGGGTAGTTACAGGCCCAAGTGACCAACCTACAAGGACAAGTAAAGGCTTGAGATCTCAGATATCCTCTTTAAAATGCACTATTTATAGGGGACAATTTAAAACATCTATGGGTAGTGTGGCTAGGCCATGGGATAGATGTGATAGAGCCTAGCGTTAAAGATGAGCAATTTATTTTTGTACTTTCTATTAAAACACATGATATATTTATAGAGATACTTTGTTTTGACTTTTGGATGTTGATATTATGTGTTATATTTTGGTTGTGTATTTAGATGCACAGATATATTTATTTATAGCATATGTATTTTGATTTTTCTGTATATGATATGGTAAATATATGTGTTGTGGTTTTTTTCTAGCATTATGTAGTACACATGCATGGTTAAAAAGAAACAGGTGAAAAGACTTGGAAAAGTATAAGTATTCAAAAACAAATGCACTACACGCTATATCATGGTGGAAAATGTGTAATAACAAAAGATGACTAGATATAATAAAACAAAAATGTGGTAAACAAGAGGGAAAAAGGTTTTCAAACCATAAAAAGATTGGTCACCAAATTAAAACAAATAAAATCACACTAAATCACACTGGGAAGTATAAAAATAATGTAATAAAATGGAAAGCACATGAAAGACTAATGGTATAAAAACAAATTATTTAATTCAATAAATCATACTAAATCACATTGGGAAGTATAAAAGATAAAACAAAATGGTCTTAAATTAATCACACTAATTTAAGTTGGGAAGTATGAAAATGTAAGAAAGATGGTTGGATTCTTAAATATAATTATAAAATAAGAAGATAAAATTGAAATATTAATGAAGTAAGCATAAAACATAATAAATCAAGATGGAAATCATGCCAATGATGTGTTACTCATAATAAATCACATCTTATCTCATATTTGACACATGTAATTTTTTTTATGCCTTGAGTATTGGAAAATTTTGAGAGGAAGGTAAGGTCCTATCTATGCTCTTACACTGCAACTCATTAGGAGAACACTAATGATATGGAAACAAATTGGAAAATATGGTAAAATGGGATGTTTAGAATGGTAAATGTGAATTTTTTTGTAATTTGTGAGGAAGGTTAGGTATTATCCATGGTCTTATAATGAAACTCACAAATGGAATCCCTAGGAAGAACGATCAGTGAACAAAAAAATACTTATCAAGGGGAAACATCAGGGTTATATGGAACAAAAAAAAGGAATGCAAGAATCATAATGTAGGCATATTATGATAACACATTAGGAGACATGAAGCACAATAAGAACATGAGAAGACACTAAGAGACTAGTGACCATCAATATACATAGGATACTTATTCTTTATAGGCACAAAGCTATGTAGAGAGATAAGTGTGTTAGTAAAATCAAATCATATTGGAGGTTTTGAATAAAAAAATTAAAATGGACCTACCTTTCCATAATGTGCTCCCCATTCTTTAGGACCCTTTACAAATTTGTTAGTCTACTACAAAGATTGGGTACTTGTGTGAGAAAGTAGGTAGCACTAAGAGATTATTTTATTCTGCTTCTCTAATCTATTAACGTAAAACATGCCAATGGACCTCAATTCTATTATGAGGCCAACTATATATTTTTAGATTTGATTATAAATAAGAGTTATGCTTATAATCATGTCTTTTAGTGTGATTTTACATTTTTTATTTTTTTTTGAATATTTCCTTTTAGATCATTGCCTTTTGTTAAATGATTTAGCTTTTGAATAATTTATGGATTTTAAGATTCCTCCTCCATACAGGCTTGGAATGGCCAATCATGAGAGATATAATGATACGCATGAATGATATTTAGGATTTAGCTAAAGGAAGATAAGTATCTAAAGATATGACTCACTAGAATATTGAGACTTAACTATGAACCAACATGTTATCTCAAGTCTCAACCATGTGTATGTTTAGTTTGTAAAAGGGAATAAAGGGGAATAAGGGGATACAAAGTAGACTAGTAAAACGAGATTATAATGAGATATTTTTTTTACTAACTGATCACATGGTGAATGAGGAATGAATAAATGGTGTGAGTTTTGTATAACCAAGTCAAAATGATAATTATTTGTGTTTATAGAGATAAGATAGCATATAATCATGAAAAAAAGGGAACCATACCAAAAAAAATGAAGGAACAAGTATGTAATTATGAAAGAAATGCATAAGAGAACATAAGATTTATAATGACATCATAAGTAGAATGAATTAAACAATAAAAGTCATCATGTAAGATAGATAAGAATTGGACATAATATCAAATGATATAAAAATAGATAAATGTAAATTTGGAGCACATGTCCAATTCAAATGAGAAAATAAATGTAAGAACACCATGATTATGTTTATAATTAATAATATATTTGTCCACACATATTATCCATAACATCTGATAAATATCTAGGAAGTTGAATGTGAATTGAAGCTAAAGTCTTAACGATCTTTAAGGAAAGTTAGGAAATAATTCATGTAAAATCTCATTGATAGAAAATTTAGGAGTGATTAAGAATCATGATGATGAGGGATATCATGTAGGGGATACTCAAGATAAGGAATGGGAGTGGAGTCTATGGGATATGAAGGGGTCACCAATGGAGAATGGGCCATATGTGAAAGATTCGTTGGTAAAAAGGTATCCATAAGTGAGGGAAGCTCCATGGGTGAGGGGCTCATAAGTGGATAATAGTATGTGGAGAAGGGACCATAGATGGTGGAGCCATGGGGGAAGAAGGAGGAACCTTATTATGAGAGAAACCTATGGGAAGAAGGTTAGGAGGTATAGGATTGATGATGAGGTGATCCTTGAGATGTTGTTAAAGGATGTAACATTGATCAGTGTGATGTGTACCACATTGGTTCTAGAGACAATTTACCTCTCCATATTTTTTAATATATTTAGGTAACACTTTTAAGGGAGGCACAATATTATCTATGGTATGAGGAGTGGTGGGATGAAAGGTCTCGATATATTGCCTTATCTTATTAAATTGCATGGATGACTTATTATCTATGTTGTGAAAGAAATATATATAATTATGAGTAAACTTGGTAGGTGTTCTATTAAGAGAAGTGTAAATTAAGATTGAGGAATATTGGTATAGTGAACATTCTCAATTCCAATTATTGGTAAATTTATGAATATCAAAATAAATTTGATCAGCCTATTTGGTCGATAAAGTAGCAAGTTGTGGTAAAGGGAGAAAATCATCACCAAGAGAAGGTGGGACTGGTGGAGAGACTAGATAAGTCTCAATTTAAGGAAAAATAATATTATAAAAATAAAGGTACTTATCTTTAGAGGGAGTGGGAATAGGAGCTAAACTAGACTATACTAAGTGATAGACAAGATGCATAGAAGGCTAAAGGATGGTTGTAAGCATCTCATGGATAAGTTTTCTAGAGGCATCTTGGTATCTATAAAATTGATGTTAAGCATGAAATATATTGAGGGGGGGTGAATCATTATATTATATATCTAATTTCTTAATCAAATTCCTTTTCTTTAACCACTTAACCACACATTCAAGATATGCAATAAAACTGAAACAATAATATGCACCACACATGAGAGAGAGAGAGAGACCAAAATTTTATGTGGAAACCCAAAGTGGGAAAAACCATAGAGAACAATCTCAAGTATATGAATGAGCACCAACTCAAACTACAAAGTTTTCAGGCACCAACTTGTAGGATTACCAACCCCTTTGCTGAGCACCGACACAACAACTATTTGTGAGCACCAACCCATAGGCGCAGCAACACCTCTTGTGTATAAAACACAAATATCTCTTAATGTTTATTACTCAAAAAATGATAGAACTTTACAATATCTCATATGTTTCTCTCTTTGAAAACAAATAAAAACCATATACTCTCTTGAATCTTACAAATGGCTTCTCAAGCCTTTATTTATAGCTTTCCAAATGAACTTTGGCATTCACCCTTTATGACCCTTCAATCCTCATGGAAAATGGAAACAAACTTGCATGACCCTTCATATCCTTAAATTTGAAAAGTCATATGGTAACCCTTCATAAGTGAAAGTGTCCTTTCTTATTTTATCTTTACCTTGGTGACTTTTCATATCCCTCAAAGTGTCCCTTCATGGAAAAATGCACCATACCCTCTTTTGTCTTCACATGATGACTATTGGAATTCCTCAAGCTAACTCTTCCTAAGAAAATGCATCCCATTCCTCTTTTGTATTTTTCCCTATGACTCTTTGACTTCTCCATGGGCCCTCTTTTGACTTATATGCAACCAAAAATATATTCCTTAATATTAAATAAATATTAAAACACATTAGCCAATATATGAATATTAAAAACACCATTAAATGCAATAAGGCCTTTATCACCAATAAGGTTAGACCTTTGACATCAATGATAATATTTCCAACAGTCTCCCCATTTGTCATTGATGTCAACCTCAAACTAAAACTGCTACATCCTAAAACCTACACATACTACCATATGAAAAACATACAGTAACTCCCCCTTACTATAGTAACATGTACCTATTCCTTGTACCTATTTTTGAACTTGTACCTATACTTGTACCTATTATTCTCCCCCTTTTACATTAATGGCAAAGGTAATACTTAGAGCTAACACTTAGCTTCTCCTCAACTGATGTTGAACCTCAATGGTAGGAAGTAAAATAAATTACTCCCAACTTCTCTGATATATACTCAAATGTGTCTTTTGGTAGTGCCTTTATGAAAATATTTAAAATATACTCTATAGTACTGATATACTCCGTCTTAACCTATTGATCTACAACCTACTCTCTTAAGAAGTGATATCTAATGGGAATATGTTTTGTTCTTCAATGCATCACTAGATTCTTTGAAATATTAATAACACTTGTGTTAACCCAAAAAATAGAAATAGGTTCATCATATTTTACTTTGATATCTTCCAAAGTTTACTTCATCTAAAGCACTTGAGTACAACACAATACCACTACAATATATTTTGCTTCAGCCGTATAAAGTGATACTAAATTATTCTTCTTACTTAGCCCTAATACTAAGCTATCACCAAGGAAGAAACCTCCTCCACTTGTACTCTCTCTATCATCCAAGCACCCTACCCAATCTTAATCTATATAAGCAACCAAAGTGAAATATATGCCTATGGGATACCACAATCCATAATCCAATGTCCCATTAATATATCTGAATATTCTCTTCAGTAAATGAACATGACTATCTTTTGGAGATGACTAATATCTTACAACCATACCTACTGCATGCATGATGTCTAGCCTCGATGTTATCAAATATAAAAGACTATCAATCATAGATCTATACAAAGATTGATCTATAATAGGTGAATCTTCATCCTTGCTCACCTTATTTTTTGTACACATTGGTGTGCCAACTAGTACACAATTCTCAAAAACCAAATTTCTTTAACATTTCCTTGGCATATTTACTTTGAGATATGGAAATTCCTTTATCTAACTAAAATATTTACAATCCTAAGAAAAATGACAATTCTCTAAGCATAGACATATCAAATTATTTTTGCATATTATTAGGAAATTATTTTATCATGTTTTCAATATTTCCTCCAAAAATGATGCCATCAACATATACCACAACAATTATTTGATTCTCACCTTCTATTTTGATGTAGAGATTATTGTCAGTAAATCCTCTCTTGAAACCTTGATCTTATAGGTACTTATCAAGCCTTGCATACCAAGCTCTAAGATCTTGTTTCAATTCATACAATGCTTTCTTCAATCTACATACATGGCTACTAATATTTGAGAGAATAAATCCCTTTGGGTACTCAATGTAGACCTCTTGTTCTATATTCCCATTTAAGAATGCAGATTTGACATCCATTTGAAACACTTTGAAAATTTTAAACACTACATATGCAAGAAACATTCTAATAGCCTCTAACCTTAGCATTGGTGTAAAATTTTCTTCAAAATCTATTCCCTCAATTTGAGCATATCCTTTATATACTAATATTGCTTTATTCCTTGTAAGTTCTCCATTTTAATTCTACTTATTTCTATAAACCCATTTTATTCCTATCACATTGTGATCTTTTTGTCTAGGCACTAATTCCCAAGTATCATTATTTTCTATCTAATTTAATTATTCATCCATAGCCTTAACCCAATGATTATCATGTTTAGCTTCTGAAAAAGTTTTAGGCTAAATTTTGGATAACAAAGAGAAATTAACTTGCTCAAATTCACTTACCATCATTCTTCTGGTGTGAATTCCTTCATTTATGTCCTTGATGATGTCACATTCATTATGATTTCTACGAACATATTTGGATGGAGTTTTGGTGTCCTTTGTCTCCTTCTTCTCATCTTCATCTCATTCTTCAAAATCTTCATCTTCAATGATTTTAGGAATGTCTACTAGATCACTGATTCTTTGTGCTCCATCTTCTTCTATCCTGACACTTGCACATTCAAAAAAATCTCAGTTCTTTTGTTATAACATTTATAAGCTTTAATTTTGAAAGAATAACCAAAAAATATACCTTCATCTGATTTGGATTCAAACTTCCCATGTTTTTCATTGATTCTCTTTATAAAGCATCTACTGCTAATTTTTTTGAAATAATCAATTGTTGCTAGTTTGTCTTTCCATAGCTTATAAGGATTATTGTCACTATTGACTCTCAATAATTCTCTAGTTTGAATATGCACTTTTGTAACAACTTCCTCTCTCCAATATTTATCTAGTATTTTGGATTCATTTAGCATTATTCTCACCATCACCTAAACTATTCTATTTCTTTGCTCATCTACTCCATTTTACTATGGAGTTCTAGATATTGAATAATGCCTCTTTATTCCATGGTATTCATAAAAATAAATAAATTGATTTGACATGAATTCTCCTTGATCTAATCTTAGACACAATGTTCAAACTATTTTCATTCTCAACTAATCCTTTCAATGCTTTGAAATGTCTGAAAGCTTTTGATTTTTTGTTTAAAAACATTACCCAAGTCATATGTGAAAAATAATCAATAAGTAACATAAAACATTTCTCACCTTGAGTACTTTAAGTTCTCATAGGTGTAAAAAGATCAGTGTGAACAAGCTCTAATATCTGAGTGGTTGAGTACTCTTTTGTTTTAAACCACCTTTTAGCCTACTTCCCATGTTGACAAGGTTCACAAAGCATGTTGGATGGCTTTCTAATATTTGGAAGATTTCTTACTACTTGTTTTTCGTTTATGTTGATAAGATTGTCAAAATTTATGTAACACATTCTCCTATGCCATAGCCAAGTTTCTTCAATCTGACTCAAACAACATCTTTGACCTTTGATGTTTGACAACATATACAAATTACTGCCTATTCTTTGAGCATCTACAATGAACACATCTGAATCTTTTCTCCTAAGTTTACAAACTTCTACATAAAACTTTATTGTGTGTCCTTAATCACACATTTGACTTACACTCAATATATTATGCTTAAGACCTTCTACATACAAAACATTTTTAGTTTTAGTTCTACCATTATCCAAACTTAGTGTACCTTTTTTAGAAATTTTGGTAGTAGTATCATCCTTGAATTTCTTTATGCCACCATTGATCTTCTTCAAGGTTATGAACTTGATTTTGTCTCCTATCATGTGCCTTGAACATCCACTTTCAATGAACCATGGATTTTCTTCATTTCTTGCAAGAAAATATATCTATAACAACATAGATTTTTTAGGTTATTTCCTCTACGATGAACTTATCTAAATTTCTTCTTGATGAATGGAGCCTTGAAACTCTGGTCCTTCTTGATTGACTCAAACACACTTCTATAGTACCAAGCTATGTGTTCAAAGTTTTTGCACTTGTAACATACTATGGCCTCTTCATTAAATCCTGATAGAGGAGAAAAGGAGTTGTGGCTTTTGATTGACTCTACATGACTTTCCTTCTCCTTATTTCTAAAATTTTTAGCCCTTTTTCAACATTCTATTTTATTATGACCATATCCATTACAATAAAAATAGTAACCATAAAAATAGGAATTTTTTATATATCTCTGACCTGATTTCCTTTTGTATCTTTGTTCCCTCAAACCCTCTTTCTTTAATATGTTCTCTATATTCTTAACTTCTTCCCTTTTTATTTCTTCTTTTTTAAGAGCTTCAACATAGTTCTTTCATTTTTCCTTGTCTGTGAAAGTAGTGGCCTCCTCTTTCTCTTTTTCAAATTTATTACCTATTTTATATGACATTTATCTTTGATTTTTTAATATCTTATTGAACATATTAGTGTTATTCTCAAATTTTTAATAATTGGCTACTCTATCATTGATTGCTTTATTTTTTTCTCAATATCTGTTGTTAAAGAAATAATTTCAATAACATACCTTTCACATTATTTACTTACTATTTTCAACTCTACCATTAGATCTTCTTCATTTTTCTTGGCTTCTTTAAAGTGTTCTTGTATATCCTTAATTATTTCCTTTGAATCATTTTCATTTTTGTCGATCTGGAGATTTAATCTTCTATTATTATTTTCAAGAGCTTTTAACTCTTCTAAGGCACAAATGAGTTATCCTTCTAGATTCACTTTGGATTCATCCTATTCTTCTTCTTGATCATCTATAATTTTTATTATAGAGGCATCCTTATGTATGGCCATGAATATAATCTCTTCTTATTCTAAATCATTAACTCCACTATCTTCGGTTGAGATAGGATCTTTAGAATACAAACTCTTATTCTTGAATTTTCCTTTGAAATTCTTCTTGTATATATACTTTCCTTCTTCATTATCACCATTACCCTTATCTGGGTATTTAGCTTCAAAATGTCTACTATTTCCATAATTAAAACATTTTAAAGGTAATTTTCCTTGATATTTACCTGTGGCCTTTCTTAACTTGCAAATGAATAGAGATCTATTATCATCTTCATCATATCTAGAACTATCACTTGATTATTAAATCTTAGCCTTCTCTTTCTTTAATGTCTTGAACATAGATTCTCTCTTTGAGGGTTTCTCTTATTCGATCCACATCTCATATACCATAAGAATACCATGTATCTCATCCATCTTTAGCTTGGCTAAATTCTTCATCTCTTCAATTGCTAAAACTTTTGCATCATATCTCAATGGTAGAGATCTCAAAACTTTTTGAACCACAATTGATTCTTCTAATTTTTCTCCAATATCTTTAATTTGATTAACTATTTGATCAACCCATAAAAGATAAATTTATATATTTTCTTCCTCTTCCATCTTCAAACTCAAACTATTTTATAAAAGTTTGAAGCTTGGCTTGTTGAACCTTTCCATCACCTTTGTAAATATTCTAAATTTTTACCCAAGTTTCATGAGCAAATTTACATTGCATAACTTTAACAAATTTTGATTCACATAAACCACATAAAATATCATTTAAATCTTTGTCATTATTTTCTCTTGCCTTCTTTTTTATCAGAGTAGTTACAAGTGTTTGTGGCTCTTCATATCCTCTACCACTACTTACCATATGTTGAATCTAAGTGCCATCAAATAAGTCTTCATCCTTATGCTCTAAAAAACATAATTTCTCCCATCAATCAAATGTGCCTTATTTTTAGAAAAAACTTCATGGGATCTAGTCATCATGCTCTTCTGATCTACCTTCAATCTCTAAAACTTTTTCAAAGGAACCTACTCTGATACCAATTGTTAAGAAAGAAATATACGTAGAGGAGGGGTGAGTCAATATATTATATATCTACTTTCTTAATAAAATTCCTTTTCTTTAACCACTTAATCACACATTCAAAAAATGCAATAAAACTAAAATAATAATATACACCACACAAGAGAGAGAGAGAGACACCATATTTTTACGTGGAAACCCAATGTGATAATAACCATAGAGAACAATCTCAAGTATATGAACGAGAAATAAATCAAAGTAAAAAGCTCATAAGCACCAAATTTTAGGAGCACCAACCCCTTTTATGAGTACCAACACAACTATTTGTCAGTACCAACCCATAGGAGCACCAACCCCTCTTATGTATAAAACGCAACTATCTCTCAATGGTGCTTACTCAACAAATGATAGAACTCTACAATATCTACTACTTTTCTCTCTTTGAAAACAAATACAAACCATGCACTCTCTTGCATCTTAAAAATGGCTTCTCAAGCCTTTATTTATAGCTTTCCAAATGACCTTTGGAATTCAACCTTTGTGACCCTTCAATCCTCATGGAAAATGGTTCTAAACTTGCATAGACCTTTGTATCCTTGCATTTGAAAAGTCATATGGTGAAACTTCATAACTAAAAGCATCCTTTCCTCTTTTGTCTTTATCTTTGTGAATTTTCATATTCCTCAAAGTGTCCCTTCATGGGAAAATATTCCATACCCTCTTTTTTCTTCACATGGTGACTCTTGGAATTACTCAAGATGACTCTTCATGAGAAAATATATCCCATTCCTCTTTCATATTTTACCCCATGACTCTTTGACTTCTCCATGGACCCTCTTTTTACTTAGTACAACTAAAAATATATTCATTAATAATAAATACATATTAAAACACATTAGCCAAGATATGAATATTAAAAATACCATTAAATGCAATGGGGCCTTTATCACCAATAATGCTAGACCTTTGACATCAATGACAATATTTCCAACAAGTGATAGGGATTAGTCATAGCACGATCCATAATCATACTCCTATTATTATAATAATTAAACTTTTATGTGTTTATTTATATCATTATAACAAATACTATTTTATTATTACACGGGTTATCTATTTTGTTATCCCCATCAAATCTTTGTTTCACCTACCTCTATATTTTTAGGTGCTTGTTTCTTGCCTATATATTAGGATATCTATGTGTTGAACAGAAGAATGCACTCTTTTGGGCTTTCTTTATATAATATAATATGGTAGTAGATATAATGGTGTGTAAATACTAGGAGAGAAGCTTGTGAAAGAGGAGGTCTTGTTCAAGGAAGAAATGTGAGGTTTACATGTACCTAGTGTGAAGAGCATCCAATAAAATCAAAGCAATAGAAGAAATTATTTTTCTATGCATTATTTCTTTTCCAGGTCATATAGAGCCCAAAAGTGTGCAAAATTAATTTTTTGTGTGTTTTAGTTTTTTTTCACTCTATAAAATTATATTTCTTGAGAGAAGCCTATAGGCACAAATAGAATTGAATTTGGCTAAGTATTTTGCATGTAAATTGCATTCAAAGTTTCTAGTTGGTTAATTTCATACAGATTGGGGAGGAGACCAAATTTTCATTTATGTACTATTTCTAGTGTGTGAGGTATCTAATTTTTTCTATTTTATGAGAGAATCTCATTGGATCTGACAACATCTAATTTAGCTAAGTAGTTTGTCTAGAATTTACATCTAAAGTTTCACAGGTTGGACAATTTACACAGGTCATTTTTGATTAGTTGATTTATTTCATGCAAGATTTTATGCTAAGTTTTATTATAGCCAATCAGAAGTAAGGTGTATTTTTTTTAATTTTGGAAAAATCATTTTATTTTTTTAAACTTTAGAAATTGATTTTTTACCAAAGGTTTTACCTGAAAGAACACAATTATTTCTATTGGGAGATAACCATAAAGCTAAATCAATTAAAAATTTCACCATTTTCTAAGTTTTGTATCTAGTTGTTGATGGAGAAGAATTTTTGAAATCAAATTTGTAGATCTCTCAATTTAATTATTTTTGTTCATTTTTTGGTGTTTATAAAGATAGAAAGTTTAAAATTTCCCAAATGATGTTGATTTTTCCCTAAAAACTGGAGGTATTGACCAGTTTCTGATATGAATTAGTGGGTAGGAGGAATTTTGTTTAAAGTCATTTTTTTAGGTGTTTTCATTTTTTTGGAAAAATTAGGTCAAATTGGCTAGTTTATAACACCTCTTGTTGTTGGATTCACAAAAGTTGATAAGTAAAAATTTTAGTTTGTGGAGTCACAAGGTTTTGATGATATGTGAAAATCAAAATCTTGATCAAATAATGCTTGATAAAGATTAAAGACCTACCACAAGTACTGATGACTATGATAAATGTCATCATGAGGATCTTATGTTGTTAAAACTATCAGTAGAAGATAATCTAATCTCAGAGGTCAGAAATGTGACCACTGCATTAGTTTTTTAGACTAGTCTTACTTATAAATACTTGGCATCTAAAGCTGATAGGGTATTATATTTTAAAAATTTGTTATTTTCCATTAATATTCAAGAAGGTGGCTCTATTTTTAAGTTTTTGTGTAGATCAAGGACATCAATGATCAATTAAAGTCTATGTAGGAGCCTTTTGATGAGCAAGATTTGATTGCTCTAGATATACAAAATCTTCCACCTTCATTTGAGTCATTTGTGGAGTCCCTACACATGATTTTTGAGATATAGACTTTGGACTTTGAAAAATTTTCAACATTACTATTGCAGAAGGAGAGAAGGCAAGAACAATCAAGCACATCAACATCAAAAATGATAGAGTGTATTCATTGCACAAAAGTTTACGAGACAAGGAGTACAATATAATGGTAGTAATTCATCTAGTGCTATGGCCTTCAAAAGTGGTATAATAAATCATAATGGAAATGCCACTATTTTAAGAAACCTAGACATTTCATTTAAGATTGTGGTAAGTGATAATATGATTTTACAAAGAAATCATAATCTACAAATATGGTTGAATAAGATGAACATAGTTTGGTGGGTGAATTTTCGTATGTGGCATCAAATAACCAGTCAGAAGAGTAAAAAACATGGTACTTTGACTTAGGGGCTTCAGGAAACTACATGTGTCATAGAGACTGGTATATAAATTTTCTTTGAGATACTAGTTTCAATGAAACAATTTCCTTAGGTGATGCTTGGGTTTATGATGTGAAAGGTTATAGAGATGTTAAAATTCCATTAAATTCTATCATGTATAATTTTCAAAAATTTTGGTTTGTCCCTAACATGAATACAAATCTTCTTTCCATCATTGAAATAACTATGAAACTTAACCTTTATGTGGAATTTAAAATAAATAATTGCATGGTTTAGAGTCTTTGTGATAAGAAAGTCATTACTATAGGGATTGGTGTTAAGGGTTTATATAGACTAGTTGATCCCAAAATAGGTAATGAGCATGCACTAACATTGGTGGATAATTCTAGTGAAATATGGTATAAGAGGTATGGTCACGTTGGTTATGATCACTTACATACTTTAGATTAGAATAATATGGTGAATGGAATGGTTTCTATTCAATATAGTGATAATATATGTTCAAGATGTCAAATTAAAAAGAATGTTTAACTTAATTTGACATTGATAATCAAGAGAAAACTCATAATGCATTAGATTTGGTACATGTGGGTTTACATGGTTCAATGCAAAAACCTTCTATTTCTAGAGATTTTTACTACTTATTATTTACTGATGACTTTTATAGGAAAATACGGGTTTATTTCCTACATAGAAATTCAAAATGTATCTCTAACATTATTTATTGGAAAGATATGGTAGATAAATAGGGAGGGAGACAAGTAAAGGCTATGAGATTATTTAAATGGCATGATTTTATCTATAGGAAACTTAAATAATTTTATAAGGAAGGAGGAATACACATGCAAAGTTCCTCATAACATAATGAAGTCATGGCAAGGAAAAATAAGATAGTGATGGAGATGGCATGATGTATGGTGGATAGCCAGATTATACCATATGAGTATTGGGTAGATGTTGTCAACATTATAATTTTCATCTTTAATATAAGTCACTATAAAATTGTGCATAATGTAGCACCAAAAGAAGCATGGTTAGGAAAAACACCAGATGTAAGTAATTATCATGTTTTTGGATCTATTGATTCTATATTGTGAAAATAATAGATGTTTGTTGGCTATTATGAATAGAGGAATGCACAAAGTTTAATAAATGTCTCTACATAAAAAATTGTGGTGAGTAAGGATGTTCTTGTAGATGACAAAGTATCATTCTTTTCTAGTAATGGTAAATCTACTAAAAGTATTGAAGTGATTTTTGTTGACAATGTTTCTAGAACAATTTTTGGTATTATTGTTGAACAGGGTTCAAAAATGGAAAAGATAGAGGATTCAAGTTCTAGTGATGAAAACAGTGTTTCTAACTGTTCACAATAACATCAAGAAGACCAACACAAAATTACTAAGTGGTACCATACCACTATGTATTATTTTCAAAAGAATGAATTGCATTATTTGATGGAAGGGCAATGCTCAAAGTTAGGAAAAAGGTAAGTGGAAGGTGAAGAGTAGGTTAATTTTGATTTTACTATTGTTTCATAGTTGTTAAAACCAAGCACAAGTTTAAAGACCAAATTCAAACCCAAATTTAAGTGTTTCATTAAGGTTAGTGAAAAAGGAAGGGGAATAAATAAATAAAACAACTATGTTGTGCACAATAAATGTCCAAAAATTATACAAGAATGGAGAGCAGTAGGTGGTAAGTTTTCAATAGCTCTTTAGGGGTTATGTTATGTTTTTTATTCTTGATGTATATTTTAAATTTGTTGTCAGACTTGATCACTCTAACAAATAGGTAAATCATGACATATTTAAGACATGACAATAATTTAAAGAATAAACAACATAACATAACCCCTAAGGAATATTCATGTGAAGAGCTATTGAAAAATTAACGTATATTTTAAATTTTTTGTCATACTTTATCACTCTAACAAATAGGTAAATCATGACACATATAAGACATGACAATAATTTAAAGAATAACAAAATCTAGTGAACCCTGTATTCATTACCATTTCCTACACTACTTGGTGGTTGCATCAGCACATTACCCATGTAATCTAGTAAGATGGATTAGAAAAAATAAGAATCTTGGATAAACCATGATCTTGAATAGTGTCACCTTAAATCCTATAGATGTCTCCATTGTGAGGGAATTTGACATATTGGAAAGCAGAAGAGGAAATTACTCTCATGTGATGAGTCTTTGGCCTACCAAGAAGAATGTTATAAGATAGAATAAAATTGAATATCATCACCTTCCAATTAATGGTGATAGTTTGGATTGTGATAGGGAGCCACACATAACATAAAGGAGGCATTTTCCTTTGGTCATAGCCCTGACATGTGTTGCATGTGGATTTGAGATTACATTCAGAATATCCAAGGGTTCTGATAAAATTAAGAGAGGAAATGTAAGTGATATAACCCTCATCAATAAAATCACATTTGACATGGATATCACCAATTTGGACAATTATAAATAGATTAGGATCATCCACATGAAGTATAATATCATCAAGGATCATATAAGTAATGGGTAATTTGAGGGAAAGATAAGTGTCCATTGTTTCATCAATACGTATAGACAACTCTTCACACTATTTTAAAATTCTATATTATGATCCATTTAAGGTGAATTCACATATTTCTATGGGAGGATGAGGGATTTTAATTTCAAATAAAATATGCTTAATATGATTATGATGCTAGAGAGAGGTCTGCATGATTTCAATAAATGGGATTTGAAAAGGAAGATTAGTAAGTTCCATAATAAGATCCCACTCCTCATAACCAATAATATGACTATTGGGAAGAGGTGCATAGTGTTGAAGGAGGTCCTCGAAAGGAGGAGTTTAAGTGAATGTGAGAGTATGGGTTAGTGGATACAAGTATGGTTTGAGAAGAAGTGTTGACATAAGTTTGAATATTATAAGTGATAGGTAAAGAGGCTAGAGGAATGGTAGAAATGATATGAAAAGTGTTATACAAGGGAGGTGTTTGAATTGGTGTATCAAAATATATAGGGTATTCTTGAACCAAATATATTAATTGAGTTGGAGAAGAGTCTTGGATAACACAAAATGTGTGAGACAATTAAGGGTGTGGATAGGATGAGGATGAACAAAAGCAACCATACTTTACATATTAGTCATATTAACCACATTATCTTTAGGAATTGGGTCAATAATATTTTAAACATTATTGGTGGAAGGGTTTGTATTGTATTGGTTATCTTTGTGATTTAGAATAGGATATTTATAGATTTCCAAATCAACATTAGCCTAGTTCAAAACTTGAGATTTATTTTTTCATGGGATTTAAAGGCAGTGCCATAGGATTGTTGATGTTTTCAAATTATATAATCATGGTAAAAATTTAGACCAATAAGGAAATCCATAGCCAAATTATGAAGTTATTAACAAGTCTGATGTGAATGATCCCAATTAGCATTAAACCAACAACATTTATTATAATCATACCAAGATTTTATAGGATGAGTGAGACCAAGTTTATATAGAAGATGCATTGGTAGAAATTTTTATAATTTCACTTAAGATAAAGGTTTATGAACATTGATGGTGTTAGTTGAATATAAATGAGGATTAGTGATGTTGTCAGGAGGGGAATCTTGTTCTAGATTTTGGTTAAGAACAACAACTTGAATACTATGAATGGTATCATAAGAGTTGGTGATACCATCACTTGTAGCATTATGATTATTATTATTGATTAAAATATGACTACCCATAAAAGGTTTGGATGGATTGAATTTTCACATAAGGAAATATTGATGCTTGGCTTGGTTAATGGCCTCTTCCAAAGTACATGGAGAGAGAGTCTAGACACAATATTACAAGTTGGGAAAAAGAGAATTCATAAATAGATGAAAGAGTTTGTCATATATCATATTGTGTTCACATTTGTTATAAAAGTTCCTCTATTATTTGATAAAAACTTATATGGTTTTGGTCTCAAGTTTCTTACAATTGATAAAATGAGCCAAGTTATTTTTAGGGAGATTGCCAGTTTGTAACTCTTATACTAGAACATTAATTAAGTCTTATAAACTAGTAATGGAATGATATTTTAGATGGTTATACAAATCTAAGGCATTAGTTGTGAGAGTTTTTTATAATATGTTGGTAGTGATAAAGGTATTTAACTTGACCCAATATTTATATATATCTCCAAATGTTTTTAAATGAAGAATAACATTGGTTGACCCATTGTATGAAATGGTAGGGGTGATACCTCATATATTGATATTAGAAATTTGAGATGTAAGAGACTCATTTTGTAAGTGCTTTATTATTTTGTTAATACAGGGAGGTTGAGGGATAAAATTACCATGGGAATCTCAAAGATAATTTGGGGGAACATTTTGGTTATGTGTACCCCATGGCATCTATTGAGAGTGGGTTTGAAAATGGATAAGATGATTTATCATTTACATCATTTGATTTTCATTGTTAGCTTGAAAAGCATTCATTTTATTAAGAGTTTGGAATAGAATTTGATGGGTTTGAGTTGCATTGTTGGCATTATTTTACCATTGGAATGAGTAGTAGTGGATTAGGTACCACTATGGGTGTTAATAGGAGCTTGAGAAGAACTATTAATAAGTTAGGCACTAGTGGCATAATTTTATTATGTGGAAAAAGATGGACTAGTAGAGGGACGAGAAAAAGTGGTACTAGAGGCATGATTACCATGAGTAGAAAACAATGCACTAGTGGAGGAATTGAGAATAGTGGGTCTTAAAAGAGGCCCATTAGATGTATAACCTACCATGTTAGTATACATACTATACATAAAGGTGGAGAAAATTAGAGAGGAAAAAGTCAAGGAATGAGAAGGAGTTAAAATAGAGGGAAGAGGATAAGAAGAAAAGAAGATAATTACCCAAAACCTATGTGAGAATGTGGGAGAAGGTGAATGGGGTTCCTTGACTTGACCACTTATCATGAGATTGTAAATAGTAGAAAGATCTTTTTTATGATGTTGAGGAAACTAATTGATGAATAAAAGCATTACTAAGGTATACTCTAATTTAGGTTGATCTTCAAATGAGAAGAGATGATTGCAAATTTAAGAAGAATGAGGAGGGGTCCCATAGTTTGTAGTGCGAGTGGATACATACACATTAATTAAATATAGGGTAGGATCCATAATCTATTAATGGGATAAAATATTATGGTTAGTAAGATTAATCATATATATTGAATTCAACTTAGTGTTGTCTTCAAATAGGAATTTTATGATTAGGAAAGGCAAATATGATGCAAAGAAAATAAATAGGAAGGATATAAATAAGAGTACAAAGTCAACTAGGTCAACTAAGTATTGTAAACAAAAGATAAAAGAATATAGAATTGATAAGGTCAACTTAGTATTGTAAATAGGAAAATATATAATCATATAAGTATACAAAGTTGACCAAGTCAACTAAGTAATGTAGTTAGGTAAAAATATATTCTATAAGAGTTTGTGTTGAATAGAATTATAGTGTACTAAAAATAGGGGAAAATTTTGTAATGTAATTTGAAGTAATAAATCAAATCAAAGACGCAATCAATTGTATACATGAGAATTATTTGATTGAAACATAACACAAAATACTGCACCAATGCTAGCCAATACAAGTTTTGACAATATAATATATAATGAAAAAAGAGAAAGCAATCAATTAAAAATTAAATACTAACTAAGCGGTCATCCTGAATGTTGTTAGATTATCATAAAGTGTTGTTTTAAGTGTGATAGGGAAGTTGGCTAAAAATAATGAACTAAAAAACAATACATGGATAGTTTTAGGATGTTTAAGATGAAAGGGATTTATGTTATTAATGGTATTGGCTTGGTCTTGGGGCATATCCCCTCACTTCACAATCCCATACTGATAAGGGTGTTGGGTGCTTTACAAATATATATTATTAACCACATGTTTATACTTGGCCAGAAAACCAAGTTAGCTTCCCCTTAGTGATGAAATCCAAGTAGGTAGGCCTTGGATAGAAAATTGTTTAAATGCATTTTGAAATTATGTGATTTGGTAGTGTGTGAAAAAATAAAAAAATAGTCCAACTTAATATTATATTGAAAAACCACATAATTAACTATGTGAGATACTCTAAGTATGCAAAAATCTAAAATTAAAAGTGTGACTTAATTACTATCATATAGTTATTAATTCCTAGTTTAAGCATGGTATAGAGTTAGTTTAAATGACACTGTATGTAAACATTACATAATATAATCGATAGGGTCACTACTATACTATAGAAGTAAGATTCCCAAGAACTAAGTCAACCAAGTCAACATAGTCTTTTAGATATGAGATAGACTATAGAACTAGGTCAAGTAGGTTGACCTAGTTTGATATAAGATTATAGTTTTGAAGACTAAAAACTTGTGAAAAATAGAACTGTAATGAAGAACTAAATTTAAAGAGAGAGAAATAAAGGAACCTTGGTGGGTTAGAATATGTTGAATACTATGAAATTATTGTTGAAGTGCTTTGAATGCTAGTTTTATGTTTTGCCAACTAAGTCAACTAGGTTAACCTAGTTCTGTGAAAACCCTATTTTTTGAAGCCTATTAAGATGGTTGAGTCAACTTGGTTGATGTAGTTTATTATCTGGAAGCTATTTAGAAAACTAAGTCAACTTGCATGACTTAGTTTGTTATTCTAGAGCTAAATAAGAGACCAAGTGAACTTGTTTGACATAGTCTATTGTATAAAACTAAATAAGAGTACTATGTTGACCTACTTGATCTAGTAACCTATATATGATGAATACATTCACAAAAAAACATAGTTGTTTTGATGTTACTATGTGTTAAAGTTTCACATAAAATTTAGATCTATATTGTCCTATTTGACATAGTATCACAAATAGATAAAAATAATAAAATGATAGAAATGAAAAGCATGAAAAAAAACCTATAAGGGTTAGATTCACATTGAGTTCACTAAAATTTATATAATGAGAAATGCATCAGATCTATAAATCAAACGTAACTCAAAAAAGATAGATCCTACTTACACTTCTAATGGGGGATATAATAGATAATCAAGGTCATGACCAATATTGATCCACTAAACCAAATTAGGGGATCTATTATCACAATAGTATCACTAGGGAGGGTTATAAAGCCTCTAGTTAAGCAAAACTATGCAACAACCCTAATTAAATCATATGGTTTCATGTTCACTATACTCATAAAAAGTAAATAATAAATCTAAACTCATGCTCACAAAATCTTGTGCCACAAAGTGGGGTTAATAAACACTAAAAGTAAACATTCATAGAATATGTATACTCATGTCACTATATACAAAATCCTAATGCATGGAATATGATTACAAATGCATATCTATCAACTCTTACAAAGGAGGAACAAAGTTATGAATACTTACCTTTGAAGATGAACCTACCAAGCCTTAATCTCTCCCTTGACCAAGGTGTTTCATAAGAGGTTGTTGTAGTATGTATGGGTGATAAGGATAAATTATATCTAAGCTACTCAACCTATCAATGCATCTAAAATACTTATCCATAAGACAAGATCCAAATATATAAAGAAAGTATGGAAACCTAAGCTTGTTCCTCAAGTTTATTGGTGTATAATAAGATGCAAAATATATATTAAATTTTCTTATCTTCCGTTGGAAATTGAAAAATTATTGTGTTTATATAGGTATATCTAACCCTAAACCCTTCCAAAATTTTTGGCTAACAAGGTCGAACTGGTTGACCTAGTATCATAATTGACAAAAACTCACTAGGTGATGGACTAGGTCAACCAGGGGCTAACCTAGACCCTAAAAGTTTTGTCAATAATATTACAAGGTTGAAATAATATAAATAGTCATGTAAAATATCAAAAGGGGTTTTAGGTTAGAAAAAGGGCTGATGAATGTGCTAAAAGACTAGAGGAGTTTGTAAAAGAGAAGGCCATGATTAGTGGAATGGTTTTTAGGAGACAGGTGTGTATATAGAATGTGGAAAAGGGAAAATAATCCTATGAAGTACCAATGGTTTTCCCACTCATTTCTCAATGTACCCCTTAAGGTGTGCACTTACAGAGATTGAGACTTGATAGGTTCTTATAATATATGGAGCATCATTAATTAATAATAGTTTAAAAATATTATGTATATACAGAGTGTATGCAAGAGATTCCTATAATTATACCCATCCATATATCAGGTCACCAATATATTGATTTCCAAGTCTATGCCTTCATCACTCTTCTTTTCTTTCTCCTTGGGACTAGCCTCACCATATTCTCATTGTTTTTCATATGACAATGTCTAGAAAATACAAAAGAGTTGACAAGATGTCTAACTTCATCCAATCTAAATATATCCATTTTTTCCATTCCTAGTATCAATAAATAACTCTAATACATCATCATTACTAACACTAAAAGATCTTGGGAGTCCATTTTCCATCAGTTAGCAAATCTTAACTAGCAATGTGATGTTGCATATACATTTTAGTATATTAAAGGGTATCCTTTGATATCGATCATAAAAAACCATGTTCTAAAACCTTAATGTAATCTCTCTAACCCCTATACCTATCATCCCAATCATCCCTTCATCATACATATTGTATATACCTTGAAAAATTGAATGCACAAGGTTGGTGTGTCACTTTCCATTTTCACAAAATAGTGAGCCCAACTTGAAAGGCATATCCTTTTTTGTATTCTTTTTTTATTTATTTTTCCAATTTTATCTTTATTCCATATTAAAAATTAAAATACGTACTACCTCAATATGTTTATCTATGTAATATTTGATAGAATTACAAACATTGAGAGATATAGATGGAGCCTTAAACTTAGTGGTGAAGCCTCCACCTAGAGTTGGAATACAAACACTTCATACTAAAATATAAAAATCCATTTTTGAAAACACCCCTTTAACTCATAAAATAGATTATAGATAGTGTTACATGAGGTGTAGGAACCATATAAAACCACTAACAATCACCATTATTTAAAAACATGTAATTCAAAAGTGGAAGTGAAACCAACTCTCATGTTGAAAGAATACCAAAAATCAGCTTAACAATCATAGATGTTGAAAGTGTAGCCAAGTACAACTAGTATATTGATATAATTTGTAATATAGAATATGGGATAAGTAGACTATAGGTGACTTTAAATCTGGACACTAACCAAAAAAAATTATCAATTCATAAGAGAAATGCCTAATAGCTCACCCATATACCTCTAACCCAAATCAATTCACTAGTCATCATCAAATCATACCTCCCAAGTTTGATACTAAGAGGTCACTAGAACTACTACTAATTATTTCCTAAATGAACTCATATCAAATTTGGTGCATTTCATTTTATATTTATAGAAATACCAAGCATATTAAAATCAATGGTTGGTCACTATTCCTCCTAACTAGAGCAATTCCTCCCCTATCCCTATTCTAGTGATAAATTACCAATTATTGCTCTATTAATCTAACCCATCTCTTGCCAATTATGCCTCAATGCAATATCCTAGTTACATCCTTACTAATGTCATACCTAGTCATAAAATTCAAATAATCCCCCATCATATCAACCTCCTATTCAAAATTCATTATAAGTGTTTTTACCTACACACTTCCTAACAATGTGTTGATCAATATGCTACCACATTCATTGCTATTAATTATGTAATTGTTAATCTTCCATGCATACACTCATAATTTTTAATTAATACATCATAACCATTAATTTAACTCTCTTCCACCCTAATATCATATGTAATATAAGTCCACCCAACCAAAAAATTAATTTTTGGTTTACTAATCCTAGCCTTATCAACCTCATTTTTCTTTTAAAAGTTTCCCACCCATTTCTTATCAAAATCCCCATTTTCAATCCCATCCCACCATGCCTTTGGTATACTTATATACTATGCAGGCATATGATGAATATATAAAATATCCCCTCAATCATAGTATATGAGGAGTTAATTTACCTCATCCTATTATTGACATCCCTAAATTAAAAGGATAAGGATATTCAAAATGCATTTCAAGGCATATGATACTGATGTTCAACATCTCTTTCTTTATGATGGGATAGTTGTACAAAAATATCCCAAATCCCTTAAATGAATTTACCTTGATTTTTATTAACCTACTCTTGAAGGGTCTATACATTAATCTTTACAACTCATGGCCAAGTTTTTAAAAGCCTTTGACATGAATAAGATCTTTAAGACTACTATACAAAATTTATTTAACAATTATCAAGAACATAATAAATATATTACAAACTTTATCACAATATGAAAAAAGCTATTATACTCCTTTTTTTCTCAAGGACTAAAGAGAACTACGTCATATATTTTACACTCTCTTGAAGAGGAAATAAGGGAGAATGTTCAAATTATACCATATCATTCCTATAAATAATAAATTGAAAATTATCTAATAATTGATTGAGTATCTATTAATAGTGGTCAAATAACTTATGGCACTAATGGAAAGATAATTTTACTAAATTAGAATAATAGGTGTTATCAAAAATCTATCTAAATTGACCCCAAAAACATAGGTCCTAAGGTTCTATGTAATAAACAAAATGTCATTACATATAGAGTGATGGATGAGAACATGAGGCCAAATGTTTTTAAAAATAATACTTTTCAACCCATGAATATTAAAAACAACAAAAAAATTGTAGTCTTGACGACCCAAAATCCTCAACCCATAGTGTAATTAGTTTCTACCATCCTCCATCCCATAACACACAATTTAAAATCCTACTTTATACCAATTAAAAGATGTTAACCATTATCCAAAATTTCAAAATCAATAATTTAATCAAGGAAATATCCCATAAATGGCTTGGTAAAAAAAACCAAAATCATAGGCCTAGGAATTACGATCCCAATGTCTACTACCTATTATAAAAATTCATTAGAAATGGCACTTTTTTCTACACATAGTATAAAATTTTCATTAAAATACTCCATGAAAATCAATACCAAAGATTTGTAGGGAATTTTTAGTGAATTTTGACACAAACCCTCAAGCCATAGTAACTAGTCTTATGGTATCACAAAATGCTAACATGTGAATATATTAGAACCCATTTCCTAATATTCAATAATCTACTATCCAAAAAAATCCATAGGGTGACCAAACCAACCAAAATATATCATTTGGTACTCATGATGATGAGGGCTCTACCTTTGGTGAATTAAAACTTGATGTGGCTCCTCAATTAGGACAAAAAGGGAAAACCCATATGATATGAGTCATAGAATTAGAAAATGAAGAATATATGAATAATGTTGCATAAGAGAATATCAACCCAAGTCCTATTACATGATAAATATATTTTATAATGACACCAACCCTAAACATGCAAGGAAATATGATTTAATTTATGACCTCATAAAGAATTTTCCCATATCTCTTTCTTGTAATTTCTCAAAAATTATCTTTCCAATTATTTGGAATTACTTGATGCCTTGGTATTCGTTCATTTAGCCAATTTCATGATTAAAATCCCATATTAGATCAATCAAATTCATTTGGACATGTTTCCACATGGATAAAACTAAATATATGTTTATTAATTCTTTTTCCTTAAGAGCCTAACCCTTATATGTTAAAATGGCTAGTAAGGGATATGCATCTTTATATTGGTGAGTGTGGATATTAAAATACTATGTGAAGAGAGTGATGGTTGATGATGTGGTAGATATAAACATAGTGCCCTTTAAATTTCTCCAAAAAAAAATTTATGGATAAACCAATTAATCTACCACTATGAACACTTTTAGAGGTTATGACAAACTCAATTCTACCTCGATAGGAACTATCATACTTCTATTCACTCTATGTCCAAAGGTTGTATTGACATATTTTTTATAATCCAAAGGGATACAAACTACAATATAATCATAGGTAGACCATATATTCACAATGTGAAGGTGATCCATTCTACCTTATTCCAAAAAATTAGGTTCCTTCATTTGAGGAATTTATTTATGTAGTTATCTAAAATGTCACTTGAGTGCTAAGAGTGTTACATGAAATCACATATCCACATCTTAGCCCCAGACTTATCTTAGGGCCTATTTAAACACATATATAACATTTTTGTGTGTCATAAGTATCTTTAAGCATCCATAAAGTATTTTTAGACCCTCACTTTACTATCCTAGCCCCTAGTGCCTCAATTTCTACAACCTAAACACTAGTGCCATAACTTGGATAGTAGTGCCAATGGTGTTAGTGTCCTAGTTTGGGTGTTATTGTCCTTTTCCCACCTTTTATCACTAATTAATATATTTTCAAATTATAAACCACATAGGGTTGGACTATACCTCTTTTAATACCCAAACAAGCACTAAGATATTATATATACATGATTTTTAACCCTTTATTCACTAGATGTAAATCAAATGCAAATAACACAAACTAGCTCAGAATAAGTTATGCACAATCAAGTTTATCAATACCTCTTATAACATACTTCATTATACAATCATCTATATCCATTCAAAATTTATAATACATATATTTATAGTCTCCAAAATCACTCAAATCACTCAAATAAACATTCATACTAGCTTTACTTACACTTGCACCAACACTTAGGTGGGGAGAACTACATCAAGATTGATCCCTCCTTCGAGTATTTATATTTAGGTAACTCTCATAATATCAAGGTGTTGAGGATGTATAACCTACTCAACTAACATCAATATTTTCTATTTTTTCCAATAAAATTACCTAACAAAATGGAGGTCTAGTGTTTTACAAGCAAAATTAGTCAAAATAGGTCACTAATAGGGAATCAAAACTTTTGTAAATAGGAACAATCTTGATAGACTCTGACATAGGTACACCTAGAATCTCCAAGAAAGTATTGACATAGGACACTAATTCCAAAATGAAGAAACTAATTTCATTGGATCTACTTTCCAATTAGGGTACTACCATCTAGGAAAGGTTTTGACACTTGGATCTTATCTATGACACTTAAATCAGATCTTGTCCCATTTTTCACCATCTAGATCTTTTATGTCAATTAGTTTCTAGGTAAGTACTTATTTACATTATTTATTTCTATTTTATAAATTTCAAACTAGGTAAATTTTATCAAAAATCAATGAATATATTTATTATTTATTTACTCTTGATTTATTATACTCAGCCCCTTTAACAACCTAGGGCTTAAAATCTATAACCCTCAAAAGTTAAATCATTTGGTGAACTAGACTTACATCAAATACTGCTCAAACCCTAGCCTTTTATGATCATAGGGTTTTTTTCATTATATTTTTTATGCTTAGATATTAATCCCAAAATCTAGATGTTCATAAATATTTAAAATGTTCAATGTTTTATATATTAATTTTATTTAAATGTTTAAAATATAAAACTCTTTAATTTTTTTACTTCCCAACAAACAATGGTAGAATCCAATAACTAATTTTATGAGAATGATAAGATAAACTTACAAAGATTCATTTATAAATATTTATATATGCAATATGACCTCATTCATATTTTTCAAGAACAACTTCAAAAATCCACCCCTAGTTAATCTTCTAATCCCCCAAATACCAAGATTATTACACCTACTATGGGGGCCATTAAGGTTTTATCTTAACCCATTCTTACACAAAAATATTCAATAGCAACTACACCTCGTATGGATAATATTCCCTCTTATTCTCCCAATGTACAATCCATTATGTATGATAATCATTATCTATAGGCTAAGGTGTTACATCTTGAGTAGGGTGCTACTAGGCCATCACATGCTTTGGATTCTTATGTTATTTTACATACACTATTGGCACAATAAATAGTGAAAAATCCCTTTCCATTTGTATTTATGTTACAAAATATTGTGTTTTATAATGGTAATGGTTACTCAAAGCATCACTTATTATCCTTTCATATAACATGTTTGGACTATGTGTCTAATGATTAGATCCTCACTAAGTTATTCCCATACAATTTAAAGGATTATGAATTATAGTGGTTTTATGATCTTCCAAACCAATATATGATAGAATTAAACCCATTTGTAGATATGTTTTTAGTAAACTTTTTAATCAACATTAGTGATAAGATCTCATATACTCAATTGGCTCAACTTAATAAAAAATGCAATGATCCCATTACAAAATATGTCTTGTGATATAAAACTATATTGGAAAATATGAATATCCCCATGTAAGATAGATAACTACAATACATATTCAAATAGAGTTTACTAATAGCATTACATGAAGCTATCATGTTTAATAAGTTTTGAACATTCCATATTTATGCCACATAGTGAAAGAAAGGGAATTCATGTTCCTCTCTATGGGAAAAATAAAATACACATGTGGATTAAATTCAACTACTAAAATTTATAATAATAATCCATAAAAACTAAAGGCCACTAAAACTATGATTTATCAAAAGGCCAAAGATAATACATATTTAGAGCCACTAATTCACATGGTTTTATTAGTTCTTCCATGAAGAGTTTTCATAAATGTTCTAGATTCACCGACACATGTTTTATAGTATCTCTTGGAATGCAATGTCATATATCTCCCTCCCATAAAATAGATTGATACAACTAAGAATATTATAAATCATTATGATTCCACTACATTTTGTGACTGTCATAGAGAAATAGGCCATACTATAAATGAATGCATCACTTTAAAACATAAGATACATTATTTAATAGAGGCTAACATCATTGATGTGGACACACCTAAAGAGGTACCTAAACTTTAACAAATGGAAGCTAAGGAAATGAAAATATTTTTGGATACATTACTAGAAGATATAACTAATGAGGTAGGAGGCACTTTAGGTGTTCACTATACCTATCAAGCATATCCACCACCAGCATCATATCATACTACTATAAAGGATACACACCCCTTACATAATACCATTAGTGTGTATCATATTTTACTTTAGTTATACCACTCATAACTTTATCAAAGTAGGACATTATTGATGATGTTCAAATTTATATACACTTTTATATGAGCCTAAATTGACTATAATCATATATAGAGTATTATGGTTGGTAATGGGTCAAGTATTATCATGTGCACTATCACACTTCTACAACATTTGATTTATTTGTAGAAGGAAATTTATTTTACTAACATAGTTATTCATATTTTTAGTGGCCATGTTTAGATCTCCATTGGGGAGATTGTAGTTTCATTATAGGTTAGACTCTCACATGTGGCCACTATATTCTTAGTAACAGCTAGTGCATGCACATTTGACATGTTATTAGGTAAGCCATGGATGCAAAAATTTCAATCCATTCCATCCATTGTGCATAGATTCCTCAAGTATATAGATTATAATCAAGTGGGACATTTTATGATAGTTCATATGTGTATCCTTTACCTATCCCATAATCAGTTACACCATAGCTACTAGTTATGGTTCTAAACATAGTTTCCATCAGTACACCATAGATTTTTGTTAAGACACTAGTAAGGTGAGGTTTAATTATATAGTTATACCATGTAGACATACTATCCCATGGAGATACTTATTAGATAGACACCTATGCTATAGATATGTTGTAGATTCATGAGAAACTCTCTCTACCCGTTTCATTCCAAGATTAGTTTTATTGAGTTCTTAGGGTTCTGAACTTAGGGCATCCATGCGAATTACAACATCTACTAAATGGGTCCCTAATACCCCTATAGTTCATAGGAAATCTTATTTAGCTTCATAGATTCCTAACACCACTCCATAGGTAGTGTTAGCTATGGATCACTCAATATAATAGCTTTTGGGACCTTAGTTACCTTTCCACACAACATGCATGATTATTGTTCCTTTATTTGAAATATGACACATTGATAGTGAGTCTCTTGAGAAACTCATTGGTTAGCATGTTCCTTCCTACTTGTACATATTTTCCTTCTTCCTTGTTCCTTGTATATATTTTAATTTTCAAGTTGCTTGTGCATAGATTATACGTAAAAAATACAAAAATAATATAATATGTCAAAACATAAAAAAAATTCAAATATTTTCTCATAAAATATAAATTATAGATTGTATGCATTGCCATGTTTGCATTTATTATGTTTTCTAGGCAATAAATATGTTAGTTATCTCAGTATAATAAATTTTTATCATACATACATGATTCACTTATTCTTGTCAAGTGTTTTTAGATTGCTACAAGACTCGGGTCAATCACAGAAGTCTATATTTATTACTATATACCCATTAGGGTCACATACATAGGTTATTCATTTAACACATTCACCCATTTGGGTCATCTTATACATAGTTCTGATTACCATGTTATATCATTCTACACTACACTAATTTTTTGCCAACTATTATTACTTTAGACTCAGTTTATGTACATATTTTCTATTATATAGACTTGAATAACATGTTTATGCATATTTTCATTTATATATTTCCTAGTTTAAACTTAATTTTGTATTTATACTTCTAAAAATATTAAAGGGTATTTGCATATGCCATTGTTATATAGATCTATGCCACTTCCTTTCATTGTATGTATGATTTGGACATGTGCCCATGTCCTTATGTGTGCCTTCTTGATTGTGTATTAAAATATTTGGACATGTCCTTACATGTGTCTCTACACAAACCTACATTATTTTTATGTATGTGGACATTTTAAGATGTCCTTGTATATCTTGATTTCTTAGATTTAGGGACATGTTCCCATACAGTTTGTATTGTAGATCCTTGGCCTAAATTATGTGACTCATGTGTTTTATACGTATTATTTCATGTATGCATCATGTACATGACACTTATCTTTTTTTCACACTAAAATTTTAGATTCCATGAAGGACCTTATGAATCTCCACTTCCTCCTTAGGTTCCTTGATGGACACCATGCCCCATCTCCCTAGGTAGTTAGTTTATTTCTAAGATTTAATGTTCATATTCATGTTTGCATTGTTATATCTATATCTATATCATTATTAATGTTAGATTAAATTTACATCATACATTATAAAATTATTCTCATATTATATTACATTTTGATGTCATGTATGCACAATATATTGATTTATTACAAAGATATGTTATATGATCCAACTAACACACATCTTGTAGGGATTTTTATTTTGAGGATAATTATTTCATACGATCAACAACTCCCCTAAAAAGTGGGAAATCATATAGTTTTTTCATAAATATAGACCTATTTGAAAGCACTCAAATTATAGTTTTCATCATACGGGCACATAATATAGAAATTAGTTTTAGGAAAACACAGTGATAAATAATCACATAGAGACCAATTTTAGTTTCATATAAATAAGTATAGTTGGAAATTAATGCTCAAATTGTGACATTATTTCCACCAACACTACTATCCAGATATGGTGCTAATGTCTAGTAGCCTCAATTTTAGAAATTTTCATATTGGCCAAAAAAGTACATAAGGTATATTATACATTTGTACTTGAGTAATCTAAAATGTCACTTGAGTGATATGCATGTTACTTGAGACCACTTACCCACAACTTAGCCCCAGACCTATATTATGACTTGTTTAGACACCTATTTATCCTTAATATGGGCCACATGCATCAATAAACATCCTTATAGAAGTATCATACCCTCACTTTAGTATCCTGACCCCTAGTACCTTAGGTTCTACCACTAAACACTAATTCTATAACTTGGACAATAATTCCAATGGTGCTAGTATCCTATTTTGGGTGTTATTATCCTTTTCTTACTTTTGTCACTAATGTATATCTTTTTAAATCAAAAACCACCTAAGGTTAGTAGATACCCATTTTAATACTCACATAAGAACTATGATTATTTATTCACTAGATGGAAATCACATGCAAATAACACAAACTAACTTAGAGTAAGTTGTGCATAATCAAGGTTATCAATCCCTATTCTATCCTAATTTTATATATAGTCATCTAAAACCATCCTAAAATCATAATAAATATATTTTTAGTCTCTAGAATCATTGAAATCACTCAAACCAATATTCATAATAGCTTCACATTTACTTGTACTAGTTGTTAGATGGGGATAACTACATCTAGCTTGATCCCTCCTTAGCATATTGGTATGTAGGTAAATCTCATCATAATGGGGTATTTAGGATGTCCAACCTACCTAGATAACATCACACTTTGATACTTTTACCAATTAGATGCCCTTAAAACATGGAGGTCTAGGGTTTTACATGCAAAATCAGTCAGAACAAGTCACTTATAGGGAAACACATCTTGTGCACATAGGAATAAGTTTGGTAGAATTTGACATAGGTGCACTCAAAATATCAAAGCAATTTTGTATAGAGAGCACTAGCACAAAAATTAAAACACTATCACCATTGGTGATACTATCTAGTTAGGGTGCTAGTATCTAGGAAGGGTTGTAATACTTTGATCCTATTTTTAATGCTCAGAATATGTCTTTTCCTCATTTTTAGCTTCTAGATATTTACTACATGAATTATTATACTTAGCCCATTTAACAACCTAGGATTAAACTCCATAACCATAAAATGTTAAATTATTTTATTTCTTAGGGGACCCTAATGCAATTGATTCCCTCCAAATAATTGTGCACAAATAACTAGTGTTATACATTGATTACCACTTTCCCACTAATTTTTTGACATAACCCCTATAGTGGGTTTAAGTAAAATATACCCAAAGACCCCTTGTAGTTATCTTAAAGATTTTTGTTGATATCATAAATCTCCTATCAAATGAAAACCTCAAAGATAAAGTAGTCAATATAATATAAAAGGTGAATTAAAATAAACCTATGATAGTGATAGCCCCTTGACAAAATATATGGTTGATATTATCATTATCATGGCAAAGGATCAACCTATTACACTTCCATTAAACCCTCATAGAGTGTGAACATATGATATTATATAAAATCAAGACCCATAAAGCCCAAGAGGAGATACACAAAATAATTAACATTTATATGTCTAAGATCTTGAAAGATAAATAAATTATCTTGAAGCAATATGTTGATTTTTATTTCATGAATGGTTAATGGAAACTTCACTATGACAAGGAAAAATGTCACCATTACATAGGGGCATGAACCATTTTGATATCCCATGAAGGAAGCATCAGACACTTTAGATTCAAAAAATAATTGGAATGCAAACATAATGGGGAAAATATGAATCCATATTGTTAGAAATGCTTATTTTAAAAATATTGAGTGTTTAGAATGTAAATATTTAAGGACTCATGATCAATGATATAGTTTTCATCATACGAGCAAAAAATATAGAAATTAGTTTTAGGAAAACACAGTGTGAAACAATCACATAGAGACCAATTTTAGTTTCATAGAAATAAGTATAGTTGGACATTAATGCTCAAATTATGACACTAGTTCTACCAATTCTACTATCTAAATATGGTTCTAATTTCTAGTAGACTCAATTTTATAAAATTTCATATTGGCCAAAAAAGTACATAAGGTATATTATACATTTGTACTTGAGTCATCTAAAATGTCACTTGAGTGATATGCATGTTACTTGAGACCACTTATCCACAACTTAGCCCCAGACCTATATTATGACTTGTTTAGACACCTATCTATCCTTAATATGGGCCACATGCATCAATAAACATCATTATAGAAGTATCAGACCCTCACTTTAGTATCCTAACCCCTAGTACCTTAGATTCTACCACTAAACACTAATTCTATAACTTGGACAATAATTCCAATGGTGCTAGGTATTATTATCCTTTTCTTAATTTTGACACTAATGGATATATTTTGAAATCAAAAACAACCTAAGGTTAGTTTATACCTATTTTAATACTCACAGAATAACTATGATAATTTATTCACTAGATGGAAATCAGATGCAAATAACAGAAACTAACTTAGAAGCAGTTGTGAATAATCAAGGTTATCAATCCCTATTCTATCCTAATTTTACATATAGTAATCTAAAACCATCCTAATATCATAATAAATATATTTTTAGTCTATAGAATCATTGAAATCACTCAAACCAATATTCATAATAGCTTCGCATTCACTTGCACTAGTAGTTAGATGGGGATAACTACATCTAGCTTGATCCCTCCTTAGAATATTGGTATGTCAGTAACTCTCATCATAATGGGGTATTGAGGATGCCAAACCTACCTAGATAACATCAGACTTTGATAATTTTACCAATTAGATTCCCTTAAAACATGGAGGTCTAGGGTTTTACATGCAAAATCAATCAGAACAAGTCACTTATAAGGAAACACATGTTGTGCATATTAGAATAGGTTTGGTAGACTTTGACACAGGTGCACCCAAAATCTCAAATCAATTTTATATAGAGGACACTATCAAAAAAAGTAAATCACTATCATGATTGGTGATACTATCTAGTTAGGGTGCTACTATCTAGGAAGTGTTCTAATACTTGGATCCTATTTTTAACACTTAGAATATGTCTTTTCCTCATTTTTAGCCTCTAGATATTTACTATATGAATTATTATACTTATCCCCTTTACAAACCTATGATTAAACTCCATAACCATAAAATGTTAAATTAGTTTATTTCTTAGGGGACCCTAATGCAAATGATTCCCTTCAAATAATTCTGCACAAATAACTAGTGTTATACATTGATTATCACTTTCCCACTAATTGTTTGACATAACCCCTATAGTGGGTTTAAGTAAAATATACCCAAATACCCCTTGTAGTTATCTTAAATATGGTTTTTGTTATCACAAAGCTCCTATCAAATTAAAACCTCAAAGACAAAGTAGTCAATATAATAGAAAAGGTGAATTAAAATAAGCATACAATAGTGATATCCCCTTGACAAAATATATGGTTGATATTATCATTATCATGGTAAAATATCAACCTATTACACTTCCATTCAACCCTCATAGAGTGTGAACATATGATATTATATAAAATCAAGACCCATAAAGCCCAAGAGGATATACATGGCATAATTAACATTTGTACATCTAAGATCTTAGAAGACAAGTAAATTATATTGAAGAAATATGATGATTTTTCTTTCAAGAATGGTCAATGGAAAATTCACTATGATAAGGAAAAATATCACCATTACATAGAGGCATAAATCATATTGATATCCCATGAAGGAAGCATCATACACATTAGTTTCAAAAAATAATTGGAATGCACAAATAATGGGGAAAAATATGAATCCATATTGTTAAAAATGCTTCTTTTAAAAATATTGAGTGTTTAGAATGTAAATATTTAAGGACTCATGATCAATTATATAGTTTTCATCATACGAGCAAAAAATATAGAAATTAGTTTTAGGAAAACACAGTGTGAAACAATCACATAGAGACCAATTTTAGTTTTAGAGAAATAAGTATAGTTGGACATTGATGATCAAATTATGACACTAGTTCTACCAACTCTACTATCTAGATATGGTGCTAATGTTTAGTAGACTCAATTTTATAAAATTTCATATTGGCCAAAAAAATACATAAGGTATATTAAATATTTGTACTTGAGTCATCTAAAATTTCACTTGAGTGATCTGCATGTTACTTGAGACCACCTATCCATAACTTAGCCCCAGACGTATCTTATGACTTGTTTAGACACCTATTTATCCTTAATATGGGCCACATGCATCAATAAACATCATTATAGAAGTATCAGACCCTCACTTTAGTATCCTCACCCCTAGTACCTTAGGTTCTACCACTAAACACTAATTCTATAACTTGGACAATAATTCCAATGGTGCTAGTATCATATTTTGCGTCTTATTATCCTTTTCTTACTTTTGTCACTAATGGATATATTTTGAAATCAAAAACCACCTAAGGTTACTATATACCTATTTTAATACTCACATAAGAACTATGATTATTTATTCACTAGATGGAAATCAGATGCAAACAACACAAACTAACCAAGAAAAAGTTGTGCATAGTCAAGGTTATCGATCCCTATTATATCCTAATTTTGTATATAGTCATCTACAACCATCCTAAGCTCATAATAAATATATTTTAAGTCTCTATAATCATTGAAATCACTCAGACCAATATTCATAATAGCTTTAGATTCACTTGTACTAGTAGTTAGATGGGGATCACTACATCTAGCTTGATCCCTCCTTAAAATATTGGTATGTAGGTAAATCTCATCATAATGGGGTATTGAGGATGTCCAACCTACATAGATAACATCACACTTTGATACTTTTACTGATTAGATGCCCTTAAAACATGGAGGTTTAGGGTTTTACATGCAAAATCAGTTAGACAAGTCACTTATAGGGAAACACATCTTATGCACATAGGAATAGGTTTTGAAGACTTTGACACAAGTGCACCCAAAATCTCAAAGCAATTTTATACAGAGGACACTAGAAAAAAATGTACAACACTATCACCATTGGTGATACTATCTAGTTAGGGTACTACTATCTAGGAAGGGTTCTAATACTTGGATCTTATTTTAAACACTCAAAATATGTCTTCTCCTCATTTTTAGCCTCTATATATTTACTACATGAATTATTATAGTTATCCCCTTTAATAACCTAGGATTAAACTCCATAGACATAAAATGTTAAATTAGTTTATTTCTTAGGGGACCCTAATCCAATTGATTACCTCCAAATAATTGTTCATAAATAACTAGTGTTAAACATTGATTATCACTTTCCCACTAATTGTTTGACATAACCCCTATAGTGGGTTTAAGTAAAATATACCCAAATACCCCTTGTAGTTATCTTAAAGAGGGTTATTAATATCACAAAGCTCCTATCAAATGAAAACCTCAAAGATAAAGTAGTCAATATAATATAAAAGGTGAATTAAAATAAACATACAATAGTGATATCCCCTTGACAAAATATATGGTTGATATTATCATTATCATGGTAAAGTATCATGCTATTACACTTACATTCAACCCTCATAGACTGTGAACATATGATATTATATAAAATCAAGACCCATAAAGCCCAAGAGGAGATACACAACATAATTAACATCTATATGTCTGAGATCTTGGAAGACAAATAAATTATCTTGAAGCAATATCATTATTTTTATTTCATGAATGGTCAATGGAAACTTCAATATGATAAGGAAAAATGTCATCATTACATAGAGGCATGAATCATATTGATATCCCATGAAGGAAGCATCATACACTTTAGTTTCAAAAAATAATTGGAATGCACAAATAATGTGGAAAAATATGAATCCATGTTGTTAGAAATACTTATTTTAAAAATATTGAGTGTTTAGAATGTAAATATTTAAGGACTCATGATTAGTTATTAGCCAAGTTTAAAAAGTATACAAGATAAAATCTAAACATCTTTATCTTGATAAAGATGCAATACATGAGGTTACTAAATATTTTATTTTATTTCCATAGAGTACATTCCCATAGAAAGTAATAAGCTCTTTTATTCCATGGTTTCTTTCTCTTCTCATTTTATCCACCATCTATATATACTAGAATAAAGTTTTATATTTTTTGTTATGTATGATTCCCTTTTCCCATGTTAATCAAATGACTATTCCATTATATATATTATAAAATAACATTCTCCTCTAGTCCTTGACTTCACTGAATATGATGAGGCTATCTTAGAATTATTATGAGATTATGAATATCTTCCTTCATCACACCACAAAAAGGGATTTTATTTGATTTACTGTCCCACATTTTCCATTGGGTTTGATTAATATAATTATTCAAGTAGGATTAAAGACTATATCTCCTTTGATGAAGGTTTTGAAGTCTTTGACACTAAAAATGAGGAGCATGATCCTCCTCCTACTCCAAACGAACTTGAATAAGGGAATGCTTCCCTAATTGAGGACACTAACATAGGGATCAAATAAATCTATAAGATCCTCAAAATTGGTTATTCATTCTCAAATTAATAAGTACAATACCATAAGAAGTTTCTTAGTCAAATATTCTAAAGCCTTTGAATTTTCCTATGCATTCATGAAATGTATCTATCCTAACAAGTTATCGACAACTTGGTTACCATGGTTGTTATAAAACTTATAAAATAAAAGATTTGGTGACTCAAAACTAATATGGCACTAATGGTAAAAGAAGAGGTCATAAAGACATTAAAATTAGGGTTCATAAAACTCATTGACTAATCTAAATGGATGCCCAATATTTTCCTTATTCTAAGAAATAATGGGAAAATTAAGATATGCATCAACTTCCATGATATAAATAGATAATTACATAAGGATTATTTCTATCTCCCATGCATATAATTTATAATGGATTATATCATAATTTACAATTTTTTATCCCTCACGTAAGGATTCTATGTATATAATTAAATTTAAATTTCATAAAAAGCTGAATGAAAAACCTTCTTTACTACACCATGGGGAACCTTTTTCTATGTAGTCATGCCCTTTAGCCTTAAAAATGATATGGAAACATATCAGAGGGACATGACCCATATTTTACATTATCTTATCCATATTTTAGTAGATTTTTACATTTATGATCTTCTTAGATAGGAAATAATAATAATCGATCACTTAGAGATCTTACAAACCATTCACACCCATATTATTAAGATTGAGTCAACCCTAATCCTAAAAATTATTTGTTTTATGTCACAAGTGGAAAATAATTTGGTTAAAATATTTTTAGAAATGAAAATGACATGAATTTAAATATAATTATTATAATATTATACATTTTACCCCTACTAATGAGTCAAGAATCAGATCATTCCTAGGGAAGCTAGCGGTGATTTGTATATTTATACCTGATCTTAATTATTTATTTCATCCTATGAATAAATTTTTAAAAAATTAGAGTCATTTGATTTGGATGAAGGAATTTCAAGATGCATCTGAAGTGGTAAAACACTTTTTCATGTATCTTCAAAGACTCATGGTGCCTAAATTTGGTAAATCACTCATATTTTCCATAAGGTAAACTGAGGTATCTCTCACCTGTATGTTTGGTAAAAAAGGATGAAAATGGAAAATAAATAGACATAATTTATTAGGCACACTATCATTGATTATGAGACTCACCATATACATGAATAAAATGAGTGTTTTCCCATTGTCTTGGAGACCAAGTGATTGTAACATTATATGTTTAACCAAAAAATAAGGGTTGTAGTGAGGTTCAAAGCCTTACAAGAATTCATAACCCAATAAAACCTATCAAATAAGGTTGGGTACTTCATCACACTTTTGAGATAATTCAACCTCTCTTTTGTCAACCAAAATTCCATTCAAGTATAAGTTATTGATTCTTGGTTGAATTATTCCCCATTAGAAGTTAGTTATCTCATTGATATTAATTTATCTGATGAATTGATATGTTAGATATAAAAATCTAAAATTGTCTCATATACTTAGTATATTAATATCATAAACTATTTAATTGATTGTAGTTATCCCAAAGGCAAAAATTATAAACAAAGGTGTCACATTCACATTATTACATCTAAACATGCTATTATTAAAGATATTATTTATCATAAATATTTTTATGACATGTTAATGAGACATGTTGGTCAAGAGGAGTCATAAAAAGGTCCTTTTCACTATCACAACAACATTTGTGGAGGAAAATTTGGTGTTCATACAAGTACCCATAAAATGCATAGGATGGGATATTTTTGGCCTACTCTTGAACAATATGTTGTCAATTATGTAATGAAATTCATGAAGTTTCAAAAATTATACCATGACATTCACATTCCTTCTAGATAATTTAATCACATTTTTACTCCTTGGTCCTTGTCTACTTTAGAGTTAGAATTAGTTGGAAAGTTTTTCTCCTACTTCCTAAGATGACCACCACTTCATTATCATAACCTTTGAATATTTCACTAAGTGGGTAGGGGCTATGACTGTAGTGAATATTAATGATCTATGATCATGAAGTTCATATTAAATTAGATAATATTATATTTTGGATCACACAGATCATTATCATAGACAATGGGTCCCATTTTAATAATATTGAGATGTGTTAATTGTGAAAAAAATCTCTATTTTTTACCACATAATTTTTTTATTATCCACAAGAAAATGTCCATGTTGAAGTCACAAATAAAACTCTAAAGTCAATCTTGGTCAAATTAGTTAGAGATAACAAAATAAATGGCACCTTCATCTCTACCTTGCATTATTTGTCTATATGATAAGTATTTATATGCCCGTAGGGAACCCCATATTATCTTGTCTTCAAATTTTAAGATATTTTACCCTTCAAGGTGAAAATAATATCATGTGTGTCTCTCTATAGGTTTTCCTTGATTAAAATTAATATATAAGCATATAATTATAATCATTAGATAAATTAGATGAACATTGAATTATGACTATAGAAAATCATATTACTTACACAAACCATATGTGATGGCAATACAAAAATAATATCATTATGTTTTGAATACAATTTAGATACCTTATCTTGAGACTTGATAGTATAATAGATAAAGTAAGAGATATTATTATAAATTCATGCCATATTAGTTGGGTTCATATCTAGTGACATTTTTTAAAAATAATGGAGCCTATTGGTTATTCACATTAGAGGGTAAGGAGTTCGGTGAGTATGTTAAATATTTAATAATTAAACATTTTTACATATAGTCATTACATTAAACATTTTCATCTTTCCATTTCCATGCTTTAGGTGTTTTCTTGCATCATATTTTTTGTTTATTGGTGTTTAAATATGAGTTTAGATGGCAAAAAATTTCAAAATGTAGAATTTTCAATCCATTTCATTTTAGATGTTACCTTATTCCCTAATAAGACATTATAATAATTATCATAGTATATTCTATTGTATTAATTCTTATGATCATGTTATTTCTTTTTCCTCATATACTTATTTTTGAGCTTATGAAACTCTAGCCTATAGCCTAATGTAGATGTTTGTCTGTAGAAAAATGTCCTTTTTTAGAACCCTATAATAAATAAAAATAGCATGGTAACAAATATATAACCCTAATTACATGTCTTGATCTTTAGTGATAATCCCTTCCATCTCACTAGTTGCATGGGACCAAGATTTGAGGGTAAGGACCTTACACCCACTTACCCACACCCACACACCCACATAACCAAACACACATACATTTAAATATATCGATTAAAAAGTCAAAATATCATGTAAATTAAGTGAATTTCACATCTGTCACCCTTTGCTAATCCTTGGTGATGATACCTCATAACTCACTAGCTATGTGGGGTTAACATTGGGGGAGATGAACTCAATTACCTCTATCCTTATATGTTGAACTAATGTGTCTTCATAATCTCATGAGACTAGGTGTATGAGGTTAGAAATGTCAAATCAAAAATCTTATTCAAATCATAAAGTTTCAAAAAATCTAAAACAAATGTTTAAATGTGTACACCAAAAGGAGGACTTTATCCCATTGACTAATTATTTCATGATTAGTGACCTCTAGATGAAGACAATAAATTTAGTGTTTTATGGGTTTGGAAAGAACTAAAATTTCCATTTACATGTAGAAATTATCTCAACTTCTTAGTCCTTGTTAATTTTTAACATATGTTTTCCTATTTTCACTATTTCACATATATTAGATTTCCCCTTCACCCCTTTGTTAATAGATATAATTTTTTTATTTGAGAAACGTATCTTGATCATCACCTTCAAAACAGTCATTAACACACTAGTAAATATTATTTTCATTTACATGCACATACCTTTTTTTCATATTTCAAATATATAAGCATGCCCATATCATTATCATCATCATCATCATCATCATCATCATCATCATATATATATATATATAGTACATTATCACATGCCTATTCATCTAAAGTTAATAATCTATAAATTAATAGTACACCTTGATGATTCATTATAATATCTCACTAGATATTAAATGTCATGTCAGTTTTAGACATTAGTGTCTTAGTATGATCACCTCCACAGAGGGAAGATGTGTCTAAATATCCAAAAAAATAAGTGGCCATGTATAATAAGTGACCCTATAGTTATGTTGGAGGTTTTTGATGTTGACATAATAAATCCATGTGTCTAAGGCTCATATTCCTCCTCCTCCTATGATAGATCCTTGATTTTAAGGAGTTTCAAGGCTTATCACTCCTGATCATATGTCTCCTCTTATTCATCCATACCAAGGAAGTTATACTTCCCATAATTTGTCAACTTGAAGAATCCCAACCTCCTATGGTCTTAAAAACCTCTTATAGACTCTTGAAATAAGACCCTTATCCATCTATGTTAATATTTAGGTGAGTTATATCTATATATGTATTATAATATAGTGAAAAAACATCTATATGTCTACCTATCTTAGCAAGTAGACTTGGGTCTACCAAAAACTAGTCTCGAGTCAACACAATACTCTTATTGAATAGATTAAAAAGAGTATGTTTGATCATATCCCTCCATCTATTAATTATATTTAAAATTAAAAAATGATCATCAAATCCTTAATCATACTAATAAAACCAATAATTAACTATGATAAAATAAAAGTAAGACAATAAGAAAAACTAAAATAAACAAATAATCATTTAATGTAGGTTATCCTCATGTTAGTATAGATACCAATCCTCATCAAATATTATGGTGATATCCTCTTCTACTACATTATGAATTTTTACCCTCATATGGTCACCTCCTTTGTCTCATCAACATAATACTTATTTCTATTATATGAGACCCTGTGGTGGTGGTATAGGAGGTGGTGGTTATAGTTGTTGTTATGGGTATTTCTGGCCTCCACCTATTAGTGCAATAATAATTTATATAGGAGTAACATCTCCCCCTAATATTCTAGGTTACTATACAAGCTACACTCCTCTTGTAAGACATTGTATAGCCTGTGCTTCTCTCATCCTATCTACACCCATGATAATAATCCCTCATGATAGAAGGTATCACTATAGCCTATTAAACCTAACATCTCTTCACTCTTAAATCCCATATATACCACTAGAAACACCAATAGTTGAGTTATGTATGGAATCCCAAAATGATAATGTATTGTATCCATAAGGTGAATGTCTATCTATAGGTGCTTATCCATGACTTGTTCTACTCTTGTGGTAGGTATGAAGTATCCCCCATCATATACTTATTGGCTATCCTAGCCACCCTTAGTCCCTAGGATAGTTGCACACCTGGAGAGGGGTATTATTTATAAAAATTAGTTAAGTATGATCTCCATAAGACCTTTGTGATGAATATTATTGTTTAGAATCAGATATGACAAATATTTTTCATGTTTTATAAGTAGATTTCTCTATATTTATACCTTAGGAATATTCAGTATCTTATGTTAACATAGTCCTTCATCAAGGGGTGTATCAAAATTCTTATGAATAATCCTTGAAACGTTGTCAAAGATCCATTACATAAGTAGTTATTCTGAATATTCCCTTATTAGAACCCACATGGATCCCTATCAATGTAAGAGATTTTTCAAATGTCTTACATAAGTTCATGTTTGAGTTAGAGTCCCTTTGATTGTGTTTTAATAAGAAATGTTTCTAAAAAGGGCTTATACTAAGTTCTTAATACATGAAATAAGTGTTGAAAGATTCTAAAAGGTCTTCATTATCCCTCATTATTATCTAATCCTAGGTGCTTACAAATGAAAAATAAGGTCAAGAAGAGTATTAAAAGGTATAAAAAGATCATAACAAAGCAAAATATCATAAAAATATTTTATGAGGATATAAAGGGTCAAGAGGTCATATTTGAGGTCATTAAAGTTTAAGAAAGTAATACACTCTTAAAGTCTCAAATTGGTCATAACTTACATTGAGGACCCTACTCTAACTCTCCATTCATTAAAAAAGATCAAGAGGTGTTAAACTTAATGATTTCCCTCCATTATTAATTTTTGGTGGCCTTCAACTTTCTCAATGTGAGGAGAGTGCATCAAGAAATAACAAAAAAAATTATCATCCTCTAATAATAGTCATCATCACATATTTATTTTTTCTAGAGTGTTTTGTAGGTTTGATGAATAAATATTCAAGGTCAAACCACTAGGAGCAAGGTTTCATGATGCTTTCAAGACCTATAACTTCAAGCATGAAGTTTACATCCTTACTTCTAGGTTTCCTAAGAGATCGAAGGAAGAAAAATTATGATCTTTTATGGGTTATGGTCTATAAATTATGTGAAGGTCCCTCAATGAAAAAGAAAGGTCCATTCTTGAAATAAATGATAAGATTCAAGGGAACTTATCTTGAAGACAAGCCATGAATGAGAAATAGGCCTAAAAATTCTAGGTTTTACTCTTGAAGGTATAATTTATGAGGTTTTGTGAATATTTATTCATGTAAATAGGATAAAATAACCTCCCATAAACATTTATAAGATTTATCAAGTCTCCTTGATGGTCTGTATGAAAAACTAAGAATAACAAGCCCTCAAAGATCAAGGTTTTCATAAAATTATAGGGTTTTATGAGGTATTATAAAAAATTATAGAGTATACCATTGAAAAATAAGGTTTAAATAAGGTTAATAAAATAATTATAAAACCTCACATTCCTTAAAAGAAGAAAACCATGCTCACAAGCCTCCTAACAAGGTATAAATAATTCAAAACCTCATTTATAGGCACCTACAAATAGTATTCAAGTATGATTCATAATTGCATAGGAGTTGAATAGATTTATATAACCATTGGAAAACATGGAGGAGGTATTGAAGAGTCATCTAAAGTTTTTTAGAGGTAAAACAAATCAAATATGGATATGAATAATCACTAACAAACCTAGAACTACTTGTAAGCAACTCAAGAGGAGCACAATTAAAGGTTTGAATGAACTTATCCAAATGCATTGAAAAGAATGGGTTATGGAAGATAATATTTTTATTATGCACCATCCTAAGCCATAAATTTAGGTTTATAATCTTCAAATTATATAGATTCATCCATGATGTTGTAGATAGCCCCAAAAACTTGTTAAACCCTAGATCCCATGAATATAACTTTTAGTGTTTTAACCTATTCGAGTGAAATTCATAGTATTGAGAAGGTATAAAGTGATGAAGATATTATTAGGTAACATTTAAAAAATGGTTTCATGCCCATGGGTGTCATCCTTAAGGTTTCCATGAGGTAAGAAGACCCATATAGGTCTGTAAAAAAGGGTAAGTTTTTCAATTTATTTTAAAATGTTTCTCTTTTAATTAAAGGTCCTCAACCAAGTAAAGGAAATCTCCCCTCGCATCCAAGATAACTTAATTAGGGTTGTAGTCCATAGGATTCAAATCCAACATTTTAATGAAGTTTCAAGCTTGAAAAGACCTATATAGGTTTACAAACAAAAAGAATGTTTTTTTACATATTTTAAGGTGTTCCTTTCTTTGAAGGGGTCATAAATAAGCCCAGTTTCTCTCCCTCTACATACCAAACACTCTCCCAAGAGTTATATTGTTGAATTATGTATTAAGGACTCAAATCCTCTAGGAAGGTTATGATAGGGTTTTATGAAATAAGGGGTAAGGCCTCAAGTGGTGTCATTGATATATTTTAGTTGGAATTAGTAAGTCTTTAAACATCATAATGTTTTAGGCTTGTGAAAAGAGGGAAATGATAGTTCTAGTTCCAAAGAGTCATACTTTTTATCAAGGGCTTCTATATCTTTTGATACCCTATTCCAATGTTTTCAATGATGTGAGGGAGGTGAAAATGATACATAGCTTCAACCCTTAATGTTTTAATCATGTGAAAATCATTATAAGGTCTTAATTAAGCCTTCAAGTTCCATCAAGCACATATAATCTTTTATGATTGATAATGAGAGATTATAAGTTTCAAAAGGGGTCTTCAACATTTTTTATTTGATTACCAGAATAGAATGAGTTTGAATAACTTAAGTTATAGAATTCAAGACCTTAAAATAATATTTCCAACCTATACAATAATTCTACGCTTCCCTCTAAGGTTCCCAAACTTATTGAAAGTGCTTTAAGGTCTAGAGGGACTATTTTGAGAGTTATGGTGGTTACAATGACCCTATAAAACTACTAGCTGGTCTATAAGGTATAATTAAAGGGTTTAAAAGTATTTATGCTAAGAAAGTATGAAGAATTCAATTTGTATACCTATATAAAAAAATTCCATGTCATTTAAATCTCAATTTTTTTATATACAAGATGGGTTTTTATTGTAAAAGCATCTATAAGTGTGTTAGGAGTCATAGTAAGGGTTTAAACAATCAAGAAAGTATGTTGTAGGCCCTTAGAGGTGTCTTAATATGGGAAAGAAGAAGTGAAGAGTTATTTATTTTAATAAGCATAGATACAATAATATCAAGGTAAGTATTTATTGAGGAACCAAGACTGGGAGCAATTATTTAAGATACATGGGAAAGATCAATGATCAAAAGTGAGTGTCAAGTCCTAGCATTCAAACATGATAAAAACCCACATTAAAGCTTAGAGTGGATTTTAAGGTTTTAAAATACCTTAATGAAGGATGGATACATGTATTAAAAGGTTTAAATGGTATTAAACCCTTTCAAAGTGATACCCATATCTATCCTTTAAGCTTCTCAAGGAGTTTGATTGAGCATATATAATATTGTAACTTAGTGTCATAAGTTTTCTTAATGGTCAATTGAGGATGGATTATCATTTAAGTATTATGGCCTTAATACCCTTAAAAAAAATTATTGGCTAGGTTTTAGGAGACTTAATAGTAAATCATATGGTTAAAAAGATTAATGAAACCCTACAAGCCTCTCAAACTCACCTATAAACATGTCACAATAAGGCCTCGAACACCTTGAGGAGGTTGTAAGTGATTCTTCAAACCAAAAACATTTGGTTAATAGGACCTTACAATGTCTTAAAGTTTAAAATGAAATATTATTTAATCATTAAAATTTTATTCAAGATTTATCAAGGTTGTGAGAGTCTATATGTATGCTAATAAGGACCTTAAATAATGTTTTATGGATTCAATGGTCTTATGATGAACTTGCATGTCTATAGGACACTTTGTATTTCTCAAATATTTTTCAAGCCCAAATTTTATTGTATAGGATTTAAAATTTTATGATGATGAGAGAGTATGTCTATTCAAGGTCTCAAACATGATCAATGCAAATACAAACCAAAAAAATTAGGTTTATAATGGTTTTCATTACTAAACAATGAATGAGTACATATTGATGGTGAAATTTTTGGGTGTAGAGATAATGTTATAAGCATGGTTATGATAATTTTAGGTCATAGACATGACTAAAGAGCTTATTCAATATGGTTACTAGTCTATTGAAAGCTGCATTCATCCTTTAGATTAATGTTTAAGATATCAAAGAGGGTGTTAAACTTAAGAAGGATTCTATCTTTGCAAGTTCACAAAATATTGTTCCTCAAATACAAAATGCTATGATAAATATATTTTATCTCAATAAACCTATCATGAAATAATAAGTTTTGGGGACCTTCTAAGAAATAGAGAATAAATCATATGATCTCTAAGGACTTCCAACAACATGGCCTCAAGGTGGGAGACTTGAAAATTAATTTCCAAGGTAGATTTAACATGTTCCTCATAGGTCAAGGGAATGTTATATCTTGAGAGCAAGGTTATACATAAAATCATGAAAGTTGCATTAAATAAGGCTATATTTCAAGGGATATATGATAATAAGAACCCTAATAATCTTATTGAAGGTTTTTTAAGAGAATGAGAGGGTAAAATGGGATTGTCAAGCATAAGGATGTAGGTTTATTGATATCTCAAGGAGTCCTCATGAGAAAATAAGATACCTCATCAATTTTTATACCTATCCTAGAAACAACCATGTAGATTTCAAGGTGATATTCAATTTGATTATTCTCCTATAACCTATCAAGCTTGACTAAGAGTGGAGTTGAATGGTCATTAACAACATGGTGAAGACTTGAGGAATTGAAAATAATCTTATAGAGATGTAACTCCCCCCATGAAGTGGAGTTATGTTCAAACTATGTCAACCATAACTCCAATTGGTGTACGAGGTCTTCTTTCCAGTTAACAATCTAATAAAGATCTAGCATGCATGCATCTATGGAAAATTAGGTGAGTTAAGGTAGTCAATGTACTTTTTTCAAGTGTATAAGCCTTTTAAGAGCATATTCATCACTACAAGAATTTACAATGAAAAAAATAGTAGAAAATAAATCCCTCTCCATCACTGTTATACAAATATTCTATGAGAAACCTTCAAAGTGGTAGGCCTAGTGCATTGACGAGAGGTGAATTATCCTATTTAAACTTGTTTGATCTCTTGAATAGGATAAGTTAAAATGTAACAACTACATTTACATAGTCTATTATAATCTCTTGTCTCATAATTCTTATCAAAGGGCTATAAATTCTTTATTTTGTAATCCCTCTACTGGGTATAGAAAAATTGTGTTTCTATAGAGTATTTTAAATGTTATATTATTTTATTTAGATTAATAAAATATTGCTTTTTACCTTCTATAATATTGTATCTTATTTTATTCTTGTGTTTTATTGATCTATGCATGTGGCATAGAGTGTTCTCCCTTGTGTATGTCCATCTCCCTTCACCTTGGTGCAAGTAGGTATATCTTTTATAGTTCATATGTTATGCTACAATTTTTTTTGCTATTGATTATCTATGGAACTTCACCAATTTTGTCTTGTGTAAGATCTTTTATCTATCTATTCTAGTCCTTACAAAGGCCACCACCTTAATATGAAGCACATATGCTTGAGAAACCTCATTTAGATATTGTGTAGAGTGAAATTCAATATTTATAATTACTATTGTGTTGTTATAAGTAGGTAGAGAAGATCCTCAATCCTGGTGAATTACCTAATTTATAAGTTGTAGCTTTACTCTCTATTTTCATGAACAAGAGTCTTAGTGTAAATTAGGTAAGATTCTTTATTTTAGGTTTTAAGACTACAAATTGATCCTAAAGTAGGCGAACTATGGTTTTAAAAGTAGATGGAATTATCTATAGATTAATTCCTATCATAGGTCACCCAAAACCTAGGAGTGTTTCCATTGGTGAGTTTAAATAGGTCTCAAGACCTAACATGGTATATTTCAACATGACAACACTACCCATTAACCAAGTATGACTTGATAGGGCATGGATATTAATTTTTATATTTTTTAAGTCCCCACTTATTAGGGAAAGGATCTAAAATTATCCATACCTATCCATATATAGGCTTTGATGGCCCCTGCATCTCTAGTCTTTAACCCTTAGTGATAAGGGATCACCTTACCATATAAAAAACTCATAAACAAAAAAGAGTGGATGATATAATTTTACCCCAATCATGTAATCTCATACAAGTCTCTATAAATCCTCACTAATACCACTTCATCCCACTAATAGTGTGAACACCTATCCTATATCTTCCTAACTATTGTCACCCAAATTTACAATATATGGCATGTCCCCTTATCCATCACTAATTAAGAGTTAAGGATATTTATGATTTTTTTGTATGGGGTTGATATTGCTAGTCATGATATGCTTAAAATCCTCACTCCATAGTTATATCCCAAATTATGTGAATTTAAATCACTGAGTTACTCTACCCAACTAAAAGTCTCCACTATATCTATAGAATCCATTAGAGTCACAAGCCCACCCAATGTTGGTGAGCTCGGTATCCATTACACATTTTTGATAGAAGTGGCCACCTCTCCTAAAGATTTTATAAACTATAATTTGTTATGATAGACATCCCAATATGTAAATAAATCACATAATAATCTACTCAATGGGGTACAATCCCTAGATATGAAATCCTCTCAATACAAACCATATCTAAAATGGCTAGTTTATCTATTATCAATTACCCTAGAATATTTGGCAACCAATCCTAATCCCTCACTCAAATCCACCATATTTATCCCCTTTATTGTAAATGAAAAATTTTAACACTTTCAAACCATTATATGGCCTTAAAACTAACATAAAAGATTTTATTTTCTAATTTTGATGAAAGTGCTACCTTTTATAGTTAGCAATTATGAAACCACCCTAGATTTGAGGAGTGGTTTCATTTTCATATTTGGAGGTTAATAAAATACTTCATATATAATAATTTCATAGCTGTATTAGTTATGTAAACCAATACATCAATATGTAACCACTAGTGTATGGATACTAGTGATTCTATCTAGATACAACAATTTTAACACTTTATCACACCCTACTAAAAAATCCTCCAAGATGACAAAAAATAAACAAAAAATTTAAAAAATTAGATTTACCTAACCTAATCAATACCCCAATTGCACATGTGTAATCAATTTGAAATTTTACTAAATCTAATTACATTTTAAATTTTTATTTAAACTTTGGGTAATTTTTTTAAAATGCCTAAAACTAGCCTAGTTCTTATTATCTCCACCTCCCATTGGTAAATATTCCATATCTTCTATATGGTTATTATTTTATCTACTTTCTCACTCAATTCAATCACCATGAATCTAGACCTCACAAATATCAAAATTAAATTTGCATAAATGGTTTCTATTTTTAGAATTTTTAGAAATATATATTCCTTTTTTACTATCCATTATGTTTTAAAACTTTTAAATTTTTGTTAATTCCCATTATAAAGTTATGTTTTATGTCTTTTGATATATTTTTTCTTCTAACTAATGCATTATAATTCTCACACTAACAATTTAAAATATTTCACTTTTTATAGAATGCTTGTTTATCATTTTGATTTTGCAGGTTTATGCCACTTAATCCCAAATTCAATCCATCGATGGGATAGCTCAGGTAGTATACTCACCCCAAATATATGATAATTACTCTTTGAAATGTTTATAACAATAGGATATTTTCCATTTTTTTTTGTAAAAACTACACTTGATTCCCATCTTTTATTTTCATGTCACAATGGCATCTCAATTGGCTTTTTTATGCCACACGAGTAATTAAGCTAATTTTAGTTACCTTAAATTTATTTTTAGTGTTCTAATACTCAAGAAAACACCCTCACCAATTCATGACAATGTGTCCCCCAAAGGGGGAAATATATACACACCAAAAAATTAAATAGTGTAATATGTATGGAAAATTGAATGATGATGAAAGGACCACTACTTAAATGTATTATTAGATTCAAATCCCTCTTAGCCTTATTTTCCATTTTTTGATCTTTTTGGCATTATTTTGATTATAAAATTTACTTTATTTTGGAGTTCTTGGATTTATATTGTGATTTTGATTCTCCTACAATGGAACCATTGGTATCTGTAACAAGACTACCACATTTTGTTATGACATTATTGATTCAATGAAATAAGACCATGGTGTTTTCTTAAAATTTCATGATAAATTCATTATACAAGTTTTAGTTTTTAAACACATCATAATAGTTTTATCACCATTTACACATTTTTTAAAATAGCTTTTGAGACTTAGTTTTTATGTATTTTGCATGAATTTGATAATATTTATTGCTTGTCTAGTTTTTGTTCACTTCCTAGATCACCCACCTCATCCCTAAATTTATTTTTATCAAATAAAATCTTATTATTAATTCTAAAATTGGTTTGACCTCTAGTTGAACTAGTAGATGAAACATTTTATTCCACTATAAGTATCACTTATTCATTAGGTTTATGGATATGAGATATTCATTAACAGTTAAATATTTTGAGTATTAGAGATCACCAACCTACCTAATTTTAGTTTTTAATGAGTCTCTACTCTGGTTTGTGATCATATTCATGTTTTTCTATTGAATATTGGAGAGGAGAATCCACAAATCAAAAACAAGTTCTTTTCCTTTATGGTTCAATCTAACCACTCTTCATCTACTCTTTTTTTTCAATATTTTGTTTGTATTAATCTATTTTATTTTCATCCTCTTATCTAAGAGTTACAAGGGTCATTATTGATTAAACAAGGATCTAGTAAACCTAATGATAGTATGCTGACAACAAAAACATTTTGTCTTCCCTTAGTCACACCATTAATCAAGTTGGGGATTTTTAATATCAATTTTTTTTATTATATCATATTATAATATTTTTTTATTATATTATATTTTATATTTATAAATTTTAAAATAAAATCTTATTCTTTTTCTCCTTTATAATAGATAAAGGTAGCTCAATTTTTTCAATTTTGCTTGCACACTAAGAGATTAAAAGCACATAGTTTGCATAAAATATTAAGGTAGATTAATTAAATTATTTAATTAGTTACATTTATTTAATACAATTAAATTTTAAATTTATAAAAAGCATACACACACATACAAGTACCTAGAAAAAACTAGATAACATAGAAATAGGGAAAGCATGCATCTTAAATTCATTTTCATTCATTTGAATAAGAAAATAACACTACCCCAAATTATAAATGTATAAATTTGATTTTAAATTAATCTAATATTATATAAAATATTTTTATAAACAATCAATTCAAAACCTAAAAGACTATTTTACAACTTGCATTCGTTAAATAAGTTTTAAATAATTAGAAGTTGTACTCTCTAGGTTTTATATATGATTTTATCTTTCATGTTAGAAAGTTTTAGATATATACTAGTTTCATTCATATATAGTTGAAAAAGACAAAAATAAAAGTTTCATCTAGCTTGCATAAAATTGAAATCTCACAGCTAGAAAAGGGTAAAATCAACACTTGCATATTTAGCCTAAAATTTAATTTTAATATTTCATGTATCAAAATAATATTAAAAATAAAAAAATAATATTAATAACTTCATTTAATTTCATTATTTCATTTAAATCATTGAAAATTTCTTTCATTTCTTTCATCTTACATGACACTATTAAAAATATCCAAAAATACAACCAACTAAGCCTTGTCAAGATGAGCACAATCCCAAACCTTGATTATACACATCTAGAGTAGAAATTACCTCTTTAATTTCATTTCTTATAAACTATATATGCTTAATAAATTTATGAAATCATTATAATTGTATCTTTTATGACACTTCTAGAGCCTCCGTACCTTATTATAGAGGGTCTCTTTCCTATGGTTAGATATCCCATTATTGGTAGTAATGTTCTAAGTAAGATCAACATAGAAATTAGAAATGAGGTTTTAAATTACATTCTCATTCCCCGTTTCATTATTTACCATCTGAGTATTTTTCAAGATCAAGAGTGTGTGAAAACAAATCTCATCATTGTATCCATCCATATGAAATTTCACCAATATAGTGATCTCCAACTATAGACCTTCATAAATTCTATTTTCTTTCTCCTTGATACTATCCTCATCATATTTTAATTTTTTTGGTATATGACATTGACTGAATAACCCAAAAGAGTTGATAATATCTTTAGATTTATCCATCCTAACTATACTCAATTTTTCATCCCTAGTATTAACCAAGAACTCCAATACATCATCATTACTGACATTGAATGACCTTTTGGTTTTATTTCCCATAAATTAGCCACCCTAAATGAATAATGTGTTGTTTTAGAGCTCTTATAATATCATAATGATCATCCTTTTCTACCCATAATTCAAATTCATATTTTGATACATCAACCTAATATCCATAACCCTTATACCTACTCATGTTGATCATCTCTATATTAGTTTTAATGGGTAGATCTTAAAAATTATAATGTACATGGATAACATGTTACTTTCTATGTGTATATGCCTATAACATATTTTAACAAAAAGATACATGATTCAAAGTATAAATATTTGGTTTACGACCAAAATTTATATTTGATAATGTAAACATTTATAAATTCATGTAATTACCTATTTTTCAAGGGATTTTGTACAATATACATACCACTAGGCACTAAAATTTACTAATAAACAAGGGAAGTTAAATAAAATGTAAATGAAATGGGTTGAATATATATAAAGATACATGTTTATGTTGAAACATATAAGTGGAAGGTATATTGAGGTATTATATTCTCTAAGAAAGAGAGTGTCAGTGATAAATGATATGTTAATTGATTTATTGGGTGTCCATTAAATAAAGGAGTTATACCCAAAAAATGAGGATTTTTTAGATGAATAGAGATATTTCATGAATCAAATGAGTATGGATTGGATGACATGGCTAGATTACAGAATTTAGGATGTGCTTATTTAAAAAAAACATTATTATGTGCACCCAAAGGGTTGATGTGTAAGGAATTGATTAAGGATAAGAATAATAGAGGATTATCCAAATATTATATAAGTGTTGAAATGCTTTAAAAAATATCAAATTTATATTACTATCTAAATATGGGCATAGATGTACATGCATATGTGCAAAGGTTTTAGATTTGTTAGATAGTGAAGGGAAGAATCTAGAATATGGATTTGTATCAACCATTAAAAGTGTTATAGAGACCATAGGAAGATATAAGCATGTATTTTGTTTATTATTTCCTATAATGAGAAGGTGAAATGATTCAATTTTTATTGTGGTTTATTTATTTTAAAATATGAAACATTTATTTGTTTTCAAGAAGACTAGTGACATAACCAACATCATCAAATTATTTTCTAGAGAGGTAGTAATCCTACACAAACTTACACACAATACAATGTTTACAAGAGACACAAAGTCTATAGGAGATTTTAGGCACAAATTATGGAATAATTTAGGAACCAATATGAACTATTATTCCATGTACCATCCATAAATTGATGGATCGACTAAAGTGGTAAACTAAAACCTTGGGAATTTGTTAAGATTCATACTAGGATAATGAAATATGGGGATTATGTAATATGTTTCCATATACAAAAGGGTGAGATAATTAATATATACTATTATTTTACCATGATAAAGGATATTTTTACTTTATAAGTGATTATAAAAAAAGAGGGATCTGAAAGTGCATGGAAATTTAAGTCAAAACATATGAATGAAAACCCAAGGAATGGAAATACTATGAAAAATGGTAATAATATCATTATATAATACATAATAACCTAAAAATGGTCTATAAAAATCACTAATAATATGAATCATCTCAATATATGGGGAATTAAAAAATATATCAAATAATCACAAGGAAACTAATGCTGATTGGAAAAATGGCATATGTGTAAAACTATGAAAACAAAGTTCCACAACATCCAAAAAAGGAAGGAAGTGGAAAAATAAAAAATCAAAGGTGATACCAAATATTCAAAATGGAAAATAAATTTTACTATAATTTACTATAAAATTTGAAAAATAAACCTAAAAGTGTTACATAAGAACCACAAGGGAAACTAAGGTTGACTAATGATTAATTAAAAAAAACAAAAAAACCAAAGGTGTTACAAAATATCAAAAATGAAAACTAATTATGACTATAAGTCATACCAAAAGAGGGGGGAAATACCAAATAACCTAAAATACAATAATGGACAACTAAAAACTATGATGAAAATTTGAAAAGTAAAGAATATGTTGGAAATAACATGATCAAAATTAAATATCATAGTATGAGAATGAAATTAATAAAAAACATCACTTATGATAGATATAATAATATGAAATATAATCATGTAAATAAATATGAAATAAATGATATAAAATACTAAAATATTTTCTCATAAAAGACATGCAATATATAGACACACATCATTTACAACATTTTATCAAGTCTTGTTGTAACTTATATCTAGCTCAAACCATAATCTCCTCTACCTTTTTTTATATTCATAAAGGGACTACCTTGTGTAAAATATAAAAATAAAGTAGGGTTGTTACAAGGAGTACGATGTGGAGCCTATTGATTATAAAAACATAAACTAGGAAGAGAAGGTTCAATTTAGGAAGGAATGAAACACATCCTCTAATCTGAGAAGTGGTTCTAGTAATAGTGGTAGTTGTTCCTCCATCATAGATGGGATATGGAAGGTTTTTTATGATATTTAGGTGTGACCCTTAAAACATGTCTTAAATTATACTAAATAGATCTATAATTAACCATTAAATGTGTAGAACACTCATGACAAAGATAATACATCTCCCAAATTTTATGAATATTAATAGGTGACATGTTCAATTGAAGAGGGACATTTAATACCTCAAGATGATGTACATATATATACTAATGAATAACTTGATAGGTAGTTTATCAATGTGTACTAGTCCCAAGGAAATAATAAGAGTGCCTAGGGTAAAATATAAAGGCGATTGACTATCTATGGTAAGAGTTGGGCCTTTTTCCTTATGTTGTGATAGAAATATATTGTAGGCTTTGAACTATTGAGATAAATTTATAGAGTCCTTTTGAAACTCAAAAAATCAATCGTCCTATGAGTTTGGTGGGTGTGGTGTCAAATCCAACCTATGATGAGGGACATACTATGCTGTATTTTGAATTAAATCATCTAAATTGTTAAAACTATAGCATGGAATAGAATGTGGAGTATATGAAAATGGCCTTGTATTATATTGGTTATTCAAATGATCAAAATTATATGAACTAGTCATATGTTCATAGACAACATATCTATAAGAATAAAACTTTAAGGATTGGATTATTTGGCAAAACAATAAGGTCTAGTCATATATTTATTATCAAGCATGATATAGAGAGGCTAAAATATGGATAAAACTACACATGTATCATAAATAGGCTACATATAATACCTATTAACATCAACCAAATAAATAATGGTTTAGGAAAATGTGAGGAAATATGAACATTGGGTCAAACAAGACCAACTAATTTAGTACTAAAACATAAATATTTCTCATACTAGATCTAAATGGATGAATTTTAGTGTATGGTTCTCAAATCATTGGTTTAGTTATAAATAAAGAATTAAATTCAATCTAAGGCATATATATCATCATAATCATTAGAGACACACATTAATGGATTAATCCACCATGTAACTGTTGACCATTTTTTGCCCAATAGGCCAAAAATTGGTCCCCTTCTATCCCTACTATTCTAGGCCATTTCATTTTCTGATTTTGCATGAATCTGTTCATTTCTATGGACTTTGTAGAATTTATATGGACTCTGTAGATCTAAATCTATGGACTCTGCAAGTTTTGGATTTCTACGAACTCACCAGGCTAGTCTTTTGGCACATGAAAGATCAGTTCAGAGAGTGCTAGGTTTTTTGTAAGGCTTCTTTGGGCTCTAGTCTAAAGAACACTACAAGAAGGTTGGCATCATTAAACCATTGAACTTGATTCAATGCCTTGTTTTAATGCCTGGTTCAATTGGCAGTTCAATCGGCCTTGGTTCAAACTTTGTTTTAATCGATAATTTAATGACTCCATTTCAAAGCCTGGTTCATCAATTCAAGTCCATCACTTCATTTTTTAGGCTTGGTTCAATGCCTTTGGTTTAGTGGATTTGTTTCAACATGGTTTCAATGTTTAAAGTTCATCGGCAATGTTTAAGGCCCTAGTTTAGCAGTTAAAGTTCAACGCATTTTAGTTCATCGACGTGCAGCTTTGAACTATTGAACCAGTTCAAAATCAGTTCAAAGGCTTGGTTTAATGAAAATCATAGAGTAATTCAACATGATTTTTTAGGATCAGAGAAATGTGCCACATGTCCCTTGAAGGGCTCGATGGAACCTGACAGGTGGCAATATCTGTGGGTTTCTCTTGTTGGCTTCAAAAAGACTGTGGTGGGCCCAAATGAGTTGCTAAGAATTACACAGAGCATGCCAAGTGTCAGTGTCTACGATTACTGAAAAAGGGCCTAATAGTTTTTTGAGGTATCTAAAGGCTCTATGGAAATGTCCATGTGTCAATTTTTGTTCAAAGGCTTGGTTCAACGGGCTCGATGTGCAATGGTTGAACTGATTGAATCAATTGAACCGTTGAACCAATTTTGGTTCAATGGTTGGTTTAATGGCTTGGTTAAAGGGTGTACCCTATATTTGGAGGGTAGGATAAAGGTTAAAATGCACTTGTAGAGGGTATTTCGAGATCTAGAAGCCCTTTCAGAGGGTAAACACTTCAAAGGAGAGGCTACCAGTTCAAAGCGAAGGAACCCAAAGAAAAGGATAAAGAGTAGCCAATTCCTGCAGACTTTTATCTGTGGGAAAAAAAGCTCGAATCGAAAACTTGTGAAGAAAAAATTTGTAGGAAAGACCTAACATTTTTCCAAGGATGGTGACATTTTAAAAGTTTTCAAATTTAAGCAGATGAACTAGCCGTTGGGTGATGGCTGCGTGAACGTCAAATTTAACATAGTGAAGTAGCTATCATTTTTGAACTACCTTAGCGCCAAATCATAGAAATAGACCAAGGAATGTAGCAACCCACCAGAATATTGGCCTCAAGGGTTGAAAGAGTAAGAAGAAGACAAAGAGTAGAAATGACAAAGCATTCAAGTGGTGAAGGGAAGGTGAGTCATTGTCAAACGAGCGGTGCAACTTATTTTTAATAGTTGGCATTGGTGAGGGGAAAAATTGTAGTCTATTTGCAGAAAGAGGTGCATCCATGTCCTTACATTAATGTTTGAACATCAAAGTCAATTTTGGTGATTATACAAGCATGGTTCCAGTAGGCCTTTTCTAAAGAATGACATCAGTAACAATGGTTTCCTCTTCCCAAGATTTAGAATGCAGATGGGCCACTTGTAGAAATGAGTGCCAAAAAATCTTTCCAAGAAGCACAAATTTTTCTTCCTCTTCCTATATATTGTAAACTTCTCTTTTGAGAATGGAATCCACTCTCAGCCTTAAGGCAAAACTCTGCCCAAAAATCTCTCAGGGCTTGTAAAGTAGAGCTCTACCAAAATTTTACCTTGAATCGAAACATAGCATTTTTACCTCCATCTTGAGTTTTGCATCTTTAGTATGTGTCTATGCCTTGATTCTATGTTAAGTCATTTTCTTGGTGCTTTTTCAAAATGATTTCAACATGTCTGGTGCATTTTGTGAGTTTCCTTTTACAGGTCCATTAGAAGTGTCCCTAGAGGAGTATAGGTGAAGTGGATAGGATACTGCAGTGTGTCTCAGAACACCTCTAGTAGTTATTCCCTCTTTGTATCTCCATGGACCCCTAACCCACTTATGTAGAAGGTTTTCTCATGTCAGATGAAGTGTATAGGAGCTGGTTCTCAATGGAAAGTGTACATTCAGGCATAGTAGATCATATTTTTTGGTGTATCACCTTTTCTTTTTTAGTCTTAGGGTTTGTTTTTAGCATCTCTCTATCCCTTTTCATCCCCCCTTTTTTAAATTTTATTTGTTATCAGTAGGAGAAATTAGGGCCTAAATGATACATCAGAGGGAACTAGCCCTTATCTAGAGACTCTCCCCTCTAGCTTCATCGGTCCCATAGGTGAGAGGGGAGTTTCCATTGTTGTGTGTGGAAGGGCAGGAGCTAGGCGTCCTACCCCTAGGTGCAATTTTCTATGTCAACAGTTTCTGGCACGCCTGGTGGGACTAACTACAACAAGTTGTGTCTAAAGAGTTGAATAATTTTTGGTGTGTTTTTTAACTAACTAGCCTTTGGAGGCTTTGCATCAAACACCAATGGTGACTCCAAGTTAAATCAGTTGGTTAAGTAGCCTGGTGCCATCAAAAATCATATTTTTGTATGTATAATTCTTTTTCACAAAATCATGGACCTTGTATTTCTTCATATGACTTCGATCAGACTCAATATTTTTAGAGAATCACCTCAAGCAGATCTCTTAGTTTCCCTTCAATGATAAGGGAAATGGCCCTAGAATTTGAGAAGTAGAAGATGGAGATTGATAGACTGTAGGAGTAGTACGGATATTAGTAGGAGATGATGTATAAAGAGGAGTATTTGTTCATGCAAGCACAAGCCTTACAATCCATGGAGGAGGTGGCAAAATGGAGAAATCCATTTATTCAAGGTAGTCACCCTTATGTGCCCCCTCCTATTCTGAAGAAAGCCCTCTCTTTTTCACCAAATCCTTTCTATCAGATATCACTTGCTCACTCCCACTCATCAAATACATCTACTCTCAATCCCATGTGTCTGGCTTTCCAACACCAGAGGGCATCAGAATAACCTCCCATGGAGATAAACCTTATAAACTCCTTAGATCATGAATCTTCCATTGGGGGAAATACCACAAGCCAGCACATCCCTCTTCTAGAGACTCTTTCGGTGCATCAACAATCTCTTCCTAGCATTCCTCAACCTCCCTAATTCTTTCATTATGAGATGTAGATTCTGAGTTGGAGGAAGGAATACCAGGAACCAGCCTAGAGGCTTGAAGAGGATGATGTTGGTGACCTCCAAGAAAGACTCTTTTAGGATAATCTAGCCAAGTAAATTGAATATTTAGAGGATAGAATGAGACTGCTTATTGAAATAAAGTTCAAACTTCCATACCTTATGGAGAAGCCCCAGGACATTGGAGAAAATGGAGTTGCTGCCTATTCATAGGAGTAAAATTCTAATTTTGAGATCCTAAGCTGGGGGAAAATGGTAGATTCATGGGGGTAGGAAGGAGGAGAAACAAGTATTTTCTCAAAACCTTGAAGAAGTTGAGGTTCTCTTACTCATGGTGATGGTGGTGACCTCCAGGAAAGGTTCTTCCAAGAGGATCTAACCAGGAGGACTGCAGAGTTAGAATCTAAAGAGAGATTCCTTAGCCAGTGTGTGATGGATGGTTTAGACCTAATGGCACAATCTATGTCTAAACACACCCAACCTACACATTTCTAGGAGAGCTATCATGCCACACCTGATATTGATGAAGTGCAAGCCAAATGGAAAGAGGAGAATCATTCGATTATAGCTCAAGGACTATCTCCTCTTCCACATGGTTGTCCCACTTCACCCCTTCTCGAGGAAGAACCTATTCTATAAGAGGCATACAAGGAGTAGAAGATCTAATCTATAGTTTTTCAAGGGGCTATCATGAGTGACAGTAAAGAAGAAATCATCATTGAGGGTTTTTGTGAAGGCATCATCAACAATGGAGAAGACTTAGGTCATGCATACATGTAGATGTTCCAGCAATTCGAGGAGGAACAAAAGCATGGTGAGCTCTCTTCCCCTCTATTTGATGAAATTCCTTGCTATTTTGATGAGGAGGATGACTACACGAAAGAACCTGAGTTGGAGGAGGATCAAGAGGATACCTTTAAACATTTAGAAACCCTGATCATCAAGGAGGAAAAGGAGAGGTTTGTCTTCCTGGAGGAAGGCCTTGAAGAAGAAAGCTTTGAACAGAGAGGTGATGTTCTATGGGATGAACAATCATTTTTTGATTCCATTTTAGACATCACAACTATTGCCCTTCTTTAATAAGTTTAAGAGGAAGCAGAGGATGAGTTTGATAGAGTCTACAATGAACCAGAAGGAAACAAGTCAGACCATGATGCACTGCAAGGGAGGTATACGTATCAAAGGGATAATGCTGATGAGCCAATAGCCATTGATTTATTGGTGAAGAACACTAATATGAGGAACTAGCATTCAACAAGATTCTAGGAACAAGTAGAGTACACATACATTGGAAACATGTCTGAACCTGATCCACTCGGATACTAGCCAATGCAGGTGACATGCAAGAGGAGTGGGTCAGCAACTCTCTTTTCCATTCAGTTACTTGCCTAGCATCATAAGTCTTATTTCTAGGAAGGGGACTTAAGAAGATTTCCCTTTGACTCAGGAGGGAGGCTAATTTTCCTAGTTAGCTATATATAGTAGTTTTGTTTTCAGTTTCTTTCCTTCTTTCCCTAAGTGCAGTTTACACGTGTAGTGTTTTTTAGCCTTGTGTGTTTCCCTTTACCTGTGGGGTAAAAAGATCCATGTTTTGATTCTCAAATATTTTAGGGCTATTGCTAACCTTCTTCAAATCTGCATCTAATTTTGTGCCCAATGAACTTCAAGGCAACTGGTCTTTAAGCATAACAGGCATGCTTCCCCTGGGAGTCGCCAATTTGTTGACCATTTTTTGCCCAATAGGGAAAACATTGGTCCCCTTTTGTCCCTACTATTCTAAGCCATTTCATTTTATAATTTTGCATGAATCTATTCATTTCTATGGACTCTATAGGTCTAAATCTATGGACTCTACAAGTTTTGGATTTCTACAGACTCAGTAGGCTAGTCTTTTGGTGCATGAAAGATTGGTTCAGAGAGTGATGGGTTTTTTGCAAGGCTTCTTCAAGATCTAGTCTGAAGAACATTATAAAAAGGTTGGCATCATTAAACCATTAAACTCAGTTCAATACCTTGGTTTAATTCTTGGTTCAATTGGTAGTTCAATCGGCCTTGGTTTGAGCTTTGTTTCAATCGTCAGTTCAATCGCTCCATTTCAAAGCCTGGTTCATCGATTCAAGTCCATCACTTCATTTTTTAGGCTTGGTTCAATGCCTTTGGTTTAATTTATTTGGTTTAATGTGGGTTTAATGTTTAAATTTCATTGGCAAAGTTTAAGGCCTTGGTTCAGCGGTTAAATTTCTATGCATTTTGGTTCATCGGTGTGCAGCTTTGAACCGTTGAACTGGTTTAGAATTGGTTCAAAGGATTGGTTCAATGGAAACCATAAAGAACTTTAAAATTATTTTTTAGGAGTAGTGGAACATGCCACATGTACCCTATAGGGCTTGGTGGATGCTGATAGGTGGTAACATCTATGGGTTTCTCCTGTTGGCTTCAAGAAGACTGTGGTGGGCCTGAATGAGTTGCTAAAAATTATGTAGAGCATGCCAAGTGTCAGTGTCTATGATTACTAAAAAAGGGCCCAATAGTTTTATAAGGTAGCTAAAGGCTCTATGGAAGTGGCCAGATGTCAATTTTAGTTCAAAGGCTTGGTTCAATAGGCTCGATGCGTAGTGCTTGAACCGATTGAATCGATTGAACCGTTGAACCAATTTTGGTTCAATGGCTTGGTTCAAGGGTGTGCCCTACAATTGGAGGGTAGGATGAAGGTTTAAATGACCTTGTGGAGGGTATTTCAAGATCTAGAAGCCCTTGTAGAGGGTAAACACTTCAAAGGAGAGGCCGCCAATTAAAAGCGAAGGAGCCCGAAGAAAAGGATAAAGAGCGGCCAATTCCTGCAGACTTTTGTCCACAAGAAAAAAAGCCCAAAACAAAAACCCACAAAGCATAAAAGCCATAAGAAAGACCTAACATTTTTCTAAGGATGGTGACATCTTGAAAGCCATCAAATTTAAGCAGATGAACTAGCCATTGGGTGATGGCCTCGTGAACATCAAATTTAACATAGTGAAGTAGCTATTATTTTTGAAGTACCTTAGCACCAAATCATGGAAATAGCCCAAGGAATGTAGTGACCTGCCATAAGATCACCCTCGAGGGCTGAAAGAGCAAATAAGAAGACAAAGAGTAGAAACTATAAAGCATTCAAGTGGTGAAAGGAAGGTGAGTCATTGTTAGACAAGTGACATAACCTATTTTTTGTAGTTGGCATTGATGAGGGGACAAACTATAGTCTATTTGCAGAAAGAGGTGCGGCCATGTCCTTACATTAATGCTTGAATGTCAAAGTCAATTTTAGTGATTGTACAAGCATGGTTTTAGTAGGCATTTTCTGAAGAATGACATCAGTAACAATGGTTTCCTCTTCCTCAGATTCAGAATGCACATGGGCCACTTGCAGATATGAGTGCCAAAAAAGCTTTCTAAGAAGCACCAAGTTTTCTTCCTCTTCCTATATATTGTAAACATCTCTTTTGAGAAGGGAATCCACTCTCAGCCTTAAGGCAAAACTCTACCCAAAAATCTCTCGAGGCTTGTAAGGCAAAGCTCTGCCAGAATTTTACCTTGAATCGAAACATAACATTTTTACCTCCATTCTGAGTTTTGCATCTTTAATATGTGTTTATGCCTTGATTCTATGTTAAGTCATTTTCTTGGTGCATTTTCAAAATGATTTTAGCACATCTGGTGCATTTTGTGAGTTTCCTTTTACAGGTCTGTCAGAAGTGTCGCTAGAGGAGTATAGGTGAAGTGGATAGGCTATTGCAGTGTGTCTCAGAATGCCTCAAGTAGTTATTCCCTCTTTGTATCTCCACAAACCCCTAACCCACTAATGCAAAAGGTTTTCTCATGTTAGATGAAGTGTATAAGATCTGGTTCTTAGTGGAAAGTGTATGTTTAGGTGGAGTAGATCACATTTTTTGGTGTATCACCTTTTCTTTTTTTAGGCTTAGGCTTTATTTTTAGCATCTCTCTCTCCCTTTTCATCCCCCCATTTTTTACAATTTGTTTATTAGCAGTAGGAGAAACCATGGCCTAAATGATACATCAGAGGGAGCTAGCCCTTATCTAGAAACTCTCCCCTCCAGCTTTGTTGGTCCCACAAGTGAGAGGGGAGTTTCCATTATTACGTGTGGAAGGGCAGGAGCTAGGCGTCCTATCCCTAGGTGCAATCTTCTGCATCAATATTAACTATACTATTTATTAGAATAATGACCCTTATGGATAACCACAAAAGTGGGAAACTCATTAGTTGGATTATGTGGTGATGGGATCATAAATTAGGTGGAAAGTAAGATATAATTCTAGGAAGAAGGCCTGATGATTTGATTTCCAATATAATATCATCACGATAATAATAATTAGAATAAATGATATATAAATGAATATTATAAAATTTATTTCAATTGATAAGATAGTTACAGTATTTATACTAACAAAATGGTATGGTAGGTAAATGTTCAAGGGTTGTAATTTTATAAACACTACATTCTTGTAATTGTTAAAACATCTAAGGGGTGATATCACATTGTACCTTAAAAATAACACCCATATAAAGAAAAATCATGAATTTTCATGTATAATATGCCATTAACCTTATATGATAAGTCTAAACATGTCCAATAAATTTATTTTAAGATAGAGGAAAATTTATAAACATGGACTTAACCTTAACCATGATATGAGGTACCATGATAGGAAGCCAAACACATCTTAATGGATACATTTTCATTCAATCACATCATTAGAATGTGTTATAGGTTAACTTAATATTATATTCATAATAACCTAAGGTTTTAATTATTCTAAATAACACAAATGGTGAAGCCTTCATAAATCAAATCTCACATGACTAAGATGTTAATTAATTAGATGTTAATAAACAAATGAGGGTTATACACACAAATTAATATTGTATTTTAGATATTATATTAAATATGAAATTTAATAGAGAGAGAGGTGTATCTATTTTGTGATCAATATGGATATACATGTCTTCACTAGTTTGAGTGATACTATCCACAAACCTGGGTAAAGTAATTTATGGCCCCATATGTGGTGGTTAAAGAATTTTCATGAAAAAAAATTGTTCCATAAGGAAATCTATATTTCATGTGGAAGTCCTAATGATCTCAATAAATATTATTTGATATGGAATTCTATAAATATATTATATGGTATCTCATTTATCATGGTTAATGTGAGTTGGACATGACTACGAAGAGGGACCAAATTATGAAACAAATCAGGTTTATCTATAGCTATTAGACCTAGCTAAAATTGATTTTAAACTAAAGTGTAATTTTAAACTATTAGGTCTTAAAAATAATATTAAATTATATTCAATTTGAAAATCCTACATCATCTTGCCAATGTAATTGGTGACAAAGAATCCTAAAAAATAAATTAGATTGGGTTGGTTGACACAATATAGTCAAAACTAGGTAGACAAATATACTATATTAGGTTGGTTGAAGTAGTAGGAGAAGTGTGGTTAAAATAATAATGTATTATGAAAGTTAATTAAATAAATATATGGTATAAAGTTAGTAGATACAATTAGACTTGAATTAGACAAAAGGCTATATCATGTGGGTTGATACAGTCAAAACATGATTGGAATCAAAATAATGTATCAAGTTAGATAATATAGTAAGATTAGGGATAAACTATATTGGGTTGGTTGATAGAGTTTAAAACATATGGAGATATATTGAGTTAGTTAATACAATGAATTTAACATCAAAATTTATTAGGTTGGATGATATAGTTTGGCTATTTGAAAACACATAAGTAATGATTTATTTGGATCTAAAAATTGAAAAATGATGTGATATATAATCTTAAAATTTAATTTAATGATGGAAGAGGGATGGAATTTTGAAAAGGATAAAGATAAATATAAGATACACCAACTTCATGATTTTCATGTTCACCAAGATTTTTGCATCACTTTAAACATGAGAGTTAATATTGGTTTCATCAACATTAGTAGCTAGTTGGAGAGAGGTTTAAAGTTGATTGTTAGCTTGATGATTCTAAGCATAATATGGAAGTGGATTGGAGTATATGGAAATATTAAATTTTCATTTATGAATTGATTCATGTTTCACCTTACATTATTGAGCCTTATCTATCTTATCATAAGCTTGGAAACACTCTCTAGTTAGGGCTTTGTGTTCAAAATTTAGACAAGTAAAAAACTCAAACGTTAAGTGTTTAATTTTATTAAAATATTTGTGGGAGTGCCCCAATTTATCATGAATCCAAAAAAAAATTTGGGTGTAATTATAATGGTTATTATAAATGTAAGTATCACTATATATATACATAAGGGTATAATAATATATTAACTAAATATCACCAAGTGTGACATTTTGATAGACATCACAACTATTTGCTTATGGGGGAGGAGGATGAGGCTAGAAGGAACTTACTACTATAGGTTAGGAAATAGTCAATCCATTAAACATTATTAGCATATTATAATGGATGGTTCTCTTGGTATAATAAGTATTGAAGAGACCATTGCCAATATCATACTTATTTTTAGGTTTCATAATTATTTGAGTTTTAGGTTTGGGTTGTGAAGGATCAAATTGACTTATGAGATAGTCATGTCACTTGTATTGATCCAAGGCTTTTTCCAATGATTTTTCATAAATAATCCCAAAATTTAAATATAATTTTTAATTTAATGTCATAGTAAAAAGGTGGAAGAGGTTTTATACTACCATATTATGCTCAACATTTTTGGCTAAGGATTTATAACATTTAATGAAGTCTTGGGAAGTCTCCTTTTTTGCTGATTTACAAGTGAAAAGAAAATAAAATTATTATAAATTAAATGATTGGATTAAAAATCTTGGAATAATTCATTAACTAAGTATTTCAAGGTATAAATGAAGTTAAACTTTAGTTATTGTTACCATTCTAAAGCATCATCATTAATTATTTTCAATAGTAGTCTGGTAGCTTCAAGGTGTTAAGTTTAATCTAGTCCTTATTAAGATTTCCAAAGTCCTTTATATGTAAAGTGGCATCAGTGGATATATTATAGGAGATCATATATTAATTCCATCAAGAACAATGTAAGTTACCTAAGGGGATAATGGTTAGTTTTGAAGGTATTTAATGACTTTATTGCAAAGTGGAGTTTTAGAATGAGGTTACTAAGAGACTATCTAGGGGGATTTTTATTTGACTCTCCCCAATAAATGTATCATATATTACATTTTTATAAGTTGGTTTTTAATTTAAATATTTTTAACATTATTTTTTATTTTATATGGTAGAATCTAGGTTTTCTAAGGTCCTGGAACCACAAGAGTGTATTATAGAGGTTTAAACAAGCTTACCAGGGTTGAGAAGTAAAAATAAAACAAATATGCTTAGAATAGAAAAAAAAACTAGGAGGAAGGTCCATCTTGAGGGTCATGAAAAAAAATAATGTCCTTCACAAGGATGATTGGTTTATCCTTTGAAACTTTAGCACAAGGGTGATTCCCTAGGCCTTCAATGGCTTCACCTTAGAAGATCATTCTAGGGTGGTTTTCTCCTTTTGCCTACATGAAAGTATATTTAGGGGGTAACCCTATGGGGATTTTAAAACCTTTAATTATTTTACAATAAGGGACTATTATGGCTAAGCAGAGTGAATAAAAGCCTAAATTATTCGTTCAACCTATCTGTGTAATGTATTCCAATCCTATATGAGCTTGGCTAGGCCAAACCCTATTTATTTCACCTTTGAGTTAAAGTTTTCAAAAATATATTTAGTTATTTCCATGTCATTTATAACAATGTATTTCCCTTTTGATGATGATCTCATGGGGGTCCCTATTTCAATAGGTTTTAGTTTGGGGATAAACAATACTTTTAAAGGGAGGTCATCTAGGGGGGCCTATTATAAACTATTATAAGGGGTGTGGTTAGAAGGTTGGTGGGATCCCTTAGTAGTATCTTCCATTAGAGAGTCCTCATGGGAGTCCTCCCTAGAAGAGGAAGCCCTAGGGAAAACCTCCTGACATAAAGGGTTTGGTTATGATTAGCAAGAAGAAGAATCAAACCATTGTGAAGTATGGGATTTGTATCATTTACTTGGTAAATAAGGATGGTACTTTAAATGGACTTAAGAAATAAATATGTAAGACTAATTTCAAACCCAATGAAATGATCAAGAAGTAAAAAATGGTGGGAACATATTAGTGTATATTTCCTTTTGAGCATCATGTATCTCAAGATCCGAAGTCAAATTTTGGGCTAGTAGCACAAGAGGTCAACCTATGGAAATCCTTTTTTGTTCATCTACAAAAACTAATTTGTTCTAAAGAAGCATTGTAGAGACTCTTGATTTTTTTAATGGTCCTTAAATTATTTGGCACTTTTTCATGACATTCTAGTGGTATCATTAATGAATTCTTCTGAGACATTAATGATGATGTTACACATATTAACCTTCCACTTTGTCCAAGCCACCACAAAGTCTCAAAAAATATTAGTACCATACTCAGTGACATGTTCTATAAATTTCATGAGTCTCCCTTTTTTTTAGCTTATTCTTAACTTTCTTTTGTTTAAAAACCTCCTTGCAAGATGTAGGTTCGAGGCAATCCCTATTGCCACCCATGGGGATTGATAATGCAGAGTCAAAATGAGAGAGATGAAGTTTATGGATGGGGAAGAAGTGAATAAGGAAAAAATGGGTGAGAAGTCCTACCAAAGTCTCATAATAATAATTAAGACCCCTTCTTTTGAAATGATTGTAGATCAGCTTGATTGAGATCCACCCCATAAAGATGAGGTCATACATATGTAGAGAGATGAGTTTTTTAATCCACATTGGTAATTTTATCATGGATGGTATTAATAACACTAGAGAGGAAATTTCATACATCATGATAGTTAGTTAAAAGGTGGAGATCAACTCTAATGCTGATAAGGAGGTTAGGCACCATGTTTCCTTCCTTATAAGCGTGTACAAGTTGAAAATGAGGTATACCCTTTAGAAGATGCTTTACATCATCAATGATGTCCTTAATAATATGGGAGGGTGTAGTTTTTCATTTCAAAGAATTAAGTATGTTTAATGAATCTCCCTCAACTATGAGTCTATTATGGTTGATGCTTGATGCCAACTATATGCCCTAGAGTACCGCTTTAGCCTTAGCTAGGTGGTTTGTTTGATTTCCCATGGGACCCTCATACGATTCCAACATCTCCTTTTTATAGTTACTTATAATGCTTCCTCCCCCTGTAGGACCTGATTTGACCTTGGAGGTGCCATCAAAATTCAATTTCACCTAACCATCTAGAGGAGCATTCCATTTAGTGTGCTTTTAAATTAAGTCTTTCAAGGGATAATATAAAACCTATTAGAGATCCCAAATTTTGAGAATGACCAGGGTTGAGGGGGAAAAAGATCTTTGTCTTTAGGTGGTAAATATTTCTATTTTTCCAAAATGGTTTGGAAGAGGTGAGGGAATAATCCATCCAACTATTGCCTTTTGTTGAGGAAGAGACCATCATTATGAATTTTCCATATGTGCTAGAACTAGTGAGGAAGGGCAAGATGCCAAAGGAAGACTAGGGATAGTATATTCTAAGGAGGATTATATTGCATAATGATATCTAGGATATTTTTATGTTTGACCCAGGCCATGTTGAGATGATTTAATAGCTAATTAAACAATGTTAGATTGAGTGGGTATTAAAGAAAATGATGGTGAATATAATCTTCTGCTCTTCCATAGATTGGGAACATGTTGGGGATGAACAATCCCCTTTTGGATAAGTTATCTAATATCAAAATTTTATTCTATGCCATAATCCAAAAAAATAAATTAACTTTTGGGGTTAGGTATTTTACCAAAAAAAATTCCAAAAATTCTAGTTACTTTCCAAATTGAGGTTAGTGGCATGTCCCAAGGCTATCAAGTAGGAGCCATTATCTTCTTCCCACCAAAAAAATTGATATTCATTTTAGACAAAATGGATGTGGACCTATATTAAATCTAGGTTGAGGTTATGGATGGCCTAAGATTCTTCCAGTGTTAGGTCTCCACTAGGGAGGAACTTTTGACACTTTGTTCCTTCCTTAATTTCCTAGCAATCCTTTATCTTGGAGCCCCATCTTTGCTTGATCTACCTATACTACATGACCCAAGTTCCTTAGGTGGAGAGGGGTGTGGGGGATATATAATAATATTCCCAAAAATCAATTTTCTTACCATTTCCTATTTTTCATGAGATGTCACTCTTTAATAGATCCTTACAGCTAGTTATGGTTTTCAAAAAGGTTGATCTGACAACAGGGCCTTTTTCCCATAGGAAGTCATCCTCTTCCACCCCTTTCAAGTATTTACCCTTTAGGATGATTGTTCATTCACCATTATCATTCATTAGGTGCTAGACTATTTTTATGAATAGGGCCATGTTCATGGATTTTAAGCTTTTCAGGTTGAGACATCCATTAGCTTTGTGGAGATAGACTTTTTCCCATGCAACCAAATTAAATCTAAATCTTTCTTTAGTACCTCTCCATATGAAATTTCTTTTAATTTATTCAATTTTGGAGAAAATATTAGATGAAATTTTCAAGATAGACATTTGTTATACAAGAATGCTCTAAATAGATGCCTTGAGCTGGTATTTCCCTACCTAGGTGAGGAGGTATCCTTCCCAGCCCACTAATTTCCTTTAGATGTGATTTATTAAGGGATTACAAAGCTAGGAGTCTACTTTTCCCACAAATAGAGGTATGCATAATTATTTTATTGGTAGTTTTCCCACATGATAGTGAAGGATTTTGGTAAATTTTCTCTACTAATTATGTGGTGTATTGATGAAGAAAAAGAACCTCTTTTGGAAGTTGATGCATTGGTTAGAGATTTTTTCATAGCTTTTTAAAATTCATTTAAGATGTTTGAAATCCTCAATAGAATAATATCTTAAGATAATAGTGCCATCAATTAACTATTGATGGGTAATGAGTTATATATTATGGTGACCAAAATACCATTTGTTAGTCCCTGATTATAGGCTCTCCTCAAACTTAACCCCATGGTTTCTCAAAGAATGATGAAAAGGTATAGAGAAAGATCTTAATCTTCTTGACATTCTAAAGAAGTAGTTTGGGACCCCATTTATAATAATGTAAAATTTGTGGGTAAGAATGAAATTTTAGATAATTTTCTTGGTATCATGATTTAGCCCTAGCTTTTTCAAAATCTCCATCAAGAAGCACCAAGAAACTTGGTCGTAAGCCTTCAAAATGTTTAGTTTGAGTAGCATTCCATACACTAAATATTTGGAGATGGAGTGCATATATTTTTGAGTTAGGAAAAATTCATTGGTGATTTTTCTACTTGCCACAAAATCCCCTTATTTCTCCCTAATGACAAAATCAAGAATGGATTGCATGTGTTTAACCAAAATAAAGGAATGTATTTTATAGGTGGTATTACATAAGCTAATAGGCTAGAAGTCATGAATGTAAGTGGTACATTTTTTTTGGTATTATAACCATAAAGGTATTATTTATTTATGTTAGGATGGATTTATAATGAAAGAATTCTCTAATAGCTTCTTCAACCTCTAGATGTATAATGTCCTAGAACTTTTAGAAGAAAAAAGGAAGGAACCCATCTGGTCTAGGTGCCTTAAATCCTTCCATGGAGAATACCAAACTTTTTATATCCTTTTTTGAGGGAATATTAATGAGAGATGCATTATCCGTAGCTGAGAAGACCTTGTCAAAATTGTAGAGAGCAGAAGAGACTAGAGAAGCCTTAGGTTCTCCATCCTCTGAGAGAAGGTTATTAAATAAATTTATAATATGTTTGGATATGTCATCTTCATTCCTTATAATGGTCCCATCTTCAAATTTTAGTTGGGGGAATTTTTTTATATTCTTGTGTCTTGAGTTTGAATGATGGAAGAATTTTGTAGTCTTGTTACCCTCATTCAGCCATAAACATTTGAATTTTTACTTCTAAAAATCCTATTCTTTTTCTTTTAGCTTGTGAAATTGACATAAGAGGTGTTTTTACTTAGAAGCCACTTATTAATTTTAATTCCCAAAGGTACTGATTTCTTTAATAATTGAAATTTCCACTTCAAGTATTTTTTTTGTAGAAAAATATCCCTAAACAATTCCTTGTTTTAGATTTTTAGCTTATTTTTTAGGAAGTTGAGCTTTTTCATGATAATGAACATGGTGGAACCTAAAAAGGGTTATTTTCATTAGCCTTTTAGAGAGTCAATGAGGTTTGGGTGGTGAATCCATATGCTTTCAAATATAAAGGGATGGCATTTGGGTTTGGAGATTTTATCAACTTCAAATACTGGGGGATTATGGTCAGACCCAATCCTGGGCAGCGAGGACAATCTACTAGAATTATTTTTATCCCAGTCTTCTATTGGACCATGTAAATGGGATTATAGTTAGGTCCATGTCTAATAAGATTTCATTATTAATGAATTCATTTAATTCTAACATGGTGTCCATGAGGTCAATGAGTCTACCTTTTTGTCTCTAGGGGTGAGAGGAGTATTGAAGTCACCCACCAAAATCTAGTCTAATTAATAAAAGTCTTTCAAAAATGTGATAATGCTTTCCATAGAAGATTCCTAGTAGTTTTAGAGTTAGAAGCATAACATTGGTTAAGATCCATTTATCCTTACTTGCAATATCAGTGAATAAGATCAAGATTTGATTGTTGTATTTTCATAACATGTCACCTTCCATAACATCTAGATCTAGAAAATAGCCAAGCCACCCCATGTGCCTATGGAATCTGAGAAGAGGGCATGGGTATTTATATATATTCATGTTACACATTTTTTAAGGGTGGAATCAATCATTTTGGTTTACTAAATGAGAAAAATAAAAGGATTGACCCTTTTAATAGTATCATAGAGGGTCCTGCTTGGGGTTATTTAAGTCCATGATGTTCCATGAGATTAATTTCATTTCTTATCATGTTAGACCTTAATATTTTTATAGGAACCATTATAAATATCTTTAGTAGTTTCTAAGTTCTTAGTAATAATTCTTGGGGATCTACCCACTAGTTTAAGAGCAACACCAATATTGGATTTTTTCCTACCTCTTTTGGTTTTTGAACAAGTAATAAACCCTTCATCCTAAGGGGGTCTATGGAGGGAGAGATAGGTTTAAATAAATTCCCCAACTTTTTTCCAAGAAATGGGGAATGTGGGAATGGAAGAAGTAGGGGGGCTCAAGTGGAGGGGGAAGGGAGTAGTCCAGGGCAGCAAAGAGGGGGCTCATTTGGGCAAGGGCTTGGGTAAACTCTAAGAGTGAGGGAGGGAGATATGAGACATAATAAGAGAAGGTGGGATAAGGGGGGAGGGCAAACGTTGCATAAGGGATAAATAGGGGAGACATATTATATGATATAGTAATAAGGGGGGAAGAAAAGGGTTAGCACGTGAGAGAGGGGAAAGGGGTAATTGGGTCAAGTGGGGAGCCTAAAGGGATAAGGGAGGGGAAGCACACAAAGTCGGGAAGACAAGACTAAGGGGGTAGAAGAGAGGGGAGAGAGAGGTAGGGAAAGGTTGGGGGAGGAGGAGGGTCACTGAGGAGGGGTGGTGATAGGGAGGGAAAGGGATAGGGGAGCCATGGAAAGGGGTAAGGGGAGGGGATAGGGGGTTATCCCTAGAAGACGTAAATCACACATTGGCCTAGAGATAAATAAAGAAAGAAGAGTGTTGAAAGGGTTAGAACACTCTATACCTTTAAATTTGTCATAAGGAAGAGTAATCAAGGGGGAATAGGGGGAACCATGATTAAGAGGGATGACTAATATAGAATCTAGCTTTGGTACTTCAAGCTTGGAGTGTTATTAAGAGACTGTAGTAGAGTCCTTTTTTAGGTCGGCAAAGGGAGGAGATTTAGGATTACTAGTAGGAGTGTTTGGGGGACTTGAGGAGAGATAATCTTGAGTGGTCATTCTATCCATGAATCATTCCTTGGCACATCCACTTTGATCTTATAATGAGAGGAGTCCTTTGAATCCTATATATTTTAAGGGCAATCCCATATCATGTGCCTGCAAAAATCATATCTAAGATAAATGATTGCATTATGCTCATAAACAATGTTCTAAACCCAAAAACTATATTTAGACTTAATCTTAATCTCTTGGATAAGGGGCTTGTTGTTTAGTACGAACATGTGGACACATGTAGAAACCATTCTTTGATGAGATAGAGTGATTGGATCAATTTTGATGGGTTGACATAAAATATTAGCAATCCCATAAATAACCTATTAGTTTTATTATTCTAGAGGGATTTTAGACAAGATAACCCACATGGTAGCATCATCTATGGTTATGTTAATAAGGTTTGACCTATATTTTCATATTCTAATTGAAACACTTTCCTTCCCCAAAAAATAGGGGCCTTTTAAGAGAGCCTTAATATAATATTCTTGAAGAGAGAAATTAATAAGGAAGAAACCCCTAGCCAGAGAAACCACCTCTAAGTGACCTTTGGGTTTCCATATTTCTTTGGACAACTTCTAGATTGCATCAATGTTTAGGTGGTAACTGTTGACCCTAGAAAGAATAAATTTGGCAAGTTGGGTGTTGGCATGTTCCACAACAAGGCATAGAATATGGATGAAGGTTTTGTTGTCTAATTTTACTAGTAAAATATAGTGGCTCAAGTGGACCTATCCCACCAAATATAATCCTTTGACCATGTCATGACATGAATATTTGGAACCACTGGGGTCCATTCAATTTTTTTCAAGTGGGAGACTTATTGTTTACAATATTTGGGGTTAAACCCAACTTTTTTGAAATATTGTCCAGCAAGCCAAAAGGCTATTGAGTGCTATGAGAGAAGTCACATGAGTTAGCTTCATTATTTAATACAAGTATCATATTTTTAGAACCATCTTATGTCCAAGTACTACAAACGTGATTGTTATGTGTTTCCCACATAAATAGAAATTCAAACTATTGAATATCCTCCATAATGTTTATATATGTAATGTGTTGAATATCCTCCATACTAGACATTAGAATTATTAGTAGCTTGTAGGTTATCCATTTGTCTCATTGATTGTAATATAATTTGGCTAAGATAAGGAGTATTTTGGTTGGAAGTATAGGTTTGAGTGACATGTTGGTATGCACTAGACATTACATTAACATTCAAATTATAAAGATAAATTTATTAGGACCAATAAAATAAAGACTGACCATGTTATTATATATGAGGCATGTTGGATGAGGAAATAAAGAGGGAAGTCACAACTGTATTTTCCCCAAGTCTTGTAGAAAAAATATGAATAAAGTAAGGAGGATATTACACATGGGGTTCCACCATCATGTGATAGAAAATTATAGGGTTCTTTCTCATATTTGATTTCATATATATATTATATGTCATATTATTCTTTAGCTTCATGGTTTTGGAGTAAGTTATCCACTTTATATTTCTCAAGGTTTTCATATGGCTCATAGTGCTTGGATATAGTCGAAACCATATTACAATTGGAGTTAGAATGATCTTCAAAGATATAAAAAAATATATGACATGGAAATTTTTTATGAGAATATGATATAAGTATTTAATTCCATATCATTAGGATTGTTTTCATAAAATCCTTGAAAATATTAGAGGGTCCTCTCTTCAAATTGTTCCAAAATATGTTGCATTTTCAAAGAGATAAACACAATTGTATCAATAAAATTGATGTAATTGGTTACCTAGGAATTATATAAATATATGTATGTTACCTTTTTAGAGAATATATAGGGATTAGAAATATAATTGTGGAAACCATAAAACTATATCACATTAGCTGATACAACTGGAAGAAACTAGCAAACCATATTGGGATGGTTGATACAATTGAAAAAATAAGAAAAATATATCATGATGGCATAGAAATTTTGTGAAAGTATAATTTTTTATGAGGATGCACAATATAGTTAGTGAAAACATTAAACTTTATATATCTAGCCAATGCAATTGAGAGAATTTGTAAAATTGTATCTAGTCGACTAATACATTATTAAAAATATGGAAAATTATATCAATTTGGATAATACATTTAGAATAAAATATTTACTTAAATGTATGATAATGTGAATATGATGCTTTTCAAAAAGGAAAAATGTGAAAATTATCCAACTACAGGTGGGATAATATTCACATCAGGTTAACTAGAATCTATGGACATAAATGTTTTTTTAATAAACTAAGTTTTTAAAAATGTCATAATAATAGATATTTTGATACTTAAATTTGGTCATGAATACTTGATAATTCCATTTTTAGTAATTTTACTTTGTTTCACTTGAGAACTTAATATGGCCTTAGTTCACCACCTCACTATGTCATAAGTACTTTGATGGACTTAACCATTTATTATTTACTATTTTACACCTACAAAGATGTTCTTAATCACTAAAAATTCTCTAAACATTTGTAAAAATATTTAAATTTCTAAAATTAGCCATCACCCTTCATAAGATGAAATTATCATGTACAAGACAATACAAACTATTTGATATTATAGTTATGGTTTGATCATGTTTTTCCCCTAATATAATGGCTAGTTTTTAAAATTAAATGCTTCGTCAACTTTTTGTTCATATTTTTAGGATAGATATCATGAAATTTTCCCCTTATGAAATATCTTTCCTAGACATAAATTTATTAGTGTGTTTTATGAAAGTTTTGTAGAGAATTTGATAGATAGTCTCTACAAATTCATATAAATTAATTAATACTGAGGTAAAAATATGTATATCTAGTTTGTTCACTATTTTCCCCTTATTTGTTGTTTTGTGTTATGAATATTGAGTTTTATCCATGTCAATTCTAATTATTTGTTTGAGTCCTTTATTGGCATGTAGCTAATTTTTCCATTGTTATTGTATTTTATTCTTTTATATTTAAAATATTTTTGGTGAGTGGTCAAATTATAACTTTTGACAGTAATGTTTGAGATTTCATTCTCTTATACAAAATATATTATATCTAATGTTGTCTTAATTGGTAATAAGTTTGATGTGTTACCATAGTGCCAAGAAGTTATACGTATATTTAATTATCACAAAGTTATCAAAATGAATTACTTTGTTTATTTAAACTCATATGATCTAAAAAAATAATTAAAACTATGTTTGAATTCCATGATATTAGGCATGCATTGCATAGACTGTGACCAATGTTATATATTGGCCTAAAGTCATGATAATTTTCAAAAAGATAAATGTTGGACATTGGTGGAAATATTATGTTAGGTTGATATTCAACTATACTAAAGTGAAGTAATCATTAGATTAGGATTTTTATGGCATGAATTGATAAAACAATTATTTCAAGTATTTTTAATTTTTTGTACTATTGCTTGAGTAAACAAGGAGAATAATAGAGACATGAAGTAGGGTTTGTTGTGTTCTAGTAGAAAACATTGAGAACATGGATTTTTTATTAACAAATACTTGAGTATAATTAATGTGGTGGTAGTGGGATGGAAAATACAAAATATAAAATTATTATGGAGGACTATAGAGGACACATTTTAGGATAAAAGAAGTAAAACTTGGAGGGAAAATAAAATAAAAAGATAAAATCAATAAATAATTTTTACATTAATTATCATGACCTTATTTCAAATTCATTTATTTCATTCGATGATATAATTTAGTTTTGAACTATTTGAGACATTTTTTTTGCTATGGTTTTACATTTATTTGATCTATGTTGATCAATTATATTTATTTTTTAGAAAGTTATTGATATATTTTTTATTATAGTATTGGATATTATGCTTAATAAGTAATGATTTACTATTTATTTTAGATTTATTATTTAAATTATTTTATTGTAATTATTACATTTATATTTATATATACTAATAATGGTCCATTATTTGACTAAAGGGACATGTACTTGAAATAGGTTGTGTTGGAACCTGAGCGATAAAAAAAAGTGGAGAAATAGCATGGATGAACCAAAATAATAAATTATATTAGAAAACTAAGATTGATGGTAATGTTTCTTAAGTCATATTATTTACATTATTAAATATTTGAGTGTATACAATTTAATGTTTTATTTCATTATATATTGATTGTTAATGAGTTTCAACTTTTACACAATTACTCCTTTTCTAGATGTTTTCAAATACTACCCTTGTTAGCTTTACTGATTTATGATAGTCTTGAGATAATTATTGGATATTTTATGTTATCATTTAGTAATTATTTTTCATTATGTTTTCATTTAACTTAATAACTTATAAAATTTGACATTGTATTTTCTCTTGTATTCATAATTGAATTTGTTATTTGTTGACTCTTTAGTCTGTTACATGTTTGTCTTGGTACTATTTGTTTTGATAAAAAATGACAACATTTGATATGGTTTAAGGCATTAAAAATGTGTTTTAACTCATATTTAGATTAATGAAGTACTTTGATATGGTTATGATTTATTTTTGCATTTTTTGTTTATTATGACCAAGTCTAAATCTTGGCTTTATGCTTATGTGTGTTGTGTCCATAACCTATCTTGGGATTTGGAATTAGTTTTGGTTGTATTTGTGTTTCAATTAGACTTTATGTCCATGTAATTGGTTCATTATATTAATTAATTTGGGTTTATACTTTTCCAAATGGTTATTAGTTTTTCCTTTGGTCATTTTTGGCTTGTTTGATAAGCACTGCATTTTGGGGAGTCTTTCAGGAAAATTTGGGCTTGGTGGCTAAGGGAGATGAACATGTAATTAGTGTATGATTTTTTATTAGGATTTAAATATAGTTAATTCATGTATATTATGAACCATGTGAGAGTTTAGTAGAGTTTTTATGGGGTTCATTTTGGCTATTTGGTTCAAATGGTTTTGGTGGAAGTACATGGTTTTCTGGTGCATGATTTGGCATTCAGTCTTGGTAGTAACTTGGAAGAGTATAAGAGAAGATAATACCTCTTATATGGTGAATTTTATAACTCCAAGTAAGTGATGCTTTTAATTATAATTTTTATCCTTTAGATGTTTTGAATTGTGCAAACTAGTTTTTATCTATATCCATAATCAATGGAATTTATATTCTTTGCTTGTAAAATGTTTTTTTATAGCTAGTAACCCTAACTAGTTCAATGTCTTTAAGGTTTTATATTTTTTACATGGAAACCATATACAAATTATCCATGTTTTGTTAAGGATATAAATTATTCGTATACATTTTTATATATATTCATTTTTTATTGATGGAGTTTATTATTATTGTTGTGTCATTTTATTAAGGTCATAGTTGTGATTTTATTAACCAAGTTTTACTTTATTAAGTTGTTTTACATATTTAAAAATCTAGTTGGGTTATTTAGTTTTTTGATAAATGATGTTTTGTATTATTAACCTTGTTATGCATTATGAAACCATGGACATCATTCGGGGGAAGTGATGTTTTTGAGCCTCTAGGTGTTTCAAAATGATCATTATGGTTTATGGAAAAGTAACATTTTTTGTTTATTTTTTATACATGATGATTTTTGATGTAATTATATTTAATAATTTAGTCATTATTAGTTTACTTGGGTTTACTAAATATTGTTTCAATTATTTGTGTTATTCTAGTCATAATTTTGGATTTAATTCAAAGTCATTATGAGTTGACTTATGTTTGAAATTTATAATCAGTTGATTATTTTAATTGTTATGATTTTTTTTATATCATTATGGTTTGATAATAATTTATTTTTCTTCCATTGTCTATAAAAGTCTATTTCAATCAAACTTTGACCCATAACTTTATATAAGGTGTTAATTTATCATTTTTGGTTGGTTGAAGTTTTTGTCTTATTTCTATGACTTTTTATTTTAACTCATTAATATATATTAAAATGGTATTTGAGAATGTATATAATATATTTTCATGACATAGATTTATAGGCCATATTATATTCATTGAATAAAATATATCTCTTAAATTGAATAGCTCAGAGGAATGAGATGTATTCTTAATCATATACAAGTTAATGGATTCTAGTGAGATTGAATAGGGATGATGGTGTATATCAAATTCTAACATATAATTATATTAATAACATATTAAAATAATGGATCCAATACAACTATAATATATAATCATACTAAAAATGTATATTTTTCACTCTCATACAATTTCATTCAAATATTACAAATATATAAGAATATGATTCCTATAATATCTCTACTAATTTCTCTCACCCAAAATCCTATGATTTTGTAAACCACTTAAGATTATAAATTTTTATAATAATATATCTAAACAATATTATATACTAACCTATTATCATAATATTGTTATATAACAATATTCTAATTTACAAACTCAAATTACTATATTTACCTCTTGGGAAATATCAACCTATAAATGCTCAAACTTACATAATGTAAAATCTAAATCCCTAACATTCCCCCCGAAGTTTTTACATTTTGAAAAAATAGTCACAACTCTTATCTATAGAATTCTCACCTATTATAACATGCCCTATTTTTATCATGGCCTTGGTATAAAGAGAGCCTCACTCCTCCCATGGTTTTATAGGTTTATCACAAACATTGACATGAATAGGACCCATCAGCTATTCACCTCATGTGATTTTCTAGATCTACCACAAACCCTTTCAATATCTATGAACTAACTTACATTGGTGCTTTCTATCCTTCCACAATGTTTTCAGATCAGGGAATTATGTTTGGAATTTGCACACATTACTTGAACAAGTATATTATTATGTTATTCTTTTGAAAATACACAATATAAACTATAATAATAGACCACACAAAATGTCACTACATAATTTCTGCATCTCCATCATTTCAAACTAATGAGAGTTCACTAAAAGACTTCCATCCTCTGTGTATCCTCCAACCTCCAGTAGGTCATTGATCACTTAGTTGGTATGTCAATGTAGCTCGATTATATGTTTATTTGACTAAAATTCACCCCCCCCTTAATAATAACACGTTTGACATTAGGACATCACATAAGGTGATAGTGCATCCTTTACAAACAATTTATTTTTTTATATTTTGACTTTTAATATACAAAATGACTCTTATAACCAAATCACTCAACTTTTGATACTTTTGAATTTTTTATATAAAATGCATTTTAATAACCTAATAAAAGGATTATGAAAATTTTGACACATAATTACTTTGATAAAGACAAAATACTTTAACAAGACACTTTATATGAATTTATAGACAACTTTTATAATGGCTAAATCTAAATAAAACTCTAAACTCTAAATCAAATAGTTAAACCCCAACATCTATAGCCTATGAGAGATAAACTAATAATGGGTTAAATTACTTTGATTCCTTAATAAACAACTTAAAAATAGATAAATATACTTATTTACATTATTTTGATAGGGTGTGTGGTTATGTTGAAAAAACATGAACTTATAACAAATTTTAAAGGTGCACGACATACATGAATGAATGGTCAATCTAGTCAATGCAAATGAGATCTGATGATGATAGAGGATTTCATCAAGAAGACTCCAAATCAATGTAATTGGTGACTCACATGGCATAATCAACAATTTGATTAATATTGACAAGCTCAATGGTGGTGATGCAAAAACTAATAAATGTTATGATGCTAGTAGATGTCAAAGAAGTTGAATCTGAGTTGAGGTGATATATAGAACTACATAATGCAAAATAGAATTCATAGAAAGTAGAATATAATAGGTGTTGTGTCCTAAGTAATCATACATCTATTGTAGTGAACCCACAAAATCATATATTTAACAAGATACTCCTGATTTAGATTAGACCAAAGTAAAACACATGTTGGTTGTATATCACAACTACAAAAATGCAATTAATATTGAATTCAATGTAAAAAAAATCAAAGAACACTTTTATTTTATTTTTTTACCAAATTATCTTAGACTACTATGGATAGAGAGAAGAATTTACAATAGATTGATTAGCTTTAGCTTGAAAATAGGACACATAATGATTCACACCTAGAGAGATTTGGACCAAATGATGTAAAACAAGATATAGTGTTAAAATTATATGTATAAATAATTCAAAGCATAGAAAATAAATGATCTTCTCAACATTTGTGTCTCATTCATAGGGGCATTGCAGATCTAGTAGCAGATCTTCCCCTTGACAAATTTAATAGGTCATTGACCCGCTTTGATACCAGATGATGGTGTATGTCAGAGTCTAGCATAGAATTATATCAATATCATATTCAAATAATGGATATAATATAAATATAATATATAATAATACTTAAAATGTATATTATTCACTCTCATATTTTTTCATTTGAATATTACAAATATATAAGATTATGATTCCTATAATCTCTCCACTAATTTCTCTCACATAAAATCATATGATGATGTAAACCACTAAATATGATATATTGTTATAACAATATATCTCAATAATATTATATACTAGCCTATTATATTAATATTATTATATGATAATATTATGATATATAAACTAACTAGCTAATTATATTTACCTATCAATAAATATAAACCTATAAATATTCAAACTTACACAATGTAAAAGCTAAATCCCTAATAATTTATTTATGTTTTTTGATTGTATGGTTGTGTCAAGATCTATATGTTTCATTTATTATTTAGCCATTATTTATTTTATATCATGATCTTCATCTAACTTATGGTTGGGGTGGTCTAGGGCCACTAATGGTAGGGATAATTGGGATTGGTGAGGTTTGTTTGGATTCATTGGATTGCATGCAAAATATTATTGATACAATTATTATTTATCTTTGAGTTGTGATAGCTGGTTGTAGATGAATTGAATTATTTATTTAATTAATTTTATAAATTATAGTTGTAACTTGATATAAGTAAATGTTATGTTTATCCTTTATATCTAGATAAAACATGTAATATTGATCTATTGTTATAATTAGATTTGATCATTTGAGAATTGATTTATCCTTTACATTTTTATTTGTAAATTTTATTCTACAAGTTCATTGAGGCATTTTATTTTAATATGTACTTTCAATTGGTCTCTTATTATTGAAATAAGTATATTTATAATGAAACTTCTAAAGTTAAGTGTTTAAATATAGAATTTTGATTTCTTAAAACTGTAAAGTTTCATTCATTATCTAGTTGTCATTTAAATAAATATGTACTCATATCTTTATTTATGCATGATTGTTATTTAGTTTATAGAATTGAAATAGTTGGATATTGAAGGTTGTAAATAGTTATGATTGAGCATAGTTATAAGATTTATTTATGTTATTACTTGATTATTTATATGCCAATAAGCATATGAGGGTTAGAACATAATATTGGTATGTTTAAGATTTCATCTTAAGTGCAAATTAAAAAGATAAAATTATATTGAGTAGTTCAAATGGGATTATCATTATTCTCATTGAATTTAGGTAATGTTATTAATAAGTCAAGTTAGTTGTATTGATAATTATAATAAATTATTATGATGTGACTTGAGATCCTAAGTCTATAAGAACTTTTTGATTACATTAATTTATTCAAATATCCATTGAATATATGGACTAATTAAGAGAGAGTTTTTTGAAACTTATAAGGAATATGTCAATTTAATAACCTTATATTAATTAATAAGATGAAATCCTTGTGATTATAGTATGGTTTATTAAATAAGTTATAACTATTATAAGAATTATACATGAGTTTGTAATTGTTGTCAGAATATCTGATAAGGGTTAAAATAGAAGAGTTACATAGTAACTAGAGTTATATAACAATTATAAAGATTACTAAAAGACAAAAATTTCAATTAGAAATTTAATAAATCACTATTAAAGTGTAATGGACTATTTTGGGACATCTCATAATCTCTTGGAATTGAATAAAAAATAAGGTTATGTAAACCTTATGTATATGTTGAAAGTAACTTGGAAAGTGAGTTAAGTACTTAAAGTATATATTAAAGTAAATTATTATTCTAAACTAAGGCATGTTGTGATAGAGGATCAATTACTCCATATTTTTAATTGATCATTAGTATATTAAACAAGTTAATCTATATCCTTATAATGAAAAGGAAGTTTAAATTAGTTATTCTAGTTGAGTTGGAATTTATAATTATCCTTTGGAAAATAAGAACAAGAAATTTGTAATATAAATTTAAATGAAATTGTTACAAATAGGCTAATGTCATGAGCCTAAGATAGTTTTATTTTATTATTGATTTAATTTTAGTCAGTTTCAATTTTTTTAAGTCACTACTTTTAAGACGTTTTCAAATATTAGATTTATCAATTTTGTTGAGTTGTGAGTTTTATGATAGTTATTAGATATTTGATATCAATTTTTTAGTCATTCTTGTTAATTATGTTCTATTTGGACTTAATTACTTGTCAACTTCAACATTGTACTTTTTATTTCAATCATAATCAAATTTGTTATGTGTGGACTCTTTAGTCTCTTGCATGTTTTTCTTGATCCTTTTTATTTTGATGAACAATAGTAACCTTTGATATCATTTAAGGAATTTGAAATGTGTTTTATCTTTTCTTTGTATCAATAAAGGATTTAAATTTGGTTATGATGTCTTGTGGCATTCATTTTTTAATATGACCAAGTCTTAAGATTGGCTTTGTGCTTAGGTATGTTTCAACCACAACCCATCTTGGGACTTGGCATTAGTGTTGGTTGTTTTTATGTTTCCATTTGACTTTAGGTTGTGTCATTAGCTCATTACTTGAAGTCATTTGGGTATAAACTCTTCTAAATGGTTATTAGGTTTTTATTTGTTCATTTTTGGCTTATTTGAAAAGCCCTATGCTTTGAGGACACTCTACCAAAATATTGGGCATGAAAGCCAATGAAAATAAACATGAAATCAATAAATTAGTTTTTCTTGGGCTCAAACTAAAGTTAAGTCATGTATCTTGTCAACCATGTGGGACTTTAGTAGAGTTTCTATGGGGTTTGTTATGTCTATTTTATTTGATGAGTTCTGGTGGAAGCATGTAAATTTTTGGTGCATGTTTTGGCATTTAGTCTTGGTATCAACTTGGAATCCTATAAAATAAGAAAATCCCTCTTCTATGGTAAATTTTAGGACTCCATGTAAGTGATGTTTTAAAATTTGAGTTATATTATTTATATTTTTTTAATGGTGCAAAGTGGTTTTTGCTTATAGCCTAAAATAATGGAATTTATATTCTTTGCCTACAAAATGGTGTTTATATATTGAAACCCTAATGGGTTCAATAGATTTATGTTTTTATATTTATTACATAGTGGACATATAGGACTCGACCATGGCTAGTTGAGGATATAACTATGCATATATTTTTTGACATATATTCATTTATTATTATTATTATTATTATTATTATTATTATTATTATTATTATTATTATTATTATTATTATTATTTCATTTTATTAGGGTTAGAATGTGCTTTTATTGATCAAGTTTTAGTTGGTTAATTAATTTTATATATTCAAAACCATAGATAGGTTATTTGGGTTATTACCAAATTATGTTTTATATTATTAACCATGCTCTGAATTATGAAATCACAACCATGATTTAGGGGTAGTGACATTTTTGAGCCTCCATGTGTTTTGAAATGAACATTAGGGTTTTTTGAAAAATAATATTTTATGATTATTTTTTATACATGATTATGTTGAATGTCCTTTAATTATGTAATTTGGTTTTTATGAGTTGACTTGGGTTTATTAAATCCTGATTGGATTATTTTTGTGATTCTTTTCATAATGTTGGATTTCATTCAAAATCATTACCAGTTTAGTTACATTTGGAATTTGTGATTAGTTGATTATTTTTATTGTTATGATTTTGTTTATATAATTAAAATTATTTAATAATGCTTGAATTTTATTCCATTTTTGATAATGTCTATTTTAGTCAATCTTTGACCCAAAGCTTTATGTAGGCTATTAAGTTATTATTTTTGGTTGGTTGAAATTGTTGTCTTCATTCTATGAGTTTTTATTTTATCTCATTAATATATATTAAAATGGTAATTGAAAATTTTTACAATGTATTTACATGACAAATATTTCTAGGCCATATTATTTTCTTTGAATAGGATATGGATCATAAATCAAAGATCTGATTAGAATGAGCTATAATCATAATCATGTACAAAGTTAATTGATCTTGGTGAGATGGATTAAGGACATGTGGTTTGTTTCTTTTTATTGTTCTATCATTTGGTTATGTCAAGATTAGTACATTTCATTTATCTTTTCTCCACCATTTATCTATTGCCATAATCCATATCCATTTGATAGTTGGAGTGGTTTAAATCATTTTATGATTTTAATCAATAGGATTGGAAATGTAGGCTTAGATTCATTAGATTGAATATGAAATATTGTTCATACACTTCTTTATATTTGAGTTATGACAATTCATTTTAGATGAATTAAATTGTTTATGTAATTAATTCTATTCATTATATTTCTAATTTGATATAAGTTTATGTTATGTTTATCTTTCATATCTAGATAAAACATGTAAGATTGATCTATGATTATGATTATATTTGATCATTAAAGTATCAATTTATCCTTTATATTATTATTTTTAAATTGAATTCTACAAGTTCATTGAGGCATTTGATTTTAATATGTACTTTAAATTAGTCTCTTATTACTGAAATAAGTATATTTATAGTTAAACTTATAATGTTAAGTGTTATATACATAAGGCTGATTCCTTGAAATTGTAAAGTTTAATTGGTTATATAGTTGTCTTATGAATGAATATGTACTCATAGCTTTGTTTACACTTGATTGTTAATGAGTTCATGGTATTGAACTAAACAGATATGTAAGGTTATAAATATTTATGCTTGATCATAGTTGTAAGATATATTTATGTTGTTACATGAGTCTCTTGATGCTAATAAGTGTATGAGGATTGGAAGGTAATATTTGTATGTCTAAGATTTCATCTTAAGTGCAAAATAAAAAGACAAGATTATATTGAGTAGTCCATATGGGATTATCATTATGCTTGTTGAAGTTAGGTAATATTATTAATCATGAAAATTAACTATGTTGATCATTATAATAAATTATTAAGTTGTGACTTTTGACCCTAAGTATATAATAACTTTTCCATTTCCTTAATATATTCAAATATCCATTAAAGATATGGACTAATTAGGAGAGTTTGTTTGAAACTTATAAGTAATATGTTAAGTCAATAACCTTATATAAATTAATAAGATGAAAGCCTTATGATTATAATATGGTGTATTAATGATATTATAACCATCATAATATTTATACTTGAGTTTGTAATTATTGTTAAAATCTCTGATAAGGGTTAAAATAGAAGAATTACATATAAATTAAATTTACAAAAATCTTCTAAAGATTATTAGAAGATAAACATTTCAATTAGAAATTAATAAAGAATTATTGAAGTAAAATGGACTATTATGGGAAAGATTCGTATAATCTCTTGAAATTTAATTGTGAATAAGGTTATGTAAACCTTATGCATATGTTTAAAGTAACTTAGAAAATAAGTTAAGTACTTGAAGGCTCTATAAAGTTAATTGGTTATTTCAAATTAAGGAATATTTTGATAGATAATAAATTGCTCCATATTTGGAATTGATCATTGGAATATTAAGCAAGTTAATCTATATACTTATAATGCAAATTAAGTTTAGTGGAGTTATTCGAGTTGAGTTGGAATTTATAATTCTCCTTTGGAAAATAATAACAATAAAGATCTGAGATAAAGTGAAACAATAATGTTATTCATAGGTTAAGGTCATAAACCTAAGATAAAAAAGTTTAATTCTTTAAGAATGAATTTAAAAGTAAAACCTCATATAATTGTACTTAGTTATTAAAACTATTAAATGGTGTTTACTCCTTTGAACTCATATGGTACTCATAATGGTAATGACTAAAAATTAATGGATAACCTTAATCCAATATTATAAATCATGTAAGATCCTTAGGCATGCCTAGACATGTGATTATAACCCTACCTTGTATATTGGTAAGATGTTCCTAAATGGATCATAAGCAAGGTTGTTGAAACATATCATGAAGCTCACACATTTAACTTAATTAGTTCATGTCCAATGTCATGCCCTTGATCAATTTTGAATTGAAACAGTGTTCTAAGGCTTTGCACTACTTTTGGAAATAATCATTTTTCCTTCATCCTTGCCTGTTGCCTGTAAATTGTAGATCTTGCTTAATCAAGCTTAGTATCATGATTATTCTATTGAATCTATTTTCTCTTTGCCTCTATTTTCTAAACTTTTTTGAAGTACCCAATGAGGTACTAGTTGTTCTATAGTCTATGTAGGTACTCGAATAAGGGCATAATTTAGTGATAAATCTGATAAGAAGGCCAAATTAAATTGCATGGATATGAGTGAATGGGTATGACCATATTAACCTACTTCTATTTGAGTACTAAGTGGTTAAAATGTTTATTAATGATGTTTTTGACTAGTTATGCACTTGGTATATTTCTTATGTTGGTTATAACATAATTATGGATCTCTTTATGTGTTTTTATGCTAAGCCTTGGTTGATAGTTTGCAGCACAATTTTTATCTTGGTGTTTAAAAAAAAATATGGTTGTTACAATCATTTAAGTAAGTTTGTTTGTTTAATTTTTATTTTACTAGTATAATTATGTTATGATTCTTGAGGATGATCAAGTTGTAGGGAACACTTTCATCCTTTTAAGTAATTTCTTTCCAAATATATTTGCTATAATAAAATAGAATTAGCTTGGAATGTTGTTAAATGGAAATATTGGTTCTTAAAAAGAATCTTAAGGGTATTATTTTTTATGACCATCTCAACCTTAGGTGGTGTAAAGATGTTATATCTACTAAAATTAAATTTGAAACCATTGAATCCTTATTGAGAAGTTTGATTAGTGTGTTTCATGTTTCTAGATGTTTACTTTTTTAATCATTATTTCAACATAGTGCATTTGACTAAAGACTATAGAAATCATAGAAGAAAGAAGGAATCTTCTTGATGGTCAGAATTCTACCCCACCCACCTCATGGTGAATGCTATTGAATCCAATAATGATGAATCAAATTCATCTTTATATGAACCTAATCCTACCCCTCATTCATATCAAATAGATCTTCTTGTCATAAAGGGAGACCCTAAGGCAAACCCTCAAAGTAGGGGAGAGCTAGTTTCAGCATTAGAAACCCCTGCACCAACTTTTATTAAGGATGTTAGAATTCTTACTGAAATACCATGGGTAGAACCATTGGCTGGGTCTTTAGTGGTATACAAATTATAATCCTTATAATATTTTGAAATTATTTTATCTTTAACAACAAATTTAGCAAAAGATAAGGGGGAATGGATTAAAGTGTAGAAGAAGAAAAATGGTAGAAGATTTATGTCTAGTATGACCCTTCATTTAAGGGGGGCTCAGTTCAAAAAAGTTTAGGAGTGACCTAGATATTTTATGAATCTCATGGCTACATCGTGTGGATGATTAATGGAAGCAAAATATTGGTAGAAGGTTCCCTGTTGGGTTTGATGGTAGCTAAACCTTTTTGCCTTTTTTACTTAGGATTTGAGGATGATGGTGGTAGGATGTGTTCAGTAATCTTCTAGGTATGCAGTTCTACCTATTTGATGTTTGGTATCACTTGGTCTTCATGGGTGGGATATTGTTTTTTTATGATTTGAGGAAGTTTTGTAAAATCTAGAGAATGGTGGAATCTTCCCTAGTTTTTAGCAAATCGTAGATGTCTCTTATTCTTGAGTCTTCGTACTTTATTGGTTTTTGTTTTACTAATCTCTCATGTCTATCTTTCAATATTTATACTAGTTATGGGACCCTTAACCCATTTATTAACCTATCTAATAAAAAAATGTGTGAAACCTTTATTTATAGTGAACTAGATCTCTTTATTTAGACTCTCATTGTTCATTTTTATTTATGATTTTAGACCATTATATGTTGGCCTAGTCCAACCCCAAACTAATCATTGGGGTGAGTAGGGATAACACCAAATGGATGGGCTTAGGTTTCATAATTTTTTATGTTTTTCATTTTGAGGAATATTATTGTTGATCGCCTTACTCATAAATAGTGTAAATATACTTATGTTTATGTAAATCACTACTAATGAACCTAATAGTTATTAGGTTTATCTTGTTTCAATTTAGTAATTGGAAGGAATTGAAATTTTATTTATAATAAATTATAGTCATTAAGCTTTTAATGTGTATGAATATAGTGGCAATGATATTGTATTATATAGTATTGATGTACATTTTTGTTACTTCATTGCTACCATGTTATTAAACCTATTCACTAATTGATGAAAGGTTAAAAGGGATATTGATAGTTAATAAATTTTTAAGTAATATAAAATGTATGTAAGATTTTTATGATTTAATTATTGGACATTCTTTTCTAAATTACAAATTCTCCTTAGATTTATAGACTCTTGTGAATCAGGTTGTTGTCTATGACTATGAATTATTTATAAAATATTAGCATGCACCTTGTGGGATAAATTAACTATGTTATAGAATATATAAGGTATATTTTAATATTCTAAATTGAAATTGAATGAACCTTACTATAGAATAATTTGTGGTAACATGTTCTATTTCTGTACGTAATTTATAATATTGAGTTAAGTTAGTAGGAAGTACAGAATCTAATTTTGTTTACTTGAAGATTGTAAACATGTCTTTCATTACAAAAAAAATGACTTTTGAAGTATGCTTACTAAGTTGAATAGGTTCTAAAACATTCATTGAAATTGTTAACCTTATAGGTTGTATCATGTTATTCAATGAATGGTATCTATGAGATTGTTATTTTAAGAGTTACTTGCATGGATAAAAAGTTCATTACAAAAATAATCATTTTTAAGCACATCATTATTGGGTTTTTAAATACAATGATAATTAGGTGAAAGTGATGATTAATTTAAATTGAGTTGTATTGATCCTAAGGAGGATGGTAGTTAGTGTGTTTTGTATTCAATCCTTCTTATGTGAAATATTTATATTATTTCTTCTTGGCATTAATAATTGAGAAGCCTTAATGAATTTTATTTGAATTTCATTATGAAATATGATTGGGAAGACCAAAAAATACCTTATAAATCATATATATTCTCTCTTACCTTTGTTTATTTCAGTATTGAGAATCTTATAAAGAGTTGGTTTATTTGGAACTTAACCTATTGAGGTATAACACTTACGTTGTATGAGATATTGGTAAAACATACAATCTGATACTCTCAAATTATGCTTGTAATTGTATTTATCTAATTTATTAATCAAATTTTTGTAGAGTTATTTGGTTTTTTTCATACTCTTGAATATTTCATAGGCATATGTAAAATGATCTAACTTTATTGTGAAAGGTTAACAATTGGCATGTAGGGTTAATAGTTTAATGAACAAACATACTTTTTTTGTGTAATGTTTTAGATAATAGTAGTATAAAACTATATTTTACTTTACTATGAGATTATACTACATATGTTATGGTTCAATTCTTTACCAATATTTAGTTTTAGTTGTAGTGGTAGACTAACTAAGACTTTTGTTGGAATTCATTAAAATCCTAAAAAGTGAGGTAGAATTATTATATGATATTATGGTTACAATTTATTATATAATAATATTTTAATTTGGATATATTGTAATTTCATAGGAAATTATGTTATGAAAAACATGTATCATTTTTTGGAAACCGCATGGAATAGGGTTACCTTGTTTAGTAAACTATAAGATGTTTATTTATCATGGTATCTTAGTTTTGTGTAGTTTGGGGTTCAAACAATGATGTAATGAATTCAATTAGAATATTATTATTATTATTATTAATGATGAATAAATAAGATGATAATTATCACCATTTAGATTAAAAAAAAATTACTTCAAATTTTTAAATAAACTTAAATTCTTGCTCTTGTTTTATGTTGATAATCCTATAAAATCCAAAACTAGTATAGACTATGGCATGCCTACATGCAGAGAAAACTTGGCCTTAAGTTGTGAGGTGGCTAAGGTTTATTTTCTAATAATTAAAATGGTTTCTTGATAATAACAATTTCATATAAGGTATTTATAGATGAAATTGAGTAAGCTGATTTTCTACTTATGTATTTGTGTATTAATTAAACACAACTTTAAGATTTCTTATCATCTTAATGACTTATTCAAGATTAAGAAGAAATATGGATGATTCTTGTAAGTTGATTTGTATATAATATTATTTGGTATGTATCCCTAAGTTAAATTTTTTTATCTAATGAGTTATGATATGATGGAAATAATGGTTATTTAATGATTTTATGTAGGCATTAATCTAATTTGAAAGTTACACCAACCATGAATACTTTATGTTAATGAATTTCATGAATGATAATTAGGATCTTTATCATCATTAGTAGTTGAATAATTATGAATAAATTTTGTATCATTTGCTTTAAAATAGAAAATGAATAGTTTGAACATGTCTAACTACTTTTAGGATTGATTAATGTATAAATCCCTAATCAATGGAAATTTTGCATTATATATATGGATCTAATATCCCGTAAGGACATTCACATAGGATAATCATCTCCTCTTTCAAAATATATATTAGACCCAATCAATTCATAACTTATATATCTATTTCTTAATATAATCTAGTGGTTAGTCTACCATATATTCATAGGTATTATTTATTGTCCTTTTCTTAGTTATAAAGTATTGTATATACTAAGTGGTTATTCATAAACAAATTAAATAACCATGAGGTTATTTTTGGAATTTGTGTTAACCACTTAAGTTATTGATTTATTAAATCCACCCATAAATACCATGAGAGGATAAGAAAAATATCATAGACAAATTCATAAAGAGTTTATGGAATAATTTATGCGTGTACATGGATTGATGTTGAAAAACAAGAATCATGACCTTAAAAACATTATGGGTCGACTTTTAGGGGTTTTGATAGTGGTATCCGATATAAGTCCTATTATAGGTAACTCTTAGAAAACATTATGTTAATCATGTTTTGGTGTACATAAGACAACAAATTAAATATTAATTATAGTAGTGACATTGATGACAACCATGATATTGTTGATAATAATGTTAAAGATGGTCATGTCAACACCATGATAATGATAACAAAAAATCTAATGGTAACTCAAAAAATTAATATGTTGGGCATACTGCAGGGAAATCCAAATCCAGAAGTTCACCTTCTTGGTGGTCTGAAGCTGATCATGAACACTATTTTGCTAAACAACTTGAGGGAAATTCAACTGATTCAGAGGATGATGATGAGAATGAAAAGAGTACCCAGTCTGAATCGACGAATCGGGAGACTCTACTGGAGACTAACCCTGTTGAAGGTACTGCAGAGATTGGACAATGTGATCTCTCTGAACTGATTACTAAGGAGGTGGTGGTTCCTCCACCTATTTTGAAGGATTCTCCTAGAAGCCAGAAGTTGGCTAGTTCTCATAAGGATTTTGCTGAGGCTTTGACGCCCCCTAGACTTCATGGATCATGGCCTTCTGAGGACTGGGTTATTGAGGCAACTAAGGTAGAGGATGGTTGGACTGCAGTTAAGAGGAAGAAGTCTAGGCCTTTGGTCCCCCCTCTAGATATGAAACTTTAGTCTTGTAAAAAACAATATTAATTGTTTGTCCAGCTCTTATCTATTGTTTTCAGTTTCCTGGTTATCTGGTCTTGTTTACGCAAGTTCCAGGCTTTTTTGTATTCTGGTTGTGCTTAAGGTTTATCTCTCTTCTAATGTATAGGGTTTCGGGGCCCCTTCAAAACCTATTTTTACCATAAATCTAAAACATTGACAACACTTACTCTTGATCTTAAAAAGACTAAGGAAACACAAATTATATGGTAAATTTTCAAAATGCTTTTTATACCAAATTATAATTTATTACTCAGGGCTTGTCATTTTAAAGGAAGATCTTATAATTAATCTTGTAAATATTTTAGCTATGGGTGAGTGACCTAAACAGAATAACATACATGAATTATGTAAATATATAGGTCTAGCTAGTTACTATTGGAAGTTTAAAGAGAAGTTCTTAGGGGTGGCTAGGCCTATTACTTCTTTGTAAAATAAGGAAATAAATTCAAATGGACCTCACAATATGGTTCTTTAAAAATTTGAGATAATTGTGAAATTTAGCTCATATCTATTTCATTTTATATCCAAATGGAAAATTTGAAATTTGGGATGATGCTTGTAAAGCAAACATTAGGGCTATTTTGACCTAGGATGGAAAAGTAGTTGCCCATGAGTCTCAGAACCTTGAAACGAATGAACATAATTTCATAACACATGATATTCAAATAGAAGTTGTGTCTCACACACTCAAGCAATATAAATAGTTTTCTTTGGAAACACTTCAAGATAATATTCATTTATTATATTCTAGTTCATCTATTCACTAGATATGAGTTGAATGTAAGATAAATAAGATGGTTAGATTTCATCAAAAAAATTGATACTGATATTTTATATGTAAATGGGAAATTAAATAGAGTAGTCGATGCTATTAGTATAAGGATGTATATTGCTACAATTTCTATTTTAGGTCAAATTTTATAAATTTTATTTTAAACTAGTAGATAATTGATGCAAAATGAATAATAATTTATGTTGATTTGGCTAATGCAATAGCATCAAAATCCATTATTCATTTTTCCTAGACTCAGCTTGACTTCTAAGGAAATTTAGTATAATATATGTTCTAGTTCTATGAATATGAGGTAGAATTTTATATAATGAGTTCATATTTCACCTCATGTTAAGGTGTCATGAAAATGACACATGAGCTAAAAAAGTTTTATTTCTAGATGGGGTTAAATAAATATATAGCTAATTTCATATAAAAAAGATTGAAATGTCAATGTGTTAAGGTTAACCTTTTCCATCTTGGTGGTTTGATGTTCTCACATGTTATTATCAAAATAAAATGGCTAGTTATTTCAATGTATTTCATCTCAGGGTTTCCTCAGTCTTGAGGTAGGCACAATGCAACTTTGGTTGTAATTGATAATTTTACTATGGTTGCCCATTTTATTTTAGGAAATCTTACTAATTGTTCACCCCAACCTTAACAAAAAGTTTGTGAAGGAATATTTTTACCTTCATGGTGTTCTACAAGTGATTATCTCAGATTAATATAAGTTATTCACTTCAATATTATGGAAAAAAATAACAACTACATTCACAACAAAATTGAATTTTATTTTAGCTTATCATCTAGAAATGAATGTTCAAACTTAATGTTCAATAAATTATTGGAAGATATGTTAAGGATTCATGTGTTGGACAGATAATATTAATGGGATGAGTACTTTTGCTTAGTTTAAATTACATATAATAATAATTATCATTATATTACTATAATGGCAACTTATAAATTCTTGTATGGGTGAGAGTAAAAACTTACCCTTTCTGGGATGGTTTGGAAAATTGGTTGTTTTCAAGACCTAAAACTTTTCAAGAATATGTATGTTGATTTATCATAAGTTTAAGCCTAACTCTGATAGGCATAAGATGTATGTTGATCTTAGTAAGTCACAACAATAATTTGTTGTTTTGGAAAATGTTTTATTGAGAGTAAAACCATAAATAAGATCTATTAAAGTTGGTAAGGCATTTAATGTATCTCCATGTTTTGTCAATCCCTTTGAAATTATGGAAAATATTAACCCTATTACATAATTTAAAGCTCTTCCTCATTTTTTATCTATAATACATGATGTGTTTCATGTGATTTTTTAAGAAAATATGTTTCTAATCCATCTAATATTTTGTATTAGAATAATCTATAGGTAGAAAAAATGGAGATGATTCATTTAGACTCCATCAATATTTTGGCAATGTTATCCTATGAAATAGAGACATAAAAGAGTTATGGTTCAATGGTGTGAGAAAATATCCAAATGGGAAGATGAAAATATTTATAGGTTTCATTATCCTCACCTCTATTTTTAGGCTCTAAGATGGTGCCTATTTTTATAGGGGGTAAATGTTATGTCCCAACCGAACATTAAGTTCTTAGTGTTTTATATTATGTTGACTTATGATACATTAGATAATATATTATATTAGTTAATAATTAATGAGCATTAATTTTAATATTTTAGTAAAATTATATCTAGTAGTGTTTCATTTTTACATTGATTTAGTTCATATTATTTTAAACCACTATTATTGATGTCCTTGTGTGATTTTATTTAATAGTTGGGTCACTGATCTAGGTTCAAGGATGGAAAAAGTCACTAGACGATTGTTGTAGATTCATACAGGTGAATGAATATTGAGGTAAAAATATTTATATCCATTCAGTTCACCATCTTACCCCTTTTGTCATTTTCTATCATGATGTCAGTTTTGATTGTTTATTTAATTCTATCATTGGCATGTAGACAATTTTGCCACTATGAATATATTATATTATTTATTATTGACAATATTTTTGGTGAGTATTTAAATCTAACTTCTAACAACAATGTATGATATTTTTCCCTAAATGCTATATCTCTATATCCTAATCAAGAAGATAAAATTGTTTGGTATCAGGAGCCAAGTGGATAGTTTAAAGTCTCTTCTATCTTCATCTCCAAGGGAAATGGCAGAAAACCATTATGGACAAGAGCCTGGATTAAGGGGCTCATTCCTAAAATCAAGTTCTTTTTTTGGACCCTTCTCCAAAATAAAATTTTGACTCTGGATAATCTACAGAAACGCGGAATCAATATTGTTAATAGGTGTATTCTGTGTAAGAGAGACCTTGAAGATAGAGATCATCTGTTTGTGAATTGTTCCTTCACTCAGCTTGTTTGGAAGGAGGTTCTCAATCTGTGGGGCATTACATGGATTCACCAAAAAAATGTTGAACTTTCTCTCAAAAGCTGGTATTATCCTTCAAAGAACCCTAAAGTTCTCTTTTTATGGAAAATTACTCTTCCCCATATCTGGTGGGGAATATGGAAGGAAAGAAATAATAGAATATTCAGAAACAAAGAGCTCCCTGGATGGGTGGTTGGCCAGAACATCGTTAGAGCTCTAAAGGAAAATTTTTCTTCTCAAAAAAATCTAAGCTCTAATCTCAATGTGGATAATTCCCTGAGGACAAATTTTATTCTTGGTAAACCTGATAACCCCAGATCAGGTGTTACTTGGATTAGTCCACCTCAAGATTGGATTAAAGGTAACTTTGACGGTGCAGCAAAAGGGAACCTGGGGAATGCTGGTTGTGGTGGTGTTCTGAGAAACCATGTGGGTATGGTTATTGATGCTATCGCAATTCCCATTGGTATATCTAACTGCCACATTGCCGAAGCTACAGCTGCCCTCCATAACCTTAAATTAGCTGTGGACTCGGGATATTCCAAATTATGGCTTGAAGGGGACTCTTTGAATGTTATAAATATCCTTAATAATAAGAATACTGCGTCTTGGACCATAGAGGATAAGGTAAAGGAGATGAAAAATCTTTTGAATAAATTTGAAGAAATAAAAATCACCCATACCTACCGTGAAGCCAATGGTGTTGCAGATTGGCTTGCTAATTGTGCTGTCTGGGAAGGGCAAAAAGTGAGGTGGGACAAAACCTTAGAAAGGAACGTGGATTTAAGGGTGATCATTCTTCTCGATGCCACACATGCGAAAGAAGGTAGGATTGGAGTGTATTAAAATCTTAATGAGTAGGAGGAGTGGTAGCACGGGGAAAGGAACCCAATTATTAAAGAGTAAGGCCCTCAAGAGGGAGAAGCAAATCCTAAAAAGCCATAAACAAAGTCGATGTCCCAATCAACTTGATAGCAGGAGGATTCAGGGTAATATCCACAGTAATTGGGATTCAAAGAAAATGAGTATGGCACGTGAAAGGAAGGGAGAACCCCGTAAATAGGAGCCCAAGAGCTGTGCAGAATGGAGAGAGAAACATCAAGTCTAGAGAATTCTATAGAAAGGAAATGTTACGAGCTACATGGAAAGACTCCACGGCTCTAAATTGCATATCACGACGGCCTTCTTCAAAAATTGGTTTGACGATAGGGTCACCTTGCATGGTATAATTGTAAATTTAACTGAGGATTTTCTTGCTGAGGTTATAGGGTTGCCAATGGATGGACTCAAATTTTCAAAGAAGACCAACAATTCAAACGAGGCTTTTTGTAAGTTCCCCAAAATGGATGAGGAGGAGCAGAAGCTGGTCAAAAATGGGGATTTTTATGAGCTGGACCAGATTAAAGGGATATGGAGGGACGTCCTAAGCTGTATAAGGGAGTACTTCATTCTGGACAGAAGAAGCAAACGAGTGCATAAGTTCCATTTTGTCTTCCTCAACCACTTCAGGCATAAGGTTAGCTTGTCTTTTCCTTTCTATCTTTGCTACTCCCTGATTCAAAGCCTTTATGCTCATAGGAAAAAGGATTTGTGCCCTATTCTTCATAAAGGCCTTATTCTGCTTATTGAAGGCTATTGCAAGAATAGGGCACTGGTTAAGTATCCCAAACAGGGGAAAAATAAGTTACCAGGAAATAAAAAGAATGAAAATGTAAGCAGAAGAGGTAAAATTAAGACCCCTAGTCCTAATAAATAGAATGTAGAAGAAGAAAGGGATGGGAGAGAATTGAAGAACTCGAGGAGGAAAAACCGGAGGAAGAAGGAACTGAGAGCTGGGACACCAACTCTGGTAATGATGAAGAAGGATCAGAGGAAATTGAAAAAGATAAAGTCAATACAGAGGACGATTCTGCTACCAGAACAGAAGAGACGGAGGAAAACCAGAAAGTGTCAGAGGATGATTTTGTCCAGGAAGATCCTGGTGAGGACCCAACTTCTAAGAATGAAAAGGAAATCTCTGTCCAGGAAGATATTCAAAACAAGGAGATGGAAATTCAAGATGGAATCAATGAGCGAGAACAAAAGAGTCAAGAAGACTTCTTTGAATAAGCCAGGAATAGCCCCAATAAAAAGTCTGAGGATTGGAGAGGGAAAAATTAGAATGATGAAATACACACTCCTATGACTTGGGTTAACTGTAAAGCTGAGTCTTCTTCCCAATTTGATTCCTGGTTGTGTAGGGAGATCATTGATCTCAAGAAAAAAGTGGAAACTTTGGAAGATTCTCTGAAAGCTGCTTGGAACAAAGTAAACAACATGGAAAATCAGTTAAGCGAGATCCCTGTCAAGCTCAAAGCTTATGAAAACAACCTCTGGGAACTAATAAAGGACAACAAAAAGAAAATGGAGGAAGTAACGTCCAACATTTGTGCAGCTGTTATCAATATAGGTAAATGAGCCAATAAGGAGACCAAAGCACTAGAGGGTCCCAGCAAAAGGACAAGGCAAAGTTCCCTAAAGAAAGATACACAAAAAGGAGCTTGCTGGAGGTTACCACCTAGGAAAATGCTTTGAAAGGGAAAGAAGCCATGAACTTGATACTGGAACTAGATGAATAATTTGGTCCTTCTTGTTGGTTTAGAAAATGGTACTGATCTTTGTACTCCTTTTGTTAGCTTTTGTTTGTTGGGATACCAGATTTCTGTTTTTGGGTTTTGATCGGATGTGTCTCTAATGGTTTCAGGTCCATTTAAAACCTATTTTTGCTTCTTCACTATAGTGTTTTTTAGGTGTTGCCTGTGGGCTTAGATGTTCTCTTTTTGCTCTCTGTAAAAGGGTTTCGGGGCCCCTTCAAAACCTGCTTTTACCTCAATCTAAAACAATGTATGATATTTTATTATATTAGTAAAAAAATTATTGTATCCAATGTTGTTTTGATTGGTACTAAGATTGATATGTTCTTGAGAATATATATATATATATATATATATATATAGATATGTTCTTGAGAATATATATATATATATATATATATATATATATATATATATATATATAATTTTATAAAAGTTATGAAAATGAGTTACTTGGTTTATTTGAATTCATAACATATAAAAGTAACTAAAAATATGTTTTAATGCATTGATATTATGCATGTATTGCATATAATGGCCTAAGGTCATTATTATTTTTGAAATGGTCTGTATTTGATAGTGGTGGCATGGTTATGTTAGGTTGACATTTGACTATAGTCAAATGACCTAATAATTTGATTACGGTTTTGGTGGTATGAACTAGTAAAGCTATTATTTCAAGTAATTTTTTGGGGGATTATTGGTTGAGGAATTAAAGATAATAATAAGGAGAGGAAGTAGGTTTTGTTACATTCCGGTAATAGTCATGGATATTGTGAGTTTTTTTTTAAACACTACTTAAGTTTCAATAATGTTAGGGTAGTGAGATGGAAAGATGGAAAATAAAACTATTATGGAGGATTGTGTAAGATAAATTCCAGGAGAAAAGAATGAATTTGGAGGGAAAAGAATAGATGAAGAAAAAATCAACAATTTTTTTACATTCATACAAGTCTATTTGTTTAATTTTTATTTTATTGATATAGATATTTTATTATATTTAAATAAAACTAGGAGGATGAAGAAGTTATAGGAATGACTATATCACTTCTTAGAACCTCATCATCATCCTTTAGTAAGTAGTTTATTTCTACACATAGTTGATATAGTAGACTAGACTTAGCTCATAATGTTACTGAATGTAAATATTGGTTGTTGTTGACAAACCCATAATGGTATGATTTGTTTTATGACCATATCACTAGGTTATATGGTGTAAATATGTGTTATTTATTATGAATTCCATTTGAACCACTTAATTTTTATTAATAAGGTTTATTGATGTGTTTATTTTTTGTTGGTGTTTATTCCTTCATCATTTTGACATTACGTGAAACATTTATTTATGATTAACTAGACTTATTTATTTAAACTCATGTTGTTTATTTATCTTTATGATTCTACTCAATTTTATGGTAACCTATTCCAACCATGAAATGAAGGTTTGGAAGGGAAGAAATTCCACCTGATAGATTGGCTTAGGTTTCACATTCATTTTCTTCTTCTTTCAAGGAATATTTTGTCATTAATCATAATCATAAATAGTGGAAATAAACCTTTATTTTTGTTAATGATTACTGAGGATATTGATGGTTGATATGTTTCTCTTATTTCAATATATTACATGGAATGGAATGTCATTATATTTCTAATAGATGATAATAATTAAGGTTTTGAAGTTCATCAAGATATTGATAATGTTATTGTATTGTATTTACATGCATTCTTGTTACTTCATTGTTAATTTTTTTGAATATGTTGAATGATTGATGAAAGGTTGTAAAGGATCTTGATATTTAGATCTATTTGTAGGTAATATAAAATGGATGTAAGACTTGTATAATTTACTGCTTACATATAATTACTTATTTAAATTTTAAAGTATCCTTAGATGTATAGAATATTATGAATTAGGTTATTTTTTAGATTATGGTAAAAGCAGGTTTTGAAGGGACCATGAAACCCTTTAACAGAATCAAAATAGATAAAGCATTAATAGCCACCAAGAAAAGTAGTCTTGAGACCTACTGAAGAGTAGCATCAAAATCTGGTTTTATAGGGATAGCATCAATATCCAGTTTATGAATACTAATCAGCCCCCTAATATTTCAAGTAATGATTTTCAAATCTATTTTTTAGGGGTAAAATATAGAATAGTTGCTTGCCTACCATCAGAAATATTTTGCATACTTTCTATCTCTCTGGTTTTCTTAGTGGATCTTCTTCCAAGTTTGTCCGGGGAACCAACATCCGGTTTCACCTTAGAATGTTGTTCAGCTCTTTTTCTAGATTTATTCAGAATAGAAGCAAGAGGTTTCACCTTAGTTTGCAGATTTATTTTTCTGTATCTAGTTTCTACCCCCTTAGTATTGATATTTTTTTTAACCCTTTTTCTTTGGTTTAGTTTATACTTTGAGTTTTCTTCATTATCTTTCACAATTTCTAGGGGAGGAGGCTCATCCAAAGGAAAGTCACTATTAGCCTGAGATAACACCTAGATCTCCCTAGACTGAGAAAAAAGATCTCCCTCCTCTGATTTATTTCTAGCTTCAGCCAAGAACTCACCTTCTTCTAGCACACTTTTGTCATCTACATCTCTCCATCGATCTTCTATCCTTTGATAGATCACGATTTGTTTTGATAGATCTATCAGATCATCTATTCTTTGTTCAAGTATTATGGTATCTAATTACAAACCATGTCCTTCTTTCTCAGAGTTTTCTTTCTCAAAAGAAGGCTCTTTATCCACCTCAGCATGTGGAGCTTTAGAATCTTCATTATTATTTTGTTCTTGGCTATGATCTTCTTTGGGTTTCCATACTTTCTTTTGCTGGACCTTGGTCTTTTTCCCATCTGAAACACTACTAGTATGATTTTTACTTTTGGAGGGACAATTTTTAACCAGATGCCTCTACTTCTTACAAGCATAGCAAGAGTTGGGAAAATCTTCAGAAAAAAATTCTTGAGTTTTTTTACCAAGCTTGGATATTAGTTCTACCTTTTCTAGGAGATGATTCAGGTCTGCCACTTTAACATAAAGTCTAGCACTTTGAATTTTGGTTCTATAAGTGGTAGCATTAGCCAATGCCACAAGTTCACCAAAAGAATTGGCAATACCTTTAAAAATGTCCTCATGCCAAAATTCTAAAGGGAGACCAGGAAGTCTAGCCCAAATGGGAGTGGTTAAGAAAAAAGAATCTAAGAGATCCATGTTAGGCTCCCATTTTTTAATAATGAGAGAGAATTTACCAAAAGACGATGGTCCTCCACAAAGAACCATATTTATGTCTTCCTTATAGTTGAAGATAAACAAGAAGAAACCATTCAACATTGGTGTAATATCTATCTCTCCTAGAATAACCCATTTTCTTTTAACCATTTTTCTAAGAGATTCTAGATCTGGTCTTGCTCCTAAAAATTTACCTACTAGGGTGAAATCCATGGAGGACACAGAAGAATTGACTAAAGGATCTAGAATAAAAACTTGAAACTCACCTTTCTCCCAACAAGACTTAGCAGTCACCAGCGGGAAAAGAGATTTTCCAATAGGTTTCTTGCCAAACAGAGATGACCAAGTCCTTCATTCTGAGAACCCTACCTTCAGCCCTTCTAAGGACTTTTCCTTGTTAGAATCAAAATTATCTTTCTCCTTTTCAAGATCCTGCCCCAACATATGAAAAGCATAAGGGTAATCCAATGGGGGGACACAAACCCCACAAAAAGGATCAGATACACACAATGGCTTTCCATTATCCACATCGGCCAAAGATTTTGACCCAACATTCTTCTCAGGGTGCCCATCAGTTCCTCTAGGGTCTGTACCTTTTGCCAGATTCTCCCCTACTAGTTTCCCACCTGCCTGCAAACCAGCTAATTTAAATTCTAAAAGAGCACCCATCCTATACACTTAGAGTATTCCTATCACATCAGGATATGTTGTTAGAGGTATGTTCTCCAAATTTTATGAATTAGGTTGTTATCTATGAATATGAATTATATTTAATAAATTATCATGCACACTAAGGGATAAATTAACTTTGTTATAACATATATAATGTATGATGTAGTATTCTAATTTGTAAATGAATAAACTTTATTGTAGAATATTATCAGGATGTGGTAACATGTTGTGACATAATCCTTAATTTATACTATTTATTTAAGTTAGATACGATTATAACATCTTATTATGTTTGTTTTAAGATTATGAACATGCCTATCATTACAAAGTTGAACTGAGTTACTGAAATATGACTCCAATGCTGAATAGGTTTCAAACTGTTAAGTGAACTTGATATCATTTTTTGTTATATCATTTTAATAAATGAAGGATACCTACTAGATGGTTATTTTAATAAGAAATTACATGAATAAAAATTTAATTACATAAATAATGAATATTAAGAATATTATACATGGTTTATAAATATAGTGGTAATTAGGGAAAAGTGATTATTGATCTAAATTAAGTTCTATTCATCCTTAAGAGGATGGTAGTCAGCGAGTTTTTTATTCAATCCTTATTATGTGAAATAGTTGGATTGTTTAGCAAACTTTAGTTGAATCCCACTATGATATAAAATTGTGAAGGCTAGTAGCTATCTAAACAATCTTATAACTTCTCTCCTTCCATTTTTTTAATATAAGTTAAAAATAATGGGTTTTATATGTACCATAATATTTAAATATCAAACCAAAACAAGAAAAAAATGTATAGAAATAACTAAAACTAGCATCCTACTAGAGAGCCTATAGAAAATCACACAAAACCCACCTAGAAATTCCTAGGGGACAATAAAAAAAATGTAGAAGACCCAAAAAAAAAAAAACCATAAAATCATAACTTACCAAACAATATGACATGATCCCATAACTTTCATATTCATCATTTTTTCCACCCTCCATCATGTTTCCCCTAGTTTGATTTCAAGGACCCTCCATGCTAGTATCCTGTAAAGTTTTATTAGGGATTACCTTCAAATCATCCATCTTATTCTTTTTCCTAATATAGACACACCATTACACTTATCCTAAGGTTCCTCTAATATTTTTTATAAACTCATTCTTCTATTTGATTTCACTTTCAAACTTGTGGTTAATCATACTAAATAACTTTTCCCAAACTTGCCATCCCATGTTGCCCATGTTGGCTACGGCTAAGATGACTTCTATAATGTATTTTATGTCATTTACAATTTATCTCATATACATTACCTAGATTTAAAAGAGTTGGATTGTTTAGAAATTAACCTATTTTGGTATAACACTTAGTTTACATGGAGATACTAGTTAAATAGATAATCTTGTTCTCTCAAAATATGTTTGTAACAATAGTTATTTGATTTATTAATTATTCATTTAAAGATTATTTTTTATTTGTTTCTTACTCTTGAATATTACAAGAATTTTTAAAATGATCTAACCATAATGTGCAAGGTTAAAAAATATCATGTAGGTTTAACAATGACATGAAGAAGCATACATGTTATGTGTAATGTTTTAGATTATATTACATTTATATTGTAATTTAATTGACCATGAGATTATACTAAATAATTTTTAGTTTACTTCTTTACCAAGATCTAGTTTTAGTTATAGTAGTAGACTCATTAAGTCTATTGTTGTATTTTGTTAAAATCCTAATGTGTGAGGTATAAGTATTATATGGTATTATGGTTCTAGAATGGACTATATAATGATAATTTTAAGTTGGATAGATTGGAATTTGGTAATAAATTATGTTATTAAAAATCTTTATTATATCATTTACAAGAACACCATGGAATAGGTTTGCCATGTTCATTAAACTCTAAGATATTTATTTAACATGGTTTCTTAGTTTTTTCTAATTTAGGATTTGAGTAATGTTTTAGTTAATTCATTTGAAATAGTTTTATTGTTAATGAGGAATAAATAAGTTTATAATTATATTTTTTTATATAATTTTTTGTTACTTCACATTAGAAATAAATTTAAATGCTTTATATTATTTTATGGCTACATTCCTATTCAATCTAGAACTAGTACAAACATTAGTCTACCTATAGGCTACAATGTCATATAAGATATTGGTATATGAAATTGAGTAATTATATTTTTCACTTATGTAGTATATGTATTTATTAAATACATATTTATTATTTGTTATCTACTTAATTACCTCATATATATTAATAATAAATTTGGATGATTCAAATAATATGCTTTGTAGGGTACAATGTTTGTTATGAAACCTTGAGTGCATGTGTCAATATTATGAATTATGATATGATGGAAAGAATGGTTATGTTATGATTCTAGGTAATCATTAAGATAAGTGGAAACTTACCCTACCTAGGAATACTTTATCGTAATTATTTTCATGAATGATAATTGACATCTTGATCCTCACTAGTAGTTGAATAATTATGACTAGTTCTATCATTTGATTTAAATTTGAAAATGAATAACCTAAACATGTATTAATATTATTAGGACTAATTATTATATAAACCCCTAATAAATGAACTTTTTAAATTATAATATGTTTTGTGTGTGTGTGTGTGTGTGTGTGTGTGTGTGTGTGTGTGTGTGTGTGTGTGTGTGTGTGCGTGTGTGTGTGTGTGTGTGTGTGCGTGTGTGTGTGTGTACGTGTGTGTGTGTGTGTGTGCGTGTGTGCGTGTGTGTGTGTGTGTGTGTGTGTGTGTGTGTGTGTGTGTGTGTGTGTGTGTGTGTGTGTGTGTGTGTGTGTGTGTGTGTGTGTGTGTGTGTGTGTGACACTCAGATAAGGTACTCTTAACCCAATAAAAACTAACCTAGATATCTATGTGCTAATATAATCTAGTGGTCAGGATATGAGATATTCATAGGTAATCTTTTTTGGGGTGAATATGTCTCAAAGGGGGAAATTATTTTAAATAATAAGTGGTTATTCAAAAATAACTTAAATAACCATGAGGTTATTTGTTTAATACATGTTAACCACTTAGCCTATTGGTTTAGGTTTCACACAACTACCATGATAGGATAAAAAGAATATCAACACAACTTCATAAAGAGTTGTTAGAAGTAGTTATTCATTTACATTTATTGATGTTGGAAAGAACAAAAATTGTGACCATAAAAACATAACATTTGTGGGTTTATTATTGTGGGTTGTGACACTTTGTGATTTATATAAAATCACATCTAAGTCCATATTATATCACTTTGAAATTTTAATATTGAGCATACTTACACTATTTAACACTAAGAAAAACTTCCATATTCTTCCCAAATTTAATTTTATAACTTAAAGTAGCCTTTAACTAACTCAAGAGCCTATTATATCCAGATCAACATAAACATTTTCAAACATTCAAGGCATATCTATATTAATATATGTATAAAAATGATCACAGTCACACTAAACACTCTATAGGATAAATACATGGGATTGATTTCCATATTTGGAGTTTTAGATATGTATACAAAAATAAATCACCATAGGAGTGATTGGTCTAGATCAACTCATTACACTCCCCCTCCCCTTTATTTACATATTTTGAGATAATTAAAGCATTGTTAAGGTTTGAATATTGATGTTTTATTTTTCATGTCATATGTGCATAGTTGAAGGTAAAATTTATGTACACATGCATATTTTTAGTAGGCATGGGTGATTATTCCCTATTTTTATTGATTTTCCATAGAGTATAAGATCAATTTATAGAGGAGAGTTGTGATAAACAATCCCATCCCATCCCATTCCAATCAATATTGACTTTGAATAGTGATAATTATAGTTTATTTTGCATGTTCATAATAAAATTTGATTGATTATTTCTTATCATCTTTCAGTGTCTAACAATCATTTTAATGGTATAAATTAGTTAAGTCTTATTTACTCTCTATTTAATTTCCTTAGTTAATTATTTTCATCCATTCAATATTTCTCAATTTATGTCCTTTTACTTTCAATTTGATATTTATAAGTGATTTACAAAATTTGATAACATATTATTCATTTTATCTTGAATTGAGTTAATACACCAATTAATTATAAATTTTAATAAAAAAATATTGGTAAACCTGCACATTTTATTCATGCATTGAAAAATGTTTTTATTTTAGTTTCTAAATAAATACCTAATCATCTGGCACTCAAATAACCTTTTCTTGACCTTGGTTCTAATATCTGACACTAGAATAATTTGTATTCAACCTTATATTTAGTATTTGACATGGAAATCACTTCATTTTTGACATTGGATCTTATATTGGACATTTGAATAACTTTAATTTGACCTTGTATTTTAAGGGGATTTACTAATATCCATACACAAAAAATATTCTTTTTTGAAGATGTAAAAATTTATATTTATGTTGTTTTAATTTCAACTTTTAAAGAACATATGGCTATTTTGAATGATAATTTTTAAATTCAATCTTTCCTAGTTTTCAGTATATGTTGTACTACTTTCATAACGAACACCATTAACACTCATGTAATAAAAAAGATCAAATCACATGGTAAGACAAAATTATCATTAATGTAATGTTTTATAAATTCAAGTATGATATGGGAACAAGAGTAGTTATACATTAAGGATGTTATAAAGCTTACTACACATCATATTGATGGATTTTTAAATCCCATAGAAAATGACAAGGCCTATGAATCTGAATCTAATAATAAAAATATACTTGATCTTCTTGATGAAAAATAATTTGTTTAATATCTTCTTTCCCACCCATATGAGATTGACTCTTTGCTATTTATAGCTAGATAAGAAAAAAATTATCATGCTCATGTTGAAACATATAAAATAAAAAAGGGATTTAAATGGTAATATTGATAAACCTCTTTTAAAGCCTACCATAGGTGTTGCTACCTTTACTTTTCATACTATTATTACACTTACACCTTTGGGTTTGGGGATAACAAAAGGATTATAATAGATAACTATGCCCATGCCTAGCCAAATGAGCCATACATGTCCTTGATATCTATGCATTATACATCTCATGCCTTCCCTTGTGAAAGCTATTTTAGTTTTTCATGCTAAGGTGTTGCATTTAGAGCAATATATACCAAAAGCTAGTTAATTAATGGACTTATTAGCCTTGCCTCATAGTTTTTAAGCACATGTGATTGTATTATATACTTTATCTACAAGATTTTTATCTTTTAACATCAAATATATGAAGGTAAATGTTATATAGAAAAAGATATTTGATCTTTTAACGTAGCATGTTTGGATTGTGGTTTCAATGACAAGTTATTTCTAGAAAGCCTGGTATATTGTAAAGTTTGTTGGTTTTAAGATTTACTAATACAATTAGTTAAATAAATCAATCCATTATTAGATTAATTTCTCATTTATTTTACTATTGAAATTGATGAAAATATTTATTATGCACATATTTATAAACTTAACTAAGGAAATAATGAACCCATTAGTGACTATTCAATTCATTACATGACAATGCTTGTCAAAATTACTAACACCTTGGCATATAATGAATTACAATTTATCTTCAAACAATTATAACTTTCACCTCTGTACAAGTTAATCATATTAAAACATATCAAATCTCTTAAGTAAATTTATTGTACAATAAGATAAAGATAAGTCAAAGTTCTCACTTAGAAAAATATTAAGCATGCACTTTCATCTACTTAACCTTACAAAATGAAATTTAAAATAAAACCATTTTATATAACTAAGCCAAAAAATACTAAAAATGATGCAAATATTATAGTCAATGCTATATGCCAACCTTCAATTAAGATATTTTTATCAGATCAACCAAAGAGGAAATTTTATATACTATCACAATTAACTCATAAATTTATCAAAAATTCACTTGAGTGAAATATTATTACTCTACCTCCACCACTATATGTTATGACATGACTAGACCTCAATGTAAATCATGTAATATAAATGAATATTATCATTATCAAATATACAATTGACATTTTACATATAGATTTTTCAAGTTCAAAAATCTTATTCAAAATATTATTGATAATAAGATGGGATTAAATGAGGTGGTGGACTCCTTGGAAAACATGTGAGTAATTAACATAGACCTAGACACATGGATAGGACCCACAACACCCCCCCCCCCCTCCCCCATATCCAACCCTTACTAGATAATGATGCAAATCTACAAGTGCTATAGGATTGTGATGGAGACACATGATGGAGCATTAATTATGATTATAAAAGGGTATAATATCACATTACGTCATGCTAATGACATACTTTTTAAACTCAATGATGTTATATATCATTTAAAAAAGGCTTATTCTAATAGAAATAAAATAAAATAAAACTATTGTATTCAACACACCCCACTCTATATTTTTTCTTTGAAAAATGAGGTCCCCCTTAGTTTTTTGAAAATAAATAATATCTTTAAGGGTTACTTATGAATTTTTAGGTTTATAATAATTATGATACTTGTACAAAATTAGTGTTTTTAATGTAAACCATGTCATGGTATAATTTTTGGTGTACTTGCTCAGACTAACCCATTAATTAAAAAGATGGAAAGAGTAGCTTAACATGATAGGTATGAATATTATTTTCATCATAATGATTACTTTGATAAAATGGTAGTTTTAAAACATTAGCATTAGAAACATTCATTTCAAGAAGATTCTCTATGGAAGGTTTCTCATTTGTGAATATACTTTAGTAACTTTCATTTTGATAGGTTTGTTCTGTAAGATTCACATTAGAAACATTCATTTTGAGAGATTATAATATTCATTTTGGAGGGATTATTTCAACATATATGGGTAGATAAATTTTTCTTTAGAATGGTTTCACTTTGGTAGATAGTCTTTATAGACTTGGTATTTAGGAGCTTGTTCATAAAAAAAATTCATATTAGAGACTTCACTATAGAAACATAGTCTTTGGTAAATTTCATTTCAGAAGGATTATATCATAAATATTTGTATCATGAACTTTTGCTTCAGAAGCATTCTCTTAGAAAATTCTCTTATTAGATGATTTTTTTCAAGGTTTTACACATCAAAGATTTTGTATTAGAATCTTGTATTTTGGATACTTCTTATCATAAGGATTCCTTTGACAAGTTTGGTCATCGGTAAATTTGATTAAAAAAAATTGGGATCAAATATCTTTGAAATGTATTCTATGCTTTAGAGTCTTTTATCCCAAGAGAAAATTTTGACTATTATTAACTAGGCTATATGATAACACATGTCAAAGGATGGAAGGCTACACCATGTCACCTTGAATGACAAGGCATACTACATGGAATTCACATTAGGATAGGGTGGTCTAATTCTAATTAAATGATGGTTATGAGCTCATATAAATTGAAGAGTATTGGTGCACAAACTTTAAATTAAAGTAGGAGATCTATTTACATCAATCCCCTAATCAAGTTCACATCATTCAATCTTTAAGCTCAAGTATACTTCATGATCAAGTGATCCCAAGATCCCTAACTACTATCACATTGATTAGAAAATTGAAAAATCTAGCTAAGTGAAGAGATGCCATTATCAAAATCTTAAAACATATCAATACCCAATGAAGTTACCATGGCATCTTCATATAGGTCCTATAGTGTAGCCCAGACACCATCCAGTTTCTCAATGAAGGATTCTATAGAATACATGGATACTATGTTCAACCCTACTATATTTTATGGATGTTAATTTAATTATTTAGAATTATGGGAGTCATTAGACAATGTGGATTAATTTTCACTCAAACAAGATAGAAGGTGAAGACAAGTAACTAAAAAATTACTTGTTCCCATTTAAAGATAATCCCTACACCACAGAACCATAAATATGGAGGTGATGGCATGCATATATTTACTATGGGGTTTACTCTTCAAAGGAATAATCATGGATGAATTATATCTTCATTACATATAAAATCACACTATTATGATGTGTATATACCTAGAAGCATTCAATAGGTATTTCAGCTTGCCTAGTGTAGATGTTACATATCGTTATCATGTGAAAGAAGTCCCACCATCCAAAATAAGCTCTTTCAAAATGGATTCTACCTAGGGAGAGTTTCACCTTGAAATAACATGATAATAGCATTGTTTCCATTACCAATTTTAGAATGGGAATTTGAGTAGGAATGGCACTGATAAATAGTATATTTGGTCATGCAAGTATCTAATTCATGTAACTAGAATGGGTTTTCATTCTAGGTCTTCTAAACACTTTGGGGGAAATCATTAACGCACATCTCCAAAAGCATATTATATATAAGGATAAGAGGCTAATGGTTGAAAATCACTATATGATGTCCTATTTAGTAGATGTAGTCATGGTTAATATGTATAGACATAATGGTGTCTTGTGGGAGCTCAATGTTGAAGTTGTTAAGAATAAGATATGTGATTATTAGAGCTTCATGCACATATGTTCATATGCAAGGAACATATCCAAAATTTCAAAATCCCTTTACAATTAGGTATGGATGGATATCCATAAAAATCCATTGCCAAGAGTTTACCCAAGCATAGCCCAGGCACTATCTAATAACATAAGAGACTAATGGCAATATCCTCACTATAAATTGATCATGGTGGTAGGGTACAAGGTGGATCCTCTCTATATCTCAAGATTAATTATGGATAAGGTAGTTAAACATGAAATTTACTACCAAATTTTGAATAGCATAGATGAAGTGATGATGAAAAAAAAGGCTACCTTCCATGGATCTCATATCACCATTGGGCAAATGCAATACACCATTCATAGATAGTTTAGGGAGGATATAAACACAAATAAGGCTTATGCATTTCCCATATTTACTCATAAATATTGGGAACTTCATGGAAAAATCCAAAATAAAATTCAAACCCTCGACCTTGACTACAAACATGAACCATTTGATCACAACTTTCTCTAATTGAATGCTAAGGATGATAAGGACACCAAGAAATGGATACAACTACAACACTAAGTAAGGACTTTTTGAGAATGATCCAAACACAACCATCACTAAAACTTGGTGAAGTAATGTTCAAAATTCCACCATGTAGAGGATGGATATCATCAAATTTTTGGAGTGGGAGGCAATCACAATAACTAAAAGGAGAGGAGCCTGATCCCCAATAAGCTCTAATCCAACCTCAAGACCAAAAATATTTGGTAGTTGAGGTACCACTTATTAAATAAGAGGAAGAATGAGATAAGGAAAAATAATTACCTACCTGAACATAAAAACAAGCATAAGTGCTCCTAGTTTAATCTTTAATAGTTGAACTGATCAAGGTCAAGCAAGAGTTAGCTAAGGATTTAACTACATCATGAAGAAACACATATTTAAAAGATGATATTATATGCTTGGATTATTTATATGAAGATTAAATTATGGTTACTTCATCCCTAATTCCAAACACTATTCCCTCTTCTCTTCCATCATAGTTCATAAACCCAAAGGCATGAAGAACAACAAAGACATATCAAAAGAATCCAAGGGACATACCACATACCCCTCCAATTTAGGAGGTAGATGAGGAGGATCTATATTAAGCAAAGGTTATAAGATTATAGGCACTCAAGTCCAAAGCCTCTATCATAGGGGGCTCATCTGTTAAGGGCCTCTTACTCATAGCTCCTTTGATTTTTTCCCCTTCGACATCTTTAACTATAATTTCAATCACCCCTAGCCCTATGGTCTCCACATTCATTCCCCAATGGATATTATCTATAAGTTTACTCTTTTTACACCACTTCATGAGTCTTCTTATCACTAATACTCCTATTCCACTTTCCACTATTATATATTTTATCCCTGTGGTTTCCATCCCTTTCATTTCCCTCCCATTGACATACACACCATCAATATTGGTTCTATTCATTCTAGCCATTACTCAATCCATGCCTTTAGCTATAACTCCTTCTACATAGTTGGGTTCACCGTTGAATTATTTTACTCCCAACATAATAACCATAGTGGTAACAACTAAAAGGGCCCTAGGAGGTAGATAGTATTTATGGTTCATCCAATGCCACAATATGGTAACATAGATTGGTCAAAGATAATTTAGCCTACAATTCCCAATCCTTCCACCCAAATCGAGCAAGAATCTAAAAATCATGCTCAAATGGAAGTACATACCTTAGATCCTTAAAATATCACTCTTCCAAATTAGGCTAAGGAACTAAGAGCCTCAGCCTCTAAGAGTTTGAGTCTGAAGATAACAAAATTTCTAATGGTGAGCTCATTATTTGACTATCATTGTATTAGTATAAAGGGTGATAAAGAAGAAATAAAAGATAACATGGGTAAAAGCTTAATAATGGAGGAGAGGGAGGAAGCATACTCCATAACTAAAAGACATAATAGGCAAAAGGGTCAGTCCCCTTATATAGAGGACTTGAAATCATATATGGAGTTCGACATAGAAGCCATCATTTCCATACATTAAAGAACCAAAACTTTTAAGCAAAGGGTCGAGGAAGATTTAAAGACACTCAAAGAGAAAAAACAAGTGGTTTGAGCTCCTCATGACATTAATTAGGATATATAGGATGCTTCCCTCAGGTTGTATCAGATTCTTGATTACATTTATTCTTTGAGATTTAGCTTCGCTTCATATGTTAATAACATAGCCAAATTAATCATGAGCCATAAGGAATATGAAAACAAGATAAATTTCATTATGTTTTATATACCTAATGATTAATTTATCCATCTATATTTGATGATTCCATTAGATGCATATAATTCTCTAAGTTTAGCATTTACAAGGACACAACAAGCCCAAGACTAGGTATTATCTTCAAAGGCATTAGTCAATAGGTTAAATAAATAAGAGAAAGAGGTTGAGAAGATTTTGTGAGGATTGGAGTTAGTCAACATTTGAGATAACTAAGGTAGGATAGTGATCATATTTTTAGTTTAATAGATGATCAAATAAGCCTCTGATAGGTTTAATCCAAGTCTGTAAGGTCTGATCCTAGAAGACATAGAGGGTGAGTTAAGCACAATGAGGAAAAAGGCCATAGAGGTGGAGGTATTCTAAGTTGGCTTCAGAGCAACCAAGGGAGAGAAAAATAAGCTAATGGGTGAGACTAGTAGGGTAACTAGGCCATCTCTCCTAGATATGAGTCTAATTAGATCTCAATATGCTAAGGCATACAAACATTACTAGGATTTATATGCAACGAAGATGGATACTCAAAAAATGCCACCTAATAATTCCACTATGTTAAATCCACCTAATTCACCAACATGACAAATTCCATATTGATGCCACCGTAGGCTATTATTAACATGGTGACTCTATTTAAAATAAATGGTGCATCTTTAAGTTTACTTCTAATTACTACAATGTCTGCTACTACTATAGTTCCCATAATAGTTTTAAGATAAGTCAAATAAGAACTAGTTTAGATTAGAAACATTTCAAAAAATTTCATGTAATTGACATAAATGAATAATTAATTCTTAATTATATATATTTTTTAATTAATTATTTTTTGATTAACACGCATACATTGCATGGCTAGGCTATTTATAATGAATCAATATGTAACTCAGACTTATCATATGTAAACATAAAATTTTAATCTTTGAGGATGAGGATACCCATTCCCCAAGATTATATATATGATTTTTAACCCTATTTTTAAGGTTCAAAGTTTTTTGAATGAAATATAGGAAGAAATCAAAGATCTTGATTGTCATGTAATTGTGTTTGTTCAGTCTTATTCCCTTTCTACATTCATGAATTTGAATTTTTTTTAGTTTGGAAGTTGATTCAATAATTTTGATGTGTGCTAATTCTATGAATGAGTCTAATTATTACTTTTATGAATTTTAATCCTATATGTGTTATAGATATTAAATATTGATATGTTTCATTGATTTATATAGTTAGTACAAGTTAAATCAATAATCTAAATTATGTAGAAGTGTCTCATTTGATATAGTATTCTAGGAGTGAGTTAAAGCTACCCTAGATAACTTCTTGGTCTAAGCTTTAATCTCTTATATAAAGGTATGTAATAGAATCCTTGAAATCATCAACCTTTAGCTAAGACCAATAACCACCCTATATCTCAATACCTAGACTCCTAGCCATGTTTGTTTATAAGTGAGAAACATCTACAAATGAAAAACATTAATACTTTTGTAAATTTAGCCTATCAAGGCCAAATTAAAACCCTTAAAACTAAAAACTTTTCATTTCCTAGTTGTCTTGGTCCTTATGTGATGTATTTGATTATCATAGTGATTATTGCCTATCAAGTCAAGGGATTGGGTTTCAATGTCTTGTCATGGTCATTCCTTAGTTTTAAATTGTTATGAGTCTCCTCATTGTATATAGGGTATATTAAATTTATGGGAATTTATATAATATTTTAAATGTGGTGAAGATACATAAAGGCCTCATGGATAACTTTTAATAATCTATAACATACTTTTTATGACATTTACTAGCAAGTCTCCTTTGAGAAATTATGTGTATTTTGCCTAAAAGAGAGAATTTTGAGCCTTTAAATGGTAAATTTTGATTCAAAATCAACTAAATCATCCATAATATTTATAAAAACATTCATATTCATGTAATTTCCTTAATTCAAATGTTCATACATTTAAAATATCTCCTTATACAAGAATAAAGAATAGTTTGGCCTCTAAGAACTGCCACATACAAAATATGCCCCTATTTTGATGTAAAAATACTTTTTTCTTATTCTAATATCCATATTAACTCATAGTATTTATTATATTTCCATAAATTGGTAGTTTAAAGCCTTAAGCTTTGATAAAATGTAAAAGAAAGGCCTTTTTCATGTGTTTTCAAGTACAAGTATGGACTTGTACACATTTTTACATACAACAGAGATAATGAGATTAATGACATAGGTTTCAGAATATATTAAATTTTAAAGGATTTCATATAGGTTCAAAACCAATTCACATACACCACCTATCTTATTTTAACCTTGGAAGAGCCCTTCAAGTTTTCAGATGCTATGGTCATGACAGAGAAAATCAAGATATGGAATTTTGGGTAGAGGAAGTGGTGTGAGAGAGATTACATATTTATAAATTGGTTCTCAATTTATCTCTCTTTCCTTCATGAACCATCCTTAAAAAGATAAGTCACTCATTAGATGTTCTTAATTTAAGCAAGCAAATGGTTTTCTGGGATTTTTCCTCTTATGAGCATCATCATAAAAAATGAAAGTTTGTGGAGTTTATCGGGAGTATGAAATACCTTTTCATGATATTATTCATATTATTTAAACATGTGTGAGGTTACATGGATCTAATAAGACCTACACTTCTAATTTACAATCTCCAAGTAGATAAAGAGAGATTGTATTATTCATGAGAGAGAAAGAATATCAAGATTGTATAGATCTTAGTTTCATAGATTCCCATCATACATTATCATCTTACCACATATACATCCACTTACACATCATTCATACACTATAAAAATGGAGTCATAATGTTTGAGAAACATCATGGTTATTAAAATAGGTATGTAGACCTTAAAACCCTTTTAAATAGAGGTTAAATATCATCTACAACAAAAGGAAGAGCATCTACAATATCTTGTTGAGGTAAATTTTAAGGAAGGTCAATGGATTGAGGTCCCCAATAAATTTTTGCACTCTCATATAGTTCTAATAGTATCATGTTCATGATGTTGACCTCCTCAATCTTTTCTATCACATAACCTTTGTCTCAATCGATACTAATAACACAATGATCATCCACCAATAGCCATGTTAAGAAGAGGTGAGACCAAAGATACAAATAAGAATAAAATTGGAATATGAGGGAGAGAGTTTAACTCAATAAGAACTTCAAGGAAATTAAAAAAATTAGAGTGACTTTTTAGGTTTATTGATGTTGTTTCAAGATCTAAAACTTGCACACAGTCTATACAAGGGTCAAAATTACACACACATTCATGTCTATGATGAAGAAAGGTTTGTGTCTGACTATGGAAGTTTTTTTCCTAGATTTTAGAGTCACTTATAATGGTATTAATAGTTATATCAATCCATTAAGTTTAATTATAGAATAACATATCCATTCATCTCATAAAAGAGCATTTATAGCCTTGCTAAGTTAAATCTATCTCCAAGTTTCAAAGAGGATGAGAGAAGAGTGAATATAGAAGTGTTACATAATAAAATAAATGATTAATATGGATGATTAATATTTTATATAGTTCAAGGAATGAATAATTTCATCTTAAGCAAGTTTCTCTCCAAGATCAACCTTGAAATGTTCACCTATAACCATACTAGGGTCAATGGTATTGACATGTCTATATACCATATATAAGTGTTATTCAAGATATAATTAATTCATAAAAGAAGATTTATAAGTTACCTATACATTAAATTGGTTATTTTACATATTTATACATTTAAAAATATCATAACCTCTTCTGCCAACTCATGAAAGTACAATACATAGGCTTGTGTATAGAATAGAGACTGTAAGAACTTAAGAGTGAAATTGAAAGGAAAATATACTAAAAATGAGATGAAATGAATATTAAAAATAAATTTTGATGTATAAAGGTTCCAAATTATTTTTCAATGGATATAAAACACTTCCATTTCCCTAATAATAATCTATAATAGTGTTAGCAAGATAGTTATATTGAGGTATTTGAAGAGACATGGTGTGGTGATGGGTTTCATAGTTTCAAAGGGTGATTATTGGAGGATATGTATCATTATAAAATTTATTTTTATACCATAATAAATAATTATCATAATTATCATAAAAATATATAAGAGTGATAAATCAATTTCAGTCACAGACCTTTTGAGATGCATAGGCAGCCTAAGCTTGTCTTGGAAGATTTGAGTGTTGTGGCTTCTATAGACATGATATAGCCATAAAAATTGGTAAAAACTATATTAATGACTTTTTTAAGATTTATAATATATACTAAGGGTCACATTATCAGTGTAAGAATCCACAATTTTGTCACATTCTTATGTTTATATGTTAATAGTTGACAATATAGTTAGGAGGACTATTTGGAGAGATAAGGGATAATATAGGTTTTTTAAACCTCATGTGAGATTTTTTAAAGTAGAGGAGGGTTATTTTTATTAATAAAAATAATATATAGATTTATTAAACTTAGTATTTGAAGAAAATATGCATTGAGGGCAAACACATGCAAACATGCTTTAAACCTTTATGAAACACTACCACCATGTTCAACTGATCCATGGGATTTATTTTAAATTTATGATCATTATAATGATTTTGAGGTTCATCTATAACCTAAAAGAGGTATTAAATTGGATGGAATACAAAAAAATTATCTTTTTTGACTCTTAAACCTTCCTTTCTTCTTACATAGTCTAAAACAACTAGTTGAGGCACCACTTCACCATGTACACATATTGATTTATATTTTATATTGGAGATTGAGATAGTAAAGGTAGATAAAGTGGTAAATGTAATTAATATCTATGGAATGAGTTTTTAAATCAAGGTTTAGTATGCTATGAACTATTGTTAAGATGTGTAGACCACTAAATCCCTTGCAAACACTTGAGAGTACCCAATGGAGGAAATATGCCTAAAATGTGCATTGTAATGGAGTGTTTGAGCCATGAAATGGTGTTATGGGTATTCCAAACTCTCCTAAGACTCTCCACATCCTAGTGTTTGGCACATGAATGATCCATATTATACAAAATAGGCTAAATAAGTTTATTTTGAGCATTTGAGTAAGGAAATGAAAGGTAATTGCACATTTAATGAGTTTTATAAGGGATATGGGATCATAAAATTCCTAAATAACCAAATAATTTTTTTATAAAAAGGTATTTATGATAATTTCATAGACATATAGATCTGGTTAGTCAAATAGAGAGTTACATGCATGGAAAAAGAGACTGAATAGCTGGATCAAAATAATACCATGAATCAAAAAGACTTAATAGAGGTTAATAAATTATAATAAATTGTATGAGAGCATTTAAACTCATCATGAAGTTAGGATCCTAAAGAACCATGAATACACCTATCCTATTCTATTGACATCATTAAATAGTTTCATCATGAGGGGGTAACATAAGTAATGTAAGTTCATGAATTCACTTCAAATATTCATGAAAGTAATCATATGGATATTGGATAGGTGTATTCCTAATTTGAGCTAGAGGATAAGCATTAAAGTGGTCATCTTGGCCTTAAGAAACTAAACACTACCTAGAAAGTTTGTTTCTTAACAGAGAGGTGACTTCACATGCTCATTATGGTACTAATATTTTACATGGGAGGTTGATGACTTTGAGAGAGGTATAATGACTAATATAATAATGTTTTTTACAATTTATTTAGACATTAAATTCCCAAGATTTATGAATCATCATTAAGAGCCTTGAGTACCCTAAAACCCTTACAAAACCTTACTAGAAACCTAATGGAGAATAATTGAATGTAAATTCACCCAAACATAATAAAATAACCTAACTAACACTTATATAATCTAGTACACTCTGAGAGCTTCCTGTTCATGGTATTTTTTTGTACAAATGGTGTACGAACCTATCAAGAAATAGGATTTTGAGAAGAAAACATGAAAAAAGAGAGTTACAATGCATTTTAAAAAGGTAAAAATTAGTGAAGAGTGAATATTGACACTTTTTATACCTAATAAATACATTATATGATAAATATCATGCTTTTTATTACTCTTGTGAGTTCATTCAAAAAAATTAGTCTGTAGGAGAGAAGGACAAGATGACCTAGTAACCTAATTTGACAAGTTTACATGTGTTGCTTTCCTAGGTAGACATATTTCATGATGTGAGGCATTGATTCATGTCTTAAAATTAATATATTTACAAGTTATAAAGGTTTCATGTAGTATTTTCATGGCCATGAAGTACTAGGAATTATGCTACTATGCCTAACTGGCCTAGTAGACCTACCTAGTCAAACCTAGTCAATCAAGTAATGATCAAAGATGTCATTGAAGATTATTGAGAGAGTTAATTTAGGTTATAGTAAAGGAATAAATAAGTATTAAGTGTCATAACTAATCCTTGAGTACCCATCACAAGCATAGCTAATTCTGATCATGAGTTAACTAATCTAAAGAGGCAATCAATGCATATTCCATAGTCTTCATTCAAAAAGGAGTCATTCAATTAACTTGGTCTTATGTTAAGTGAAGGATAAGTTTTTATACACCTATGATGGTCCACCCCTTTATATTCTAGAAAAAAACTCATTTAGGATCATGCATGATCATCAAACATGGAAAGGTCTTATGAACGACTGCTTATGTTAGTTTTAATTTAAGTAATGTTGAGTTAATGATGGTGATTGATAATCTTTTCTGATATTATCTATTCCATCCATTATTCTAATTTTTATCTCCTCATGTGTTCTGTATATTTAGGATTTTTTTCCTTATTTCATGATCCCCTTTCTTTGGAATGATGAAACTCTACCAAGATTGATCTTTGTAACCTCTTAAGTGAATAAAATGATTTTTTTAAATTCCTTGATATTGGTGTATTGTATTTCAATTAGTTTTATTTGCACATGTGGTAGTGTTTTCTCCATTGGAAGGTCCCCGTTTCACATAATTACTATTATGTCATCTTATGCAAGTCATATATATGGTTTGATGTTGATTAACTGAGCTTAGAGTGGAGATTTGACTGGTTAGTGCCTTTAATTAAGCCTTCCATCATTGCCCTCATGTTTTAATCACTTGATGGAATCTTTATGTGAAAAAATATTACACAAGATTCCCTTGAAGTTGTAAGATTAAATTATTTTCATTTCTTATTAGTGTTAGTTTGAGTTCAAATTAAGGGGATGAATGATTACATTAGGTGCATCACCATTAATAGTATAAGTTTTCCATTTCATTTATCTTTCTAACCCTTTTCACAATCAAAATAAAATAAAGTTTTAGTAACTGATTCAAAATTGATATATAAGAGGAGATAGCCTCATAATCTAGAGGTTTGATCTAAGTTATTAGTATCCCACAACCTTTAGACCAATCCAATGTTATTCCATGTTTAAAGGAAATATGGGAAATCTACTTCAGTAGGGTAAAACATGGGTTGTTAACAGTTATAGAACACCCAATGGGACATAAATTTAGCCATTAGAGTACTCATTTTTATCATCTTGTTATTCAAAAATAGTTTCAAGCACTCATATGGTCACCATCTCTAAGGTAAATGGAAGATCTTGTTCACAGTTACATTGATTTTCATGTCATATGGTGAGTGATGGCTACATGTGGGGCAAATTACTATAATTCACCTCTTTATCAATAGCCTTATGATGTAACCTAATTCAAATATGATCCATATCCACCTCATTATCACCTCTATTATCCCTATATTCACCCTAATCAATAATATGAAACCCATTATTAGGCCTATGATCCTTATGAACCTCATTCATCTCATTGGCATCCTACTTATCAATCTAATCAATCACAAAGATCTCATGATATTCATGATTATTTGAACCAAGTTCTAAGACAATCCATATCAATCTTTAAATTAACCTTGTTTGGATATGATAAACACATGTTTGGATCTATGGATAGGAGATCCCTAGGCATGATATTGAGAGCATGAGAGCTTCATTGTAACAAGCTAAATAAGTGTTGACATATTTCATAAGATAAGGCCATTCAAAATTTAGTGGTGATATGCTTTAAACAGGTCATTTAATTAAGGACATTCAAAAGAAGTTGGTAGTCCATGAGAGACACTAGATTCACCATTACCAATATCGCATTCCCTCATTCATTTAATATCATCCCTTAATTCAAATACCTTTTTCTTCTTAATAATATCAAACAAGTATGTATCACATCCCTCAAAATTCCTCTCAAACCTTGCCAAGGTTTCCTATTTTAAATTCTATCTACGAGAGACCTCAAAAGGCACAAAAATTGTGTTTTAATGAGGTTGAGTTACATTTTTCACAATAGATCATATAAGGGCCTTCATTTTTTATCAGTAGGGAGAGATCTCCAATGAGACGGTGTTTGATTTTGAGGCTTAACTTTCTAGATAAGTTGAGATTATAAACCAACATATGCATATGTTAATACCTATTGAAAAAGAAACATAATATTAGCAACAAGTTCCTCCATTCATACCCATGGCTATAACAAGTACAAAATAAGAAGTCGGTAAACCCAAGTTTATGACTTAGAAACAAATGTAGTAGCCAAGGGAAAGAGAAGAGCAGTCAAGTAAAATCTAAGCTGTTGAAGTGGAAATCAAGCATCAGATCATTCAACCTCCACTCCTCCCTCCTCAAAATCCCATGGACTTCCCCTCATGGATGTCTATTTATGATAATACATAGTAGAGAGAGGAAGTGATGGTTTTCAAAGTTGAGCAACCCAATGAACATGATCAAGCATCTATGGAAACACCTTTGGATTTGAATCACCTTCTTGAGTATTTACAAGGTTTCACCATGTTAATTCTTGAGAAAGAGCTTCTCCTTTATGAATAAAATTAATAGAATTAAATTAAGGTAATAGGTAATGAAAGTTAGTTGAGCTAACATGAAGAGGACATCATCATTAGGACACCCCTTAGGAAGGAGAGGCATGATTCAATACTTTAGAATGCAAAAGAGGATGAGTTGTAAGAGATTTCACTTGAACAAGAGGAAGATGTTTCTTAAAAACTTCTATTAGTTACCAAAGATGAATTAAAAATAACTCTTTGTCTGAGAATCAACCATGAAGACAAATAATATGGAACCATTTCTGAGGTTGAGAACATTCTTGAAGGTGATGACCATTAGTAATAGTTGTAACATGAGTTCTTGAGCCAAAATGAAGAGATCAACATGGTAGATTTGGATTATTGAATAGGACAATATTTTGGAGCTTCATATAATGATTCCACCAATGTTATGGATCTTGAATAAGGTAATATAAGTCTAGAGACACCACGATAATCTGAGCTAGATCTTGAGTGGATAGATAAAATGTTATTCTCTACTAAACATGAAGATGATCAAGTTATAGTAGATAAAGAGTGTTGTTATGAATGTATCAAAGATTTAGATATCTATGATTAACACCATGATTCACAAGAAAATGTTGATCACTTTTAGTCTCATGAGTATAATGGAGGCACTGATCAAATCATATAAATTGAGTTGCTAATACAATCATTGTATGATAATTTGACAAACCATCATCATCTCATGACTGAGGCATAATTAATATTGTTGATGCAAGAAATAAAAATATGGGAGGAGTATGGCTAGGTCTTGGACTCACATATACAATCTATGCACTTGATATTGGAACTAGAAGGTCTAGTTCCTTCCCTAACAAGCCATAAACATGTTAATGCTCCTAACTAGAAGAAAGATGTATCAACATGTGGAAATCATAATTCAAGGTGCCATAGGGGAAAATCAAGTTTTAAATTTGACCTTGGAGGAAAGATTTTGAATTCAGGTTAGTTGTTTTAGTTTTTTGTCTTATTTTAATAAATAGTTAGCATAAGAAGTAATATGTTTCCTTATTGTTGGTTTTGTCTTATTTTATTATTTTCTTAGGTTAGGTGTGTTTACTTATTAGTTTAAATGTGTTTTTTTTTGTTTTTTCCTTTCTATCTAGTTTAGTTAATATTTAGAAGAGGTGTCACAAAGTATAAAATCCTATTTTGTAGTCCATGATAGTTATCAAGCCATGTTATCATGTTTCAGACTATCATTATCATGGAAATTAATGAGTTATCTTGACCATCAAGCTAGTCAACCCCTTTGAGTCACCAAAAATGTTGATAATTTAACCTATCAAGTCTAAATTCCAACCCATAAAACTAAAAAACATTTCATGTCCTAGTTGTCTTTGTCCTTATGTGATGTATTTGATTATCATAGTGTTTATTGCCGATCAAGGCAAGGGATTGGGTTTCAATGTCTTATCATGGTCATTTCATATTTTTAATAAGTGATGAGTCTCCTCATGGTATATTAATTATATTCAAGTTATGGGTATGTCTATAATATTTTAAAGATGGCAAAGATACATAAAGGCCTCATGGGGGACTTTTAATAAGCTATAACATACTTTCTATGGAATTTAGTGGAAAATCTCGTTGGAGAAATTACATGTATTCTACCTAAAAAAGAGATTTTTGAGACTCTAAATGGTAAATTTGAAGTCAAAAGCCACTAAATCATCTGTAATATTTCTAAAAAACTTCATATTCATGTAATTACCTTACGTCAAATGTTCATACTTTGAAAATATCTCCTCATTCAAGCATAAAGCATAGTGTGACCTCCAAGAGCTCCCACATGCTAAATATGCCCCTATTTTGATGTAAAAAGACTTATTTATTGTTATAATATCCATATTTAATGGTAAAATTCATTATATTTCCCTAAATTAGTGGTTAAAATCCTTAAGTTTGGAAAAAATGCAAGAGAAAGACCTTTTTCATGTGTTTTAATACAGAAGTATGGACTTGTATAGATTTTTTCATACAACAAAGATCATGATATTGAGGATGGATTGATGAAATAGGTTACATAATATATTAAAGCTAAAATGATCTCATTCAGGCTCAAATCTAATTCACAAACACCACCTAGATTCTTTGTACTTTGGGAGAGCCCTTTGGGCTTTTAGATGCTACAACTATGAGAGAGAAAAAATAAAGTGGTCTAAAAGAGATTACTTATTTGGAAATTAGTTCTCAATTTATGTTAGTATCCATAATGAACCATCCTTAACAAGATAAGGGACTCATCTGATGTTCTTCATTCAAACAAGCAACTAGTTTATAATGTTTCTCCTCTTCTGAACACCATGATATAAAAATGAAAATTTTTGGAGCTTGTTAGGATTATGAAATACCTTTACATGACATTATTTATATTATTTATATACATGTGAGGTTACATGGATCTCAATAATACATACACTAATAATATGTAGTATGCAAGAAAATAAAGAGAGAATGTATGGTTCATGAGAGAAAGAATTTCAAGATTGTATGGATCTCAGTTTCATAGATTCCAATCATCGATTATCATCTTAACACCTATCCATATACTTAGACCTCATGGATCCAATATCAAAAGGGAGTAAAAATGTTTAAGATACATCATGGTTATGAAATTAGGTATGAAAAACTTAAAACCATACTAAATAGAGGTTAAATATCATCTAAATCCAAAAGAAGAGCATCTGTAATATCTTGTTCAGGTCAATTTCAAGAAAGGTCAATGAATTAAGGTCCCAAAGAAAGTATTTCACTCTAAATTAATTATAATAGTATCATAGTCATGATGGTGACCTCGTCAAGCCTTTCTATTACCTAACATTTATCTCAATCCATATAAATAACATAGTGATCATCTACCTATAACCATACTAAGAAGAAGTGAGCCCAAAGATGTAGACAAGAAAAAAATTGTAATATGAGGGAGAGTGTTAACTCAAGAATAAATTCAAGGAAATTCAAAGAAAAATAGTGAACTTGGAGCTCTATTTATGTTGTTTCAATACCTAAAACTTGCACACAATCTGTACAAGGTCGAAACTATCACACATAGTCAAGTCTATGAACAAGAAAGGTCTATGTTCAAAAGGTGGAGTAATGACTATGGATTTGATAGTGTGATAAATTTATGCAATAGAAACTTATATTAGAGTAAAACCCTAAGGATGGATCAAACTCAGAATAGGTCATATTTTCACAAGAATCTCCACCTATAGCATTGTTTTAATGCCTCTTAAAGTATGTCAATACTAGATCACATCAAGACTATGAGGAAGGTATTATAATGTATTTAGATTTAATGAGATTTTTTTCACAGGTTTTAGAGTCTCTTGGAATGGATTGAATATTTATATCAAGCCATGAAGTTCAATTACATATTAACATAGTCATTTATCTCATAAAGGAGCTTCTATATCCTTGTTAAGTTAAATCTATCTCCATGTTTCAAAGAGGATTAGAGAAGAGTGTCTATGGAAGAGTTATATGATCAAATGAATGATTTATAAGGATTATGAAGATGTGAAATAGGTATATTTATGAATAATTTCATCCTAATCATGTTTTTATCCAAGATCAACCTTGAAATGTTCACATACAACCATATTAGGATGAATTTTATTAATATATCCATATACCCTATATAGGTGTAATTGAAGATACAATTAATTAAATAAGGAATATTTTAAATTCACCTCTACATTTAATTTGATATTTTACATATTCAAACCTTTATCAAGATCATGACCTCTACTGTGAACTCATGAAATTACAATACATAGGCTTGTGTATGGAATAAAGATTGTAGGAGCCTAAGAGTGACCTTGAAGGGAAAATATACTAAAGGTAGAGATTAGAGGAATATTCCAAATGAATTTCAAACTCTCATGGCACCAACTGATGGTGGAATGGATATCAAAAATTTCCATTTCCCTAATAATCATCTAGAATAGTGTTAGTAAGATAGTTACATTAAGGTTTTTGAAGAGACATGGTGTGGTAATAGGTTGATTATTTCAAGGGGTAACTAGTTGAGGATATGTATCATTATAAGAAGGATTTTTATATACTAATAAATCTTTATCAACATTATCAAACACAAATGTAAGAGTGACAAAGTAATTTTAGACACAAATCTTTTAAGACACTCAGTCAACCTAAGCTAGTCTTGGAAGACTTGAGTCTTGTGGCCTCTATAAGCATAATATATCTTTAATTATTATTAAAAATTATCTTAATGAGTTTTTAAATTTTTATAATTTATCCTAAGGGTCACATTATTAGTTTAATCATCAACTATTTTGTTGCATTCCTATGCTTATCTGTTGACAATCAATAATGGAACTAGGATGAGTGTTTGGAGAGATAAAGGATCATACATGGGTTTGAAAACTTATGTGAGGGTTTATGAATTATAAGAGATTATTTTTAGTCTTTACACACCTACTAAGAGTTATTATACTTAGGATTTCATGCAAATATACCTTAAGGAATAGTACATGCAAACATGCTTTAAACCCTTATGAAATACTATCACCATGTTCAACTAAACCATAAGTATTATTTTCACTTGATGATAATTATAATGAGGTATAGGTTCATTTAAAATATTTAATGAGGTATTTGTGTGTATGGAATACAATAAAATTTTCTTTTTGGACTCTTAACCTTCTTTTCTTCTTGCACATTCTAAAACAACCAATTGAGGCACAACTTCACCATGTACACATCTTGATTGATATTTTTCATGGAAGATTTAGTTGTTTAGGGTAGTTCAAGGGGTAAATTTAATTCATATATATTTCAATAGGTTTTCCATCATGGGTCCATATGTAATGAACCATTGCTAAGAAGTGTAGATCCCTAAAGCCCTTACAAAACCCTAAGAGATACCTTATGGAATAAATATGCCCAAATATGCATTAAAATGGAGTGTTTGAGTCATGAAATGGTGTTAGGGGTATTATCAACTCTGTTTATATTCTCTATATCCTAGTGTTTGGCACATTAATGACCCATACTATATGAACTAGGCTAAAGAAGGATATTTTAAGCGTATAAGTAAGGCAATCAAATGTAATATCTCATTAATTGAGTTGTATAAGGGGTATGGGTCTTAAAATTCTTAAATAACTTTATAAAAACATTCTACAAGGGTCTTTGTGATCATTTCCATAGGAAAATAGATTTGGTTCTTCAAATAGAGAATTATTTGCATGCAAAAAGAGAGTGAATGGCTTGATAAAGATAATGCCATGAATACAAAAGAGTTAATAAAGGATATTTAGGTCATTTACAATGTATAATATCCTTTCAACTCATCATAAGGTTAAGATCCTAAAGAACCATGCATACACCTATCCTAGTTTGTTGACATCATTGAATAGTGTTATAAGGAGGGGGTAACAGAAGGAAAGTAAGATAATGAATGCACTTAAAGTCTTCATGAACATCATCATAAGGTTTTCAAAGAGGTGTATGCCTAATTTGAGATGTAGGAGAAGCATTATAAGTGGTCATATTATCCTTAAGATAGAAAACACTACCTATAAAACTTATTTCTTACCAAAGAGGTGACTTCACATGCTCATTTTGGTACACATATTTTGCATTGAAATTTGAGCACTTTTGGAGAGGTAGAGGGACTAATATACTAATGTTTTGTGACATTAGTTAATAAATTCAAAACCCAAGTTTTATGAATCATCATTAAAAGCCCTAAGCACCCTAAAACCTTTGGAAACCCCTACTATAGACCCAATGGAAAATAACTGATAGGAAAGGCACAAAAATAGATTAAAATCACCTAACTACCATATGTATCATCTAGTATAATTTGAGATATTCATGTCCATGGCATTTTATTATAGGGATGGTGTAAAGACCTATCAAAAAATAAGATTTTGAGAGTAAAAAGTGTAAATAGAGAGGTACAAGGCACTTTAAGAAAGTGAGAATAATTAAAAAGTGAAGCTTGACACTTTTTCTACCTCCTCAAGTCATTAGATGATCAAAATCATGCTTGTTAGTGCCCATGTGATTTCATTCAAAATAAATTAGTCTACAAGAGTGAAGGACAAGGTGACAGTCACCTAATTTGACAAGTTTTTAGGTGTTTCTTACCAAAAAGGACATATTTAATTATGTGAGGCATTGATTCATGTTTTGAACACACTATATAAAATTAGGTGATAATCAAGATATAACTAAGTTTTAAGTGGCATAATTAATCCTTGAGCGTCGGTCACATGCATAAGTGATTATTATAATGAGTTAATTAATCTAAAGAGGCTATAAATGCATATTATATAGTCTCCATGAAATAATTATTCATTCATTTAACTTTTTATTATGTTAAGGTAAGGATAAGTTTTTATATTCATATGATGGCCACCACCTTACTTTCAATGCCAAACAACTCATTCAGGAATAATGCAAGATCATCAAACATGGAGAGATATTATGGAGGAGTGCTTGTACTAGTTTTAACTAAAGTAATATTGAGTAAATGATGGTGATTAATGATCTTTTCTCCTCTTCTTTATGTCATCCATGCTTATTATTAGTCTATCTTCATGTGTTTTATGTATTTAGGCTTTTTTTTTTGTTTTAGGATCCCCTCTCTTGGGCATGATGAAACTCTACTAGGATTGAGATTTATAACCTCTTAAGAGAATAAAATGACTATTTTTGGATTCCTTGATATATGTTTAATTTTTTATATTAGTTTTTTTTTCACATGTGGTAGTGTTTTCTCCCTTAGAAAGGCTTAATCTCACCTAGTTACTAGTATATCATCTTATGTAAGTCATATAAAGTGGTTGATGTTGATCAACTAAGCTTTGAGTTGAGATATTGACTAGTTAGTGTCTTTGGTTTGACCTTCCATCATTTCCATCATGATTTGATCACTAGATGGAACCTTTATGTGAAACACTATTTCATAAGAGTCCCTTGGAGTTATAAGATTCGGTGATTTACATTGATTATTAGTGTTAGTTAGAGTTAAAATTGAGTGGACGAATGATTACATTATGTACATCACAATAGTATAAGTTTTACCTTTGAGTTATCTTTATAACCATTTTCACCCCCAAAATCAAAGTAAGTTTTAGTAAATGATTCAATATTAATATATCATAGGAGCTAACCTCATAATATAAAGGTTTGGTCTAAGTTATATGTATCACATATCCTAGAGACTAATCAATTATTAGTCCATGTTTGAAGGAGATTTGAGAAATATACTTTAATAGGGTGAAACTTGGGTTTCTAACAGGTCCTTGAAATACTTATTCACTAGAAAGGCATGCTAATAAATTTCATTTTAGAAAACATATAGTCCTTCTTTTCTATCTTACCCCTCCCTCTTTTAAAGTTTATTTAAACTTTACCCATAATAGATTAGGTTTTGGCCCATCTGACTCACCTAGTGAATTTCATTTTTATTAGAAACCACACATTTACCCACAAACTTAGTTGAACAACACATAGGCTCAACCTATTATTTCACCACATGGTTATTCAAACCACATAACTATAAATCATGGCCTAGAGTGGAACCTAGCTCCAATAAAGATCCTAAAATGTTAGAGGTTACCTCATTTAAAACTCTATAAGATGTTCATAAAACCCATATCAATAAAAGAGGTAAAAATGGTGCTAAAAGGAGGGAACACTTATGTGATTTCCCAATAAATAGGGAAACCATGACTATGGAGACATTTAGGAAGTTATCAAGGTCTAAGGCCCAAGCCAACATTTTGGTTTCACTATTATCACACTCAAGAAGGCCTAGACCCATACCTATCATCCCTAAGGTATATAGAGTCCAAACACCTTCCCTTATATGGAACATCCCACCTATCAATATTATTATGGCCTAACCTTGGTTAATCAGACCTACCATTAGTATCCTTGAGGACCAACATGACCTACCAAATAACCTAGAGAGGTATCTACCTACATTCTCCCCTTCAAATGGGAGAATGATTGAAGAACACATAAATATTTTCAATTTAATTTGCAAGATTCTTATTAGGATTGGTATCTCAATTAGTAGGAAAATTTTATCACCTCAATGGATAAGTGTCAAGGTACATTCCTTGTATAATTTGGATAGGTAACTAATCCAAATATAGTATATCAAATCTTTAACAACATGAAAAGGGATCCTAACAAGTCTATTTGAGCCTTCAATGCAAGATTCTAAAATATGCACACATGAATGAATGCCACCTATAATCCTGATGAGAATCTAACAATTGAAACATATAATAATTATTTGGACCCTATTACTAGCATGTTCTTAAAAAGAAATGATGCTTCCAACACATTAACTTTGGCATATCAATAAGCTATCAATATTGATAAGCAACTCAATCCACAAACTAGCTTGCATAATATAAGATGTAAAACATTCAATAATGGTATTCCATCCTTGAATACAATTCCCCATGAAAACCATAACACTCCTACATTCAATCAAAACTAGATGTACACTTTGTTGCCCATGAAGTAATATATAATGAATCATAACTATGATTTATTGAATAATCATGCACGAATAAATAATCAGTAGTAGAATCAACATCATGTTCATACTAATGCAAAGTCATTTAGGGTTCAACCTCTAACAAATCTAAATTAGATTCTATACAAAGAATGGTTTAGAAGCTGAGCAATGACTTTTTGGATATGCAAAAGATGATGGGCAATACAAATACTCAAAATTATAATTATAATTTTACCTTTCAAAAATATAATAGGAATTTTAATAGGATTACTAATAATATAGAGTAACAATAACATAATAAGCTACCAGAGATAAAAATCATGGAAATATCTTTACCCAACTAGTGAAGGGTTCATAACACATCTCAGCATAGAGAGTTGGATTTCATATAGTTATGTGCAACCTTTGAAATCTTCCAAAGAGAGATGATTAGACAAGATCAAATGATGAATCCTCTATATTTTTCTCATGACTCTATCCCTTCCATTTCAACCATGGAATTTGATACTTTTGAGTATCCCTTACCTAGTGAAGATGACAATATCACATAAGATAATTCTGATGAAGTACAACCATTTCAATAGTTTAATAAGAATAATTAGAATTTGAGTAACAAGTAGCCATTTATTACTTCTAATATTCCTAATAATATAGTTATACATCCAAATCCTAAGGATGATAATAATCTTCCTCCCCCTAAAGGGAATGATCAACCTCAATTTAAAGAAGAATATAATAAAGATAGATATAATATTGTGGAGGATGTGAAGAAAACCGAGTCCAACATTACTCTTCATGAAGTAGTGCAAATTATAGATAATAAATATAATTTATGGAATTCCATCATGGGCAAGTCTATTATAGATAAGTCTAATATGGCCAACATGAATGTCATATATAAAATCAAGCCATAAGTTCCCCCTTTTTATTAAATATTTGAGCATCTGAAAAGAATATACAAAGCTACTTAGTAAATTCAAGAGATTTAATAATAGTGATGTCAAATTATATTTTTCATAATCTTGGTTTAACACCAAATCTATCCAAGTAGATGGTGTTTGATCTTGATAAAATAGTGGTACCTATGTTGAGAGAGTTGAATAATGTGGGAATTTAGGTTGAATTAGAACCAAGAGTGAATATGACTATCAACTTATTAGTAGTGGACATTCTTGAAATTTATGGATTGTTATTAATTATAGATTGGTAAAAAATTCTAAATGGATATCTTTCCACAAACTTTAAATGGATATCAGTAATAGACAATGTTGAAATTTTTCAAGTGTTTGATGATGACCAATAAATTGTCTAATTTTTGACAAATTTAGGACAATTTAAATCTAATATAATATATGACAAAGAAATAAACCGTATATTCAATGAATAATTATATAAATAAGGCATTATCCATTTGAAAGAGAATTGACTCCCATTGGGGATGGTCACCCTAGAAGGGACCTTTGACACATATCCTTAGGCTCAATCATAGAGGTAGCTAAAGGTTAATGAATCCAAATTTATCTTAGAAAATTTGGGTGATGAAAAAACAAAAAATTCATAAATATTTGCTTAAGATGCACATCTAAATAAAGGTAGATTCAAGGAATTGATTATCATATACAAATAGGTAATTTCATGGACTTATGAGGACTTAAGTGTTTTCAATCCTAGAATCATGACCCATATAATTCCACTCAATCCTAATCATAAACCATTTAATAAATGGTAAAAGTTTGTTAATCCCATATTATAACTAATAATTCATAAAGAAGTGTAAAATTTACTGAGTGTTGGGATTTTTTCCCTATTAGACATTCAACCTAGGTCGACAATTTAGTTATAGTCAATAAAAAGAGTGGCAAGATTAGACTATGTGTTGACTTTATAAATATGAATAATTATTCAAAGAAGGACAATTATCATTTTCCCTCCATATATGAGGTCATATAAATGGTATGTGGATATAAAATGATGTCTTTCTTAGATGGATTTTTAGGTTACAATCAAGTATTAGTTGAATTAGAAGATAGGATGAAAATAAAATTTACCTTGAAATGGGGAACATATACATACAAGAAAATGTCATTTAGGCTATCAATGCTAGAGAGAATTTTTAAAGGGAAATGGATAGTGCATTACAAGGACTAATAGGGATGTTTATCATTATATATATGTATGATCTCACTATTCTTTTTAAAAATAGATTTGATCATATTAACCATCTTTAGTCTATATTTGAGAGGTTAAATAAATTTATGGTATCATTTAACCCCAAGAAAAGTATATTTGGAATTATTGAAGGCAAACTACTACACCACATCATTATCAAGGATGTGATCTCCATTGACCCAGATAGGATTTAGGGGATATCAAAGATAATGTTTCCAAATAGCAAGAAAGAGCTCAAATCATTCTTTGAGAAGATAAATTTCATAAGGGAATTCATATCAAGATTATAAAAAATTGTTAGACCCTAGAATTCAATGCTCGAATAGAAAACCAAAGTGGAGTGGAGGCCTTAAGTGAATAAGTCCTTATAAGACATAAAGATGGCTATTTCATAATCCCCAATGTTTATAATCAATTATTTCACCAATGACTTTTACTTATATTCATTAACCTTAGAGCATACAATTTATAAAATACTCACACAAAAGGGAAGAAATAAAACATCAGATTGCCTTTATGAGTACTAATTTAAAAGATGCAAAGCTCAAATATTCACTGATTTACAAGAAAATATTTTATTTCATCAATGTATGAAAAAAATTTAGACACTGCATTCTATGAAATAAAACCATTGTTATAGTACCAAATATCATTATCAAGCTCATGCTTGAGTAGAATGAGTTAAGGGAGCATAGATGAAAATGGATGGCTAAGTTACAATAGTTTGATATTGAAATCAAACCAACCATATTCATTAGAGGACAAGGCATAGTTAAAATAATGACTAAATTAGACCCATAAATCACTATTAAGGAGGTATTCTAGACACAAGCCTCCCAATAAGATTGGTATTAGGTATTATTTAATTCTTGCTTACTATAACATGCCCCAAAGAAATTAAGAGAGAGAAAAATGGAACTTATGGCTCAAGGCTATTCATTATATGATTAGAAAGGGAGTCCACTATAGAAAAACTATGAAGTAATTTATCTAAGGTGCATATTAAGAGGAGAAGATCAGTGGATATTAGATAATTTACAATAAAAGATAGGCAGCATCCATCCATCTCACAATACTAAAATACATAAAATACTCAAAATGGGCTATTATTGGCTAACAATTTTTAAGGATGCTAATTTTTATATGAGGATGTGCCATGAATGTTAGGTTTTTGCCAAGAGAGAAGTACACTTATCCATACCACTAAAGCCTATAATATAAGGTAGGTCATTTTACCAATGGGATCTAGATTTAATTAGAGGAATAAATCTAAATTCTTTAACTGGACACAAGTTTGTACTTATTATTATAGATTATTGCACTAGATGGATAGAGGTAGTATCCACCAAGAACTCTACAGTCCAAGATGTGATCATCTTTCTTGAGTAACATATCATAACTAGGTTTGGCACTCCCATCTCTTTGGTTTATAATAATGGTCTAGCATTTCAATCAACTAAGTTTATTTAGTGGGTCCATGATAATCAAATTAAAATTAGATCATCCTCAAATCATTTCCTATAAGGCAATGAATTGGTTGAGTAAAATAATAAGAACCTTATATATGCCATCAAGAAGTAAACTAAAGATAAACATAGGGAGTGGCACATCCTACTAAAGTATGCACTATGGGAAGATACGATGAGGTATAAGTAGGCCCTTAAAACCTCACCATAACTAATGGTATATGGGTAACAACCCATGTACCTAATTGTGCTAAAATTTCCAACACATCAATTTATGTAATAATACATGGATCCCTATGACAAAATAGATTCTATACTATTGGGCATCATCAAAATGGAAGATTTTATGGATAAATCATTGTAGAGTTTTAGTAAACACCTAGACATAGTATAGAGATGTTTTGATAAAAGAGAAAAATTCAAATCTTTTATAATCTTTAACTTAGTGCTACTATGGTATAAGGCCCATGACAAGAAATTAATGCATGCTAATTTTACCCCACTTTTGATAGGAATGTGTCAAACATCATAATTTTTTTGTAATAATGCTTTCTATTTAAAGGATGTTCAAGGTAATGATCTGACATATATAGTCAATGGATAATTTTTGAGGTATTGCTTCATGGCTGCTCCATCTAGAGAGGTCTCTAAGTAATAATAAGACATTTTGGTAAAGTTAGGAGTATATTAGGTCTCCTTAATTAGTTATTTCCTTTTTTTATGTTATTTTCTTCTATTTTATTATTTTGTATTTTCTAGATTAGCTTTTCACTTTCAATATTTTACTAATTTCTAGAATAGTTTCCCTTTGATATCATGACATTCAAATTCTAGTTGATCCCAGGTATACTCAAATACAATTTGAGTTATTTTGAATCCAAACTAAATAAAATGAGTAATACATATTGTAGTTCATAACCTATAATCTAGTTGAGCAATGAGAGAGTTATCCATGAATATGTATTGATACCAATGACTTCATCAGGAATGTGAAAGTTTCTCCCATAATTCTATGTAAATTTAGAAAAATTTCCTTATTCCCTTGGGTCAATAGATATAAAACATTAATACTTTTTCAAGGTAATAATCATGGACATAGGTAAGAGTTGACAAGGACATTTTAATTAAATCCAAATATTAATTAAGACTAGCTCATTATGGTCATCTTTTCCTCCTTTCCAAGAAAATAAATAAAAGAAAAGAATAAAAAACAAAGAGGCATAATCCAAAAATTCAAAATAAAGTAAAAAAGGATTCAAAGCCAGCATGGTAAAATAATATTAATGCATCATGCATCATGAAAAATATGGAGGGAGAAATAGATGATCTAAGGTACCTCTATTAGGGCTATGGATTCCTAGCTAGTAGTAGAGCAATTTTTGAGCTCCACATTTATACACCTAACACCCAATCAAAGTTAAACCTATAACTTACCCTTATGTCTTTACCTAAAAACCTAAAACAAGATGTAAATAACAACATTATTCACACACAAATTCAAAGTGTAAGTAGAGATAATATGTTACACACAACTATGAACAGTCACTTTCCATTTCTATTCTACCCATTTATTTTAGGATAAATTTATGGTTGATATTTGGATTGTAAAACTAGGGATTCTAGGTTCTTGAGAACTCTAGAGTATTCACCCCTATGAGTCACCATTTATTGTATTCAAGATACTCCACTCTATATTTTTTCATCTAAAAATGGGAACCCCTTTGTTTTATGAAAATAATTAATATCTTGAAGGGGTACTTATGAGTTCTAAGGGTTATAATACTTGTGATACTTGTACAAAATCAATGTTTTAATGTAAAATCACATCATGGTATACTTTTTGATGCACTTTCTTGAACTAACCCATTAATGAAAAATAAGGAAAGAGTGGCTTTACATGATAGGTATGAATATTGTTTTCATAGGAAGGATTACTTTAGTAAAATGATAGTTCAAAAACATTCATTTTGGAAACATTTAAATTAGAAACATTCATTTCAAAAAGATTCTCTAAGAGAGGTTTATCATCGATGACTTCAAGAAATTTCATTTTAGAAGGTTTGTGTCTAGAAGTTTCACATCAAAAACTTTTGTTTCAGAGGGATTGTGTTAACAACATTAATTTTGAAGGGATTGTGTTGGCAACATTCATTTTGAAATAATTATTTTATCAACTTTGTGTCACAAAATTTTGATTTGACGTGATTTCACTTTAGCAGCTAGTCTTTGAAGACTTGGTCTTCAGGATCTTATTCATCAAAAAAATTCATATTAGAGACTTCACTATAGAAAATTAGTCTGTAAGAACTTTCATTTTAGAAGTATTATATTACAAATATTTTCATCAAGAACTTTTATTTTAGAAACATTCTCTTTAGGAATATTTTTATCAGAGGCTCTTATGTCAAAAATTTACATGTCAGAGATTCTGTATTAAAATTTTTCATTTCAAAGAATTTTCATCAAAAATATTCCTTAAAAAGGTTTGGTCATTGGAAACTTTGTTTTATAAAGTTTATTTTTAGAAACTTTGGGAGCAAATCTCTCTGAAATGTATTCTATGCTTTGGAATCTTTTGTCCTAAAAGTAAAGTGTGACTATTATTGACTAGGATATATAATGACACATGATAAAGGATAAAAGGTTAAATAATTTCATCATGAAGGATACATAATCCTACATGGCATGCACACTAGGATAGGGTGGTCAAACTTGAATTGAATGAAGCTAATGAGATCATATATGTTAATGAGTAATGGTGCACAAATTGAAAATAAATGTAGGAGATCTATATACATAGATCCCCTAACTGAATTCACATCATTTAATATTTGAGATTGATTATTAATAAACATAAAGTAATCCAAATATCCCTAACTACTATCATAGTGATTTATGACTTGAATAATTCAACTAAGTGAAGAGATGCCATTATCAAAAGCTTGCAACATACTAGTACCTAGTGGATTTATCTTGTCATCATCATTTAGTTCCTATAGGGGAACCTTGTCACCATATAAGTTCTCATTCAAGGATTCTACAAGACACCTAGATATTGTGTTTAATTCTAATATATTTTATGGGTGTTATTTGAATTATTCAACATTATGGGAGGTAATATAAAATGTTGATTCATTTGTACTCAAAGAAGACATAATAGTTTAAGATAAGTAGCTAGTAAAAGACTTGATCTATTTAAAAAGATAATCCCTAGACTATGAAACCATAAATATAGAGGTGATGTCATGCATAAATTTACTACGTGGTCTATTATTTGAAGGCAAAACCATGGATGGAGGATATCTAGATTACATAGACAATGACATTGTTGTCATGTGCATATCTAAAGAAGCATTCAACATGTAGTTAACCTTTCCTATTATAGATGTTAAATATGTTTACATATTTTTATCATGTATAAGAATGCCCACCATCTATAATGATCTATTTTAAAATTGATGCTAGATTAGGAGAGTTTCACCTTAGAAGAACATGCCAAGAGCCCTATCCCCATTACCAGTTTTATAATGGTAATCTACATAGGGATGCCACTGCTGAATACGATCTTATATCACACTAGTATATACTTCATGTACCTATAATGGGTTCCCCTTATAGACCTTATAAATACCTTGGAGTTCACCTATGATTTGGAGGAAATAATTAGTGCATGCCTCTAAGAGTAAATTTTGTAAAAGGAAAGAGGATATTAGGAGGAATTTTATATATAATCCCTTATCTACTAGATGTAGTCATGGGCATTATGTGTGGACATAATTTAGTCTTATGAGATCTCAATCATAAAGTCATTAAGAATATGATATGTGATTATTATATCTTAGTGTACATATATTCATATAAGAGGAACATATCTAAAATTATTGAAGATATTTACCCTTAAGTATCGGTAGATATCCATGACTAACCATTGCCAAGAGTTTCCCCAAGCATATCTTAAACACTAGAAAATAACATAGGATACTACTGGATATATCAAAACTATATATCTAGACTACATAATGATCATGGTGGTAGGGCACAAGGCAGATCCTCTCTAGCTTTTGAAGTTCATTCTATACAAGGTAGTTGAATAGGAAATCTCTTACCAAATTTGGAATAACATAGATTAAGATTTGATGAAAAATAAGGACACCTTCCATGGATCTCATGTACCCATTTGGAAAATTTAGCACATCATTTATAGATGGTTTAGGGAGGCTAATAATGCTAAGAAGGATTATGCATTGTCCACCCTTCCTCATAGATATTGGGAACCTCATGACAAGGTTTAGAATAAAACTCACACCCTTGGCCTTGAATAAAATCATGATTTGATCGATCATAACTTCTCTTATTAAATTATAAGGATGAAATGAAGTCTAGGATAGGGGAAGAACTATGGATATAAGTGAGTAATTTTCTAAGAGTGATCCAGGTATAACTATCCCTAACACTTGGTGAAGTAATGTTTAGAATTCCACCCATAGAGGATGGAGATTCCTAGATTTCATGAATGGGAGGTAATCAAAACATCCAAAAGGAGAGGGTCCTAATCACCAACAAGATCAAATCCAAATTCAAGGTCAAAATTAGTTGGTATATGAGGCACCACTCATTAAATAAGAGGAAGAATAAGTTGAGGAGAATGACTGCCTACCTCAACATAAGAACAATCACAAGTTATCCTAGTTTAACTTTTAATAGTTGAACTAATCAAGGTCAAGAAAGAGTTAACTGAGGAAATAAATATAAAAAGAGGAAACACATAAGTATAAGCTTAGATTATATACTTATTCCTTATATGAAGAGTAAACAATGGATACTTCAACCTTAATGCCAAGCACTATTACCTCTTCTCTTCCATCATAGTCTATAGACCCATAATCAGGGAGAATAATAAATACATATCAAAGGATGTAAAGGGATATACCACAAACCCATCAAACTGAAGAGGTATATGAGGACTAAAAATAGGAAAATGTTTTAATATTATAGGCACTTAAGGATAAAACACCTATCACAAGTGACTCATCTAATAACAGCCCCTTTCTCACAACTACTTTGAGTTTTTCCCCTTTGATGTGTTTACCTTTAGTTTAAATCACCCCTATCCTTATGGTCTCTACATTTTCTCCCTACTAGATAGTCTCTATAGCTTTAATCCTTTTGCATCCATCCATGAGTCTGATTATTACTACTACTCTTGTTCTACCTTCCACTAATATAGATTTTATCCCTATGGTTTACATCCCTTCCATTTACCTCCCATTAACATCCACACCATCAACATTAGTTTTGTTTATTTTGGCCATTGCTCAATCCATGCCTTCAGATACAACTCCTTCTACCTAGTTGGGTGCATTATTTCCTTCTACTCCCACCATAATAACCATAGTGGTAATAAATAAAAGGGAACTTAGGAGGCATCCAGTCTTTGTGGTTTATCTAATGCCACAATATGGGAACATAGACTAGTCAAAGATGATGTGGCCTTTAATGCCCAATCCTTCCACCCAAATTGAGAAATAACTTAAAGAACATGCTCAAATAGAATCAAATCCCTCAGGTCCTTTAAATCTCACTCTCCTAAATTAATCTAAAAAACTAGGAGAATTGACCTCTAAGAGGCCCACTTTGAAGACAATATAAATTCTCATGATGAGCTCCTTATTTGATAAATCCACTACATCATTAAAGAGGGTGAGAAAGAGGAAAATAGAAGATAACTCAGTTATAATCTTAATCATGGAGGAGAGGGAAGAATTATACTTCTTAATAAAAATATATAATAGGCAAAAGTGTCCCCTTATATGTAGGACTTGAAATCATATATGGATACCCATATATAAGACATCCTTGCCATACATCAAGGAACCAAAATAGCTAGGTAGGAAATCGAGGAAGAGTTGGAGAAAATTAAAGAATTATAACAAGTGATTTGAGTTCCTCATCCTATAAAGCAAGATGTACAGGATGTTTCCCTCAATTTCTATGAAATTATTGATTTCATTTGTTCTTTGAGAGTCAGCTTGGCTCCACATATTAATAACATAACTATATTGTTCATGAGCCACAAGGAAGATGAAAACAAGTTTAATTCTATTATGTTGTATACACCTAATAAGGTATTCAACCATATATATTTGATGATTCTATTAGATGCATCTAATGCTCTAAACTTAACATTGATAAGGACACAAGAGGCCAAAGATTAGGTATTATCTTTGAAGGAATTAGTTAATAATTTGGTTGAATAGGAGAAAGAGGTTGAGTATATTTTGTCAAGACTAGAGTTGGCCACCATTTAAGATAACTAAAGGAGATTGGTGACTAGATATATATTTCAAAAGATGGTCAAACAAGCCTTTGACAACTTGAATCAAATTCTGTGAGGTTTGAGCCTAAAAGACATAGAGGCTAAGTTAAGCATGATAAGCAAAAAGGCCACAAAGGTACATGTATTTTTTGAGGTTAGCATACCACCATTTTTGAAAATTAAAACTCTTGTTCAAATTCTATAAATTTTTGATTTAAATTAAAACATCTAACTTTACTAGAGTGCATTATTTTAAATTCATGGTTCTCATCATGTTTACATTTATCATGTCAACATTTAATCTTCATTTGACTTTATCTAATATTGATAATGTCTTACTTTTATGTTTCATGTTGTAAATTTAATGGAGTCCATTATGTGAATAGTGTCCAAGATTTTATACATTGATGCTAATTTGACCCTATATTTGATCAAACCTTTGTCTTGTAATTGATTAATTGAATCTATGTTTAAACAGTGTTGTAAAACCTTAGTCTAAATGTTTTAGCCTGAGTCCCTTTTGAAATAGATTCAAATTATGTGAAATTAAATTTGCATAAGAAAATTTTATTATGTTTTAAACTTAGTTTAAATTTTATCCTAAAGTTATGATTGTGTTTATTAACATGACTAAAACCTTAGTCTAAAATTTTATGCTAAGTCCTTTATATCCCAAAACCTCACCTAGTCTATTTTATTGTTCACAAGGAATTAATTAAATGTAGGATCACTTTATTATATTTTAAACTTAGTTCAAATTTTATCCTAAGACCTAATTATGCTTACTAACATGACTAAGACTTTAGTCTAAGTTTTATTTATGTTCCTAAACCCTTAGTATATTTTCATTGCCTACAAGAATGAATTAACATGAGGATGCCAACTATCAATATCTCAAGAGATCAAGCTAAAGATCAATAGTACACAGGTGCCTGACTAGGTCAAATTGTCAAAGATCTTTAGATGAAATGTGAAAGATACAAGTGTTACAATCTCAGAGGTAGCACAAAGATCCAATGATGAGTGAAGAGTCAAATTGTCAAAGATCCTATGAAGGAATATGAAAGTGATAAGTATCACAATATTTGTAAAAAAAATCAAATAAATTAATAGTTTGAATTAGGCATTATGAATAGGGAGTGGAAGGAATAGATGATCCACATTCATTCATACATCCAATAGATCAATGATGAAAATGAAATTAGACTTTTCAAAGGTCCTAAAATTAATGCAATGGTGACACTTATCATAACTATAGTAAATTAGATGGAGATCAATGAATAGAATTTGATCTTTTGAATTGAGATCGATGGTGTGGAGTGGGTAAACAATTTAATGGTCCTAAATCTAATTTCATTCCAACATAAGGAATAAAGGCATTAAGCAATGGTGTGTGTTTTGTAAGGTACATAGAGATCTCATGGAGCTACCAAGTGGCACACTCTTATGAACTCATAGAGAAGATCGATAGACTGTGATAGAGTCAAGGCTGGGAAGAACCTTAAGGGATCAATAGTATGAATTGATTAAGACTTAATATCTCATGGAAAAGTGACACATATCCAAAAATGACAAATGGTAACATTTTAGAAATTAATGAAAAGAATGACATAGCCATGCCAAATAATTAGAAAACATCAAAATGGGAGATATTGTGGAACCCATCACATGAGAGGTATAAATATGCAATCTAAATTCAAAATCTAAGTCACAAAGCTCATAGTTTAAACTAGAATTCCAACACTAAAGTTGTGTGCAAACCTTTAAAAGCCATAGAAGTGTATGGATTGCCATAATTGTCTCTATATTCACTATAATTGAGCTAAAAGAGATACATTATTGTCTAAAATTATATAATTTAATCAATGGAGACCCATAAGTACATTTAAAAGGAAGATTTGGAGATATATTTTACAAAATATGTTGAGATATGTGTGTTCAAAGACATCAAGTTCATTTCCACTAATTCAATTATTTTAAAGCATTGAGAACCAACTAACCATTACTAGGGAAGAAGATAAGAATCTATTTCCCAAGAGACTATATGATAACACTGTAGTAATCCAGATGATTGGTCTACATTATATAGTAGTGAAACTAGATGTACTCCATTGCATCGATATTCTTGCTTCCATTTTTAAAGAGGATAAGATAGATAAGGACATATTAATTAATGATCATAATCATAGGAATATTAATTAAATTCTTACTATTGTATTTGAGTCCTATTATAAATTTCCAAAACCCTAAATTGACCTAGCCTCTATCAATTATTGGGCTAAAGAGCACAATTTGATGAACAACCTTGCCATGTTATTATATTTTGGGAACCAAGTCTTTCCAGACCTCAATAAGAACATTCATATTATCTAGTTTAGGCCATGGGTTACGATGATAATGATAATGTTGAATAAGTTGTGTGGTAATCCAACCACTACATATGTAGACCTAGTATGGGTTCCCATGGTCTACTTTCTTATTGAAAAGTTAATTGTTCCTCCTTTGGGTGATATAATCAGTATCTCATTGAGTAGATAAATCAATGAAATTAGGCATAAGAAGAAAACTTAGTGTTACATGATGTCTTACCTCCTAGATGCCTTATGTATAACAACAAATATTCCCAATCAAAGGGAATTGTATCCAAGTGGAATCTAAAATAGTTTCCCAATATTATTATGAGTTACACATAAATAAATATAGGGATCACATTCAATTTATCTATTATTGTGTCTATCCAACCTCGATTGAAGCTATAACTAGTACCCAATGTCAATAATTAGTCCATTGATTATGAAATTTGTTGAATCCATTAGAGATATACGGTTTTTCCCTAACTACACAATCATAAGGATTGAGGGAACTCAAAATTCTCATCTTAAGTTTCTAGTCCATGTCCTTGATAATCTAGTAGAGTAAGAGGTGGCCTATCAAATATTCCATGTTATATATAGCCTTTGCAAAACCAAAAGAAAGGGACTTCTTCATATCTTCTCTATGACCATTGGCAAGACTAAATTAATATAATGGGATCACATTGAGGTAGCATCAAAACATAGATCATCTTTCAATCTACATATTAATGAACTCAGATAGTGGGACTCCTATTGAAAGGTTAAAGAGTATTTGAAACAAAAACAGATGTTCAATGTTCCCTATGAACATGAGCCTAGTAAATTTAATCCTATATACACCAAGGCATCTACCTAATTTGATGGCACTAAAAGGTTGAAGGAACACAATTTGAGGAACAAGTTAAGATTAGAGAGAAAATAAAAAAATGGATGATAGATGGATATTAGGACCCAAGCTATTTCATTTGATCAGTGGTAAACCTTCTAGACCTCCATCAATTAGTATACAAGATGAAAAAAACTAGATAATAATCTTTAAGAGAAGACGTTAGATGAAATAAATCCAAGTGATATTTCTTCTACTTCATCAACTCTAGAACCTTCTAAGGCAATAAAACATGAATTAAATTAAGAGAAGGTTCATATGATATCCATATATCCTTAAGAGTCTATTGAGGATGAGTTGAAGATGTTATCTATAACATACATAGATGAAGATGAAGCAAGTTTTAATAAGGCTAAGGAGAAGAAGTAGAAAGAAAAGGTATTGGACTTAGTTCTTATTGATAATCCAAAAATAAAAACTGAGACAACCATTATCTTAAAGGCTAAGAGATCTAAAGTGACACCACCTTTTAAAGAGGTCAATTTATCCAGTGAATAGAACTTACTATATGGACCACCAATTCTAGAATGAATCATTTATGAACTATGGTTGGAAAGAGTGCCCACTATGCATCATCCTTGGGCTATGGTGAAGGCTACCAATATTTCCTTACAACAACAAATGAAACCCTACATTATTTCTCTATAAGAAGAGGAGTCAAGGAGATTAGACACACCAGTTATTAAAAAACTTCTTCATAAATGGAGGTCCCTATCCCACATGTGACCCAATCTATAGTTTGAGTCAAGTTTGATCCAACAACTACTAGCTCATAAAGAGTGATAAGGAAAAGGGTCATGATAGGAGGTGAAGAAATTGTGTATCAAAACATGGAGCCATTGACTATTTTGATTCAAAAGTAAAGATAGATGCATGGTGAAGATCCTATTTTTGATGAAGATGTTCTCCAATTGGCCCAAGCACATTTAGAATATCTAGAGGCTATTATCAAACACCTAATATAGAAGACAAGAATTTAGAAGAATAATCTATCTTATCCATACCAAGAGACATCATAAATTAGTTTGAAATAACCATGTATGACTTATTCAACTCTTTGAAGGTACTAAATTCCAAGAAAGACTTAGTAAAAAAATAGGGTACATTGGTTATAGGCCAAGTTGGCCAATGTTAGGCTTCAAGCCACAAGTTAAAGGATTTGATAAATGTTTTAATAAAGGATCAAATTCCTAAATTTAGAATAGTCAACCTAGCCCATTTGAATATGGTTATGGTAGTATTGGTAGATAAGATCAAGGCATTAAGTAAATGGTCAAGGGGCATATGATATATCTCTAATGATGTCCAAAAGTTATAAAATATAATGACTCACATTATTTAGAGTGTGATTAAAGATCCTAATTCACTTAGTACCATTGTATTGATCACTAATGAGGAGTTCAAACATATAACTACTCAGTTCATGTAAGAGGTAATGAATCAAAGCCAATGAAAGACTAGGGTAGATAAAAAAAGGATCATGGACATGATTTCATCAATTGAAGAGAAGGTGGGAGATGCTATGAGTATCAAGAAAGCATTGAATAGGGTAGAGAAGGAACTCAAAGACATATAAGATTAAGAAAGGGAACTTTTCATGCAACCCATAGTAAACCCAAGCTAATTCATGAGTAACACTACAAAATAAAGATCCTATAGTAGAGAAAAGGACTACAGTAACAAAGAGTCTCAATGTCAAATTTGTTGACTATATATATTTTAACTTGACATATATATTATTTTTAAATGGGAATATTCTCTTTATAAAATCATGTGAAATCTTGTAAAGCACATTGATTATAGGTAATTCCTTTAAAAAGTGTCATTAGATTTAGAACATTATAGAAGGATAGTTGTCTTAAACACATGTACAATTATCATTTGACATGATCAACTAAATACCTCTTTAGTATTTTATAAAGTGGTTATTGTAGTTTATAATGGCATGGAGTTTTGAGAAAAAAATATTGTGTAAGCTTTGAACAATTAATACAAGCAGAGAATTATACAAAGATTGTTTAGTATTTGTTTGTGTTTGCTATTATGGGTGTTCTCTCAAATATGTATTTAGATGTCAAAATTTGAATTGTTTTTATGGATTCATGATGTGGTAATATTAATGTAGAGTTTTAAATTTTTGATTAAGATAGGTTGATTGAAGTATTTTTAGTTCATTTCATTTTCCATGCTTTTTTTTATAGATGTGTTAATGTAATTTATTTATGGAAGTAAATATATAAAGTGAACTTGATTTCTTATTTGCATTATTTCAATTTTCCCTAGATGTTTGCCTAAAATATTATAGGATTTGAGATTTAGATATTTCATGTCATACATTAGTTTAAGTGAATATTTGGATGAAATTTAAACTTTCTCACAATGTCTGGATTAACGATCAGTAACATATTTCTTCTCTACCCTACCCTTCCTTTTGCTCATTTTTTGATCAATTCACTTTAGTTTATCTCTCATTGTGGCTATCTTATACATTATAACATACTTTGATCATAATTAACTCTAATTAGTTTAGATTACTCTCATTTCACAAGCAAGCTATTAGGCTATGGTTGTTCCCAACAACCAAATAGTTACATTATAAATTTTGTGAAATAGTTGATTTGATTTGCCACTATTTCACCAAAGATATCAATAATATCACAACCAAATACTTATGAAATGGAATTTTTGAATCCATAAATGATAAGAGTGTTTCTTAAACATTCTAAACCCCTATGATACACTTTCAGACATCAACAAGTGAGTTTCACTAGTGCTAAAAGGAGGGTGTTAGTTAAAGTTTTATGAATTTGAATTTTATTTGCTAATTGTAGTGAATTTTGTTAAAATATTAGTGGATTATTTGCATATTTGTGTTTTTATCAGCTTAATTATGTAAATATCATTGATATTCATTGTTTCAAACTATTCTTTAGGTTTATTTAGCTAAAGATAGATATTCTTTGAATATTCATGATGAAAATTTGTAAAGGTAGATTAAGATTTGTAAAGATGCCCTGTTTAAGGTTAGTTATAGCAATTTTTTTCAAATATTTTAAAATTTATGTTTATTTCAACTTATAAGTGTAAATATCACTCATATTTTTTAGTTTAGATATATCTCCGAGCTAAATTAGTTAAATATAGTTGTTATCTATAAATATTTGTGCAAAATCTACTTAATGTGTAAGTATAATCATTATTATTTACAAATATAAGGTTTGCATGCCATATTAATAGGATTCAAATTTGTCAAGGTAAAATAGCTAAGAATTAGGACTAGGTCATATTCAAATACAAGATTACCTCTCCTTTCATTAGAAGATCATAAGAAAGCAAGAACAGATAAAGGTAAGTGAAGGCTTTCCAAATCTCAACCTACTTCACCTATTCATGGTGCTCATATTTTTAATACTTATCAAGGCATGGATTGGTTAGGTGGATCTTCCATCAATGTGCTTGGTTAGGTACATGACTTACCTAGAAATCATAACAAATATTTTCCTTCTTTTAGTCCTAATGGTGTGGTTACTACTAAAGAACATATCAAAAGTTTCAAAGCCACTCTAAGATTATTGAACTAGTTAATGAAGATGTTACATGTAGATTATTCCCTTTTACTTTCAAAGATGTAGCATATGATTGGTTTCTCAACCTTCATGAGAATTACATCACTAGTTGGAATTATTTCAATGATATTTTCATTTATCAATTTGGAAAGATCATTAGTACTTTTATCCTTTATCAACAATTCACTACTATAAGAAGAGATTTGAGTGAAACTACTATATCTTTTAATTTTAGATTATAGAAGATGTTTAAAATAATTATAGCTCCTATGAAACTATTGAGGCTTTAGATTTAGAGATTTATAAGGATCCTTTAGACCCCATGGCTTTTGTGTTTTTAAAAAGGTCTGTTAGAGTTATAAACACCTTTGCCTTAGCCTATGCTAAAGTTGTGACAATAATGATCAAATAAAACCTAAGGGTCAACTAGCATATTATATCCCCAATTTCAATCCTAATCTACCTATGTGTAATGTCATTCCTAATGCTAACCAAAACATGCCTTCCTTGAACTAAACACTAGTGTTGAATCAATTACCATTGAGTCATGCTCATCTTGGCCAAAACTTAAGATTCTTAAATAACACTAAAAATGGATTAATCCACAAGATCAGAGAGCTTTGGTGCCAACATCTAGTATTATCACTCAAGTTCACAACTTAGAAACACCTAAAAGTGAAAATGACTCTATACTCAAAATGGTTCAAAAACTAAGCACCAATTTTATTTAGTTACAAAAATAGGTAGTTAATAATAGGGAAAATTATAATAGGAATGATTATTATCACAAGTTAAATAGACCTTAAAATAGGTTTCATAATGGAAATAACAACAACATCAGCAATGAGTCATCTATAAATAAGAAAATCCTTGTGATAAATATATGTGATGTAGCTTTAACTAAATATTGTAGAGTTAATAACACTTCAAAGCATGGTGAATTAGATTTTATTGGATTTTGAAATGATTTTGAATTATTTCAAGATGAGTTAGATACATTTGATGTTTGACCTAAAGTAGATAATAATGTAGGTACATTTGGTTCTTAAAAGTCATCTAATTGTGCTGACACAACTCTCATGGTGGATACATTTGATTTTCCATTACATGATGAGAATGAGATCAAAGATACCCCTGAAGAGATTCATGATTTTCAACAATATCTAATTAAGACTTATCCTTAGAGGAATAAAGATCATAAGCATCCATTGACTACTTCAACTCCACTGAATAATTTCAATACTCCTACAGATCCTATAGTAGAAAATAATTTAGAGCATCCAAAGTGAAGTAAATATACACATAATGTTGATTCATCTAATTCTTCTACTAGGAATGGATATAATATAGTTGAGTGTTAAGTACAGGATATACTGAGAAGGGTAGGGGGTGAATCAGTATATCATATATCTTATAAAACTTTCCCTTTATCAAATTCCACTTAATCAAACATTCAAGATATGCAATAAAACTCAAAAAATAAACACCACAAAAGATAGAGAGAGACACCAAATATAACATGGAAAACCAATGTGGGAAAAAACATAGAGAATAATCGTAAGTATATTCATGAGAAATAACCCACAAGAGCACCATACCCCTTTGCCAAGTACTAACCTAGCTACAAATCATGAGCACCAACCCATAAGAGCTTCAAACCCCTTTTTCAAGCACCAACTCAGTAACTATTCATGAGTACCAACCCACAGGAGCACCAACCCTTTGCCAAGCACCAACCCAACAACAATTCATGAGCACCAACCCATAGGAGCACCAACCCCTTTGTGTATACCACACACCTATCTCTCAATGTTACTATCTCAACAAATGATAGTTAAATACAACATCTCTTTCCTCTCTCTCACCTTTGCTCTTCTAAGCTAGATATAACAAATACAAATCATATTCATCTCTCACAATTGCTCTTCTAATCTAGATATTACAATATCAAATCAACCTCTCATTTTAATTATTACAAATGGCTTCTCAAGCCTTTATTTATAGCTTTCCAAATTACCTTTGGCCTTCCCCCTTTGTGACCCTTTAATCCTCATGGAAAATGGTGCCAATCTTGGATGACCCTTCATATTCAAGCCTTTGAAAAGTCATGTGGTGACCCTTCATGACCAAAAACGTCCTTCCCACTTTTTTCCTTATCTTTGGTGACTTGTCATATTCCTTAAATTGTCCCTTCATGAGAAACTATGCCCTTACTCTTTTGTCTTCACTTGGTGACTCTTGGTATTCCCCAAGATGACTCTTCATGGGAAAATGCATCCCATCCTTCTTTTGTCTTTACCCCATGGCTCTTTGACTTCTCTATGGGCCCTTCTTTTGTCTCATATGCAACCAAAAATATATGCATTAATATTAAATAAATATTAACTCACATTACCCAAGATAAATAATATTAAATGCAATGGGGCCTTTATCACCAATAATACTAGACCTTTAATAGTAATGGCAATATTTCCAATAATCTCCCCCTTTGTCATTGATGGCAACCTCAATCCTAAAACTACCACATCCTATCACCTACACATCCTCTCATCTAAAAACATATGATAACTCCCCCTTACTGTAGCAACTTGTACCTGTTCCCTATACCTATTTTTTGCACCTATACCTATACCTATTATTCTCCCTCTTTGACATCAATGGCAAAGGGCCTACCTAGAGCTAACACTTAGCTCCCCCTCACTTGATGTTGAACATCAATGGCAAGAATTAATATAAATTACTCCCAACTCCTCTCGCCGATCTTTGAATGTATCCTTTGATCGTGCCTTTGAGAAGATATCTGACAAAACATATATATTGTTCCCTATCCTTTGAGCATCTTTAATCAAATCATTTGAATCTTTTCTTCTAATCTCACAACTTTATTTATGAAACTTTAATGTATATCCTTGATCACATGTTTGACTAACACTCAATAGATTATGCTTAAGACCTTTTACATACAAAACATTTTTAGTCTTAGTTCTACCATAATCCAAACTCAAAGTACCTTTTTCGGCTATTTTGGTAGTGGTTTTATCTCTGAATCTCACTGTACCACCATTGATCTTCTTTAGAGATATGAATTTACTTTTATCTCCTATCATATGCCTTAAACATCCACTATCAATTAACCATGGCTGATCTCTACCTCTTACATGCAGGGCTGTCCAAACCATCATAGAATGTTCATGTTGTTTCTTCTACATGAACATGTCTGAACCTTCTCCCTGATGAATGGAGCTTTGATATTCTGATCCTTCTTGACTGACTTGAACATGATTCTACAATACTTATCTATGTATCTAAATTTGTTGCACTTGTAGCATACTATGGTCTCTTCATCAAAGCTTGATAGAGGAGCAAAAGACTTGTGGCTTCTACTTGACTCTACTTGACTTTCCTTCTCCTTATTTCTGAAATTGTTAGCTCTTTTTCTACAATCTAATTTCTTGTGATCATATCCATTACAATAAAAACAATAGCCATAAAAATAAGACCTATATGTATATCTCTAACTTGATTGCCTTTTGTAGCTTTGTTCCTTCTAGCCTTCTCTATTTGGAATGGCCTCTATATTCTTCACTTCTCCCCTTTTTGTTTCCTCTTGTGTAAGAGCTTCAACATAGCTCTTTTTCTTTTCAAAACTGATCCCTATCTTATCTGAATATTATTTTTGACTTTCCAATATCTTATTCAACATGTTAGTGTTATCCTCAAATTTAAAATCACTAACTATTTTATCACTGACTACTTTCTTAATGTATTCTTTTAAAGAGACAATTTCAATAACATACCTTTGACATTATTTTCTTTCTATTTCCAACTGTGATGTGAGGTCTTCTTCATTCTTCTTGGCTTCTTCAAAGTGTGCTTATAGATCTTCAATCATTTCCTTTAACTCTTGTTCATTTTTCTCGATCTGGTGCTTTAATATTTTATTCTTCTTCTGAACAACTTCTAACTCTTCTAAGGCACAAATGAGCTCTCCTTCTATATTCACTTCAGCTTCCTCCTCTTCTTCTTCTTGATCATCTTCATGTATGGCCGTGAGTAGAATCTCTTCTTTTGAATCGCTGACTCTACTATCTTCGCCTGAGCTAGGATCTTTAGAATACAAACTCTTCTTTTTGAATCCCTTCTTAGATTTGCCTTTGAAATTCTTCTTGTATGTAGGCTTTTCTTATTCATTATCATTAACCTTATCTGGGCATCTAGCTAAAAAATGTCCAATCTTTCCACAATTAAAACATTTAAAAGGTAATTTCCCTTGATATTTACCTATTCTTATTTTTGGCTTTCGAATGAAAAGTGCTCCATTATCATCTTCATCATCACTAGAACTATCACTTGATTCTTGAATCTTATCTTTCTCTTTCTTTGATGTCTTGAAAGCTACTTCTTTTTTTGAGGGTTTATCTTATTCTGTCCACTTCTCATATGCTGTGAGAATACCAAGAAGCTCATCCATCTTTAGCTTGGCTAAATTCTTCATCTCCTCAATTACCAAAACCTTTGCATCATATCTCATTGGTAGAGATCTCAAAACCTTTTGCACCATCATTGACTCATCCAACATTTCTCCAAGACCTTGAATCTGATTTACGACTTGATCATATCGTAAAAGGTAACTTGCTATATCTTCTTCTTCTTCCATCTTCAAATTTTCAAACTACCTTCTAAAAGTCTATAGCTTAGCTTACTGAACCTTTCCATCACCTTTGTAAATATTCTCAAGTTTTACCCAAGTTTCATGAGTAGATTTACATTTCATAACTTTAACAAATTCAAATTCACATAAACCACATAAAATAGCATTTAAAGCTTTATCATTACATTCACATTCCTTCTTTTCTACTAGATTAATTATAGATGTCTGTGGCTCTTCATGTTCTTCCACCATTGCTTTCCATATGTCAAATCCAAGGGCCATCAAATAAACCTTCATTCTCATGCTCCAAAAAGCATAATTTTGTCCATCAAACAAAGGTGCCTTATTTGTAAATAAATCCTTCCTGTGACCTAGCCATTATGCTTTCCTGATCTACCTATAAGCTGTAAAACTTTTCAAAAAGGAACCTACTTTGATACCAATTGTTAAGCATGGGATATACTAAGAGGGGGGGTGAATCAATATATCATATATCTTATAAAGCTTTCCCTTTATCAAATTCCACTTAATCAAACATTCAAGATATGCAATAAAACTCAAACAATAAACATCACACAAGATAGAGAGAGACAACAGATATAACATGGAAACCCAATGTGGGAAAAAACACAAAGAACAATCTCAAGCATATTCATGAGAAACAACCCATAGAAGCACCATACCCCTTTGTCGAGTACCAACCCAGCTACAATTCATGAGCACCAACCCATAGGAGCTTCAAACCCCTTTACTGAGCACCAACTTAACAACTATTCATGAAGACCAACCCACATGAACACCAAACCCTTTTTTGAGCACCAACCCAACAATAATTCGTGAGCACCAACCCACATGAGCACTAACCCCTTTATGTATACCACACACCTGTCTCTCAATGTTGCTATCTCAACAAATGATAGTTCAATACAACATCTCTTTCCTCTCTCTCACCTTTGCTCTTCTAAGCTAGATATAACAAATACAAATCATATTCATCTCTCACAATTGCTCTTCTAAGCTAGATATTACAATATCAAATCAACCTCTCATTTTCCTTATTACAAATGGCTTCCCAAGCCTTTATTTATAGCTTTATAAATGACCTTTGGCTGTCCCCATTTGTGACCCTTAAATCCTCATGGAAAATGGTGCCAATCTTGGATGACCCTTCATATTCAAGCCTTTGAAAAGTCATGTGGTGACCCTTCATGACCAAAAACGTCCTTCCCACTTTTGTCCTTATCTTTGGTGACTTTTTATATTCCTTAAAGTGTCCTTTCATGAGAAATTGCACCCTTACTCTTTTTTCTTCACTTGGTGACTCTTGGTATTCCCCAAAATGACTCTTCATAGGAAAATGTGTCCCATCCTTCTTTTGTCTTTACCCCATGGCTCTTCAACTACTCCATGGGCCCTTCTTTTGTCTCATATGCAACCAAAAATATATTCATTAATATTAAATAAATATTAACTCACATTAGCCAAGATAAAAAACATTAAATGCAATGGGACCTTTATCACCAATAATACTAGACCTTTGACATCAATGACAATATTTCCAACATTGAGGATATGAAAAAAATTAAAGATAATATCACTTTACAAGAGTTAACTCAAATTATTGAACAAAGAGATTTATTACTTGAATATTTAAGCAAGAAGCCTACTAAGTCTTCAAAATTTGAAAATGCCAATTTAGTTATGTATAATAATAAATTAAAAGTTCTCCCTTTCTTGTTAACAATTAGAGTTTTTGGTAAAAAATCACATACTTATTTCCTAGTTTCAGGTGCTTCTTCCAATATCATGCCAAAAGGTATTTGTGAGAAACTTAGATTAACTCCAATTAAGTTTGATAGATTAGTTAATCAATTAGAAAAATCAAGAGTTAAAGTAATTTTACAATTGTTGAATGTTCATATGTAGCTTTTTCTTGAACAATGTATATAATGATTCATAGACATTCAAGTTATAGACATCCTTGACGCTCATGGGTTGTTGCTGAGTAGAGATCAGACTAAGTCTTTAAATGGATACATATCCATTGAATATTCTCATATGTGGCTACCATATAAGGGAGTTCATAATGAAATTTGAATTGAGATAGAGATAAAGATGAAACACATGATCATAGAGTACAATGCTATAAATGAAAAGGTCAACATGATCAATTCTAAGTTAAGAGTTTAGACTCTTGAAACTTATAAGGTATATGACCCTAAAAATTTTCATGCTATATATGGAATATGTTAATTATATTTTTATGGTGCTAGATTTATAGTTGGATATATATTAGGAATGGTTCAAATCAATCCTATTAGGAGAAAATTTAATACTTATTACAGACTTTAGTTTTTATGCACTAATAACTTGGCAGAGTATGAAGCTTTAATCTTAGGATTACAACTTGTTATAAGCACAAGGTCAAAGAACTGATAGTTTATGGTGATTATAAACTAGTAGTTAATCAAGTTAGAATCAAATACCATTGAAAATTGTCATATATTAAGAAATAAAAGTTTAGAGCATGAGACTTGATAGAGTACTTTGATGATTTTATTATTTTCTCAATTCTTGAAGAAGATAACAAGATTGCATATGATATAGCCTTAGTTGTAGCTAATATTATGCCAAATCAAGATTCTAAACTAATAAGCCTTAGTATTTAGTTGGTTTCATGTCCCTCAGTTTTTCACAATGCCTGTCATTTGCAAGTATTTAATGATGATCAACAAATCATAGACTTCATGAATAATTCAAGAATATTTGAGTCTCACCTCATTGATGAGGTAAATGAAAATTATCTTGATGAAGACAATCATGATGATGATATTTTTCAATTGAGGGATAGTAAAATACCCAAAAGAATTATTACCTTAGAAAGACTATTTGACACAAACAAACTAGTTGAGACTATCAAGATTCCCAAAGTGAATGGGAAATATTATTATTTTATTGATCTTAGGATTCTAGGTGAACCATAGTTGGTAAATATTGGTATAGACTACACAAATTAAGAATATAGAAATACTAAAGAGTTTCTAACCAATCACAAATATGTTATAGCATGGTCTTATCAAGAGTTAAATATCTTTTATCCTAGACTCATTACCCATGCCATTTCATTAAAAGAGGCTTGTAAAACTTCTAGGTAGAAGCAAAGGCCAGTAAACCCTATTTTAGAACCATTTATCTATAAAGAGTTCAAGAAGTTGTTGGATGCAAAAATATTTTTTCCCATTAGACATTCTACCTAGGTAGCCAATTTGGTACCAATGAGGAAGAAAAATGGAGAAATTAGATTATGCATATACTTTTAAAATTTGAACAAAGATTTTAAAAAGGATAATTATCCTTTACCTTCCCTTCACCAAGTCATTCAAATTGTAAGTGGTTTTGCTATGATGTCTTTTCTTGATGGATTTTCAGGATATAATCAAGTACTTATGAACAATGAGGATAAAATGAAGATTGCATTTACTAGAAAGTGGGGAAATTTTGCCTACAAAAGAATGCCCTTTGGACTTATAAATGTATGAGATACATTTAAAATAATTATGGACCATGATTTTTATTGTCTCATAGCTAAGTTAATTATCATAAATATGGATGATTTAACCATGTTTTCTAAAAATAGGAAAGACCACATTATGCACTTGTAGTAGGGATTTAAACATTATATGAGGTATAGAATTTCCCTTAGTCCTAAGAAAAGTATCTTTTGTGATAAAAAATGGAAGTTAATGGGACATGTTATAACCAAATAAGATATTTCTATAGATTTTGATATAGTTTATTCCATATCCAAGATAGAACCCCCTAGCATTAGAAAAGAAATAAAGTCTTTCTTTGGTAAAATATGTTTTGTGAAAAATTTCATTTCTAATTTTGTAGAGATTGTAAAGCCACTTAATGACATGTTTAAGAAGGATTCCAAGGTCATATATAATGAAGAAACAAGGAAAGCCTTCAAGGACATTAAAGAAGCAATAGTAGAAGAACTGGTGTTGATAAGTCCTGATCTCAAAAAATATTTCTATCTCTATTCATTTACTTATGATCATATAATAACTACTATTTTAACTCAAAAAATAGATATTTATGATCACCTTATTGCATTTATGATCACTAATTTTAATAATTCTACCAAAAAAGCACTTGTTTTAGTTAAAGTAGTTAAGAAATTTAGATACTATATTCTTAAGAATAATGTGCATGCAATATTGTTAGATCCTACCACTAAACTTATGCTTAGTCAATGTGATCTATGGAAGAGAAGAGGTAAGTGGATGAATCTAATCTAAGAGTATGATCTTGAGATAAAAACTACCAAGTTGGTAAGATGTCAAGGATTGATTAAAATGATTGTCAATACTAATTCTAAAGTGAATGTCATGTAGGTGGACCAACAATGTTTTCTACAAAACGATTGGTATGATTCAATTATTCATCTACTAATCAATGGATCTTATCTTTAAGGATTAATTAGAGATAAAATAAGAGATTTGAGGCTCAAGTCATCACATTTATTGATCAAATATGGGTTACTCTTTAGAAAGAACTATGAAGGTATTTACTTGAGATGTGTCTCCAAAGAAGAAACAATTAAGATATTGAATAATTTTCATTGAAATCTTGGAAGTGGACATCCCTCTAGAAGAAAAATATCTCACAATATCCTAAGGGCAAGTAATTATTCTCCCACCATCATCAAGGATGCACACAGACATTTTAGAGATGCCATTAATGTCATATTTTTAACACTAAATAGCCAAAAGTAGCTATGCCATTAAGACTAGTTACGATTGATAAAAATTTCACTCAATTGGGATTGGAATTTATATGGGTGATCAACAAAAATATGTGCTTATGACTACTTATTATTAGACAAGGTGGATAGAGGTAGTGGTGATTAATTAATGTAAAACTAAAGATGTGATCAAGTTATTGGAAGAAAACATTTTTATAAGATTTGGGACATTAATTTCATTGGTTTGTGATAATGGATCAGCCTTCATATCTATTGAAATGACCCAATGGGATTATGATAATAACATAATTCTTAATTTATCATCAAATCATTACCCTCAAGGTAATGGAATCTTAGAATCAACAAATAAGAACTTGATGAAGGCAATTAAAATGTCTACAATGCAACAACGTAGAACATGGCATAAATTGCTTAAGTATTTTCTTTGGGTAGATAGAACTAGAGTAAATCAAAAACTAAAATAATCACCATTTATGCTAGTATATGGTCAAAAGCCAATATTCCCAATTACTCTCAAGCTGCTAATTTACAAGTTCATGAAATAATACATGGATGAAGTCCAATAATTTGTTAGTTCAAGGCTACTTGACATCATATAAATGGAGGATACATGGGAAGAAGCATTTATCAACTTTAGTAGACATCAAACCACAATTAAAATATGGTTTAACAAGCATTCAAATATTGAGGTGTTTAGGCAAGGAGACCTAGTTGTTATTTTGGATAAAGCATCAAAACCAGAAGGAAATCATGGGAAATTATTGCCTTTTTAGATTGGTCCTTATCAAATTATTGAGGCTTTGGGAGACAATACCTTCAAGCTCAAAGACTTAGAGGGAAAAAAGATCACATTTCCAACTAATAGGAAATACCTCGATCACTACTTCTCTCCTCTTCCATCACAAGTCTTCATGAAGTGATATGTAAGATTAGTAAGATTTAGTATAGGTAGGCTTAGATTAGTTTCCTTTCTATTTCTTGTTTGTACATAGTGCTTGTAAATATTTGATTGCTTGTTGTTTATCTCACTTATTGTGTGCTTCCTTTCCTTTGTTTTATCCCCTGATTTTAACAATTCCTTTTTAAGATAGTTTCCATCTTCAATCCATCATAAATTTTCTCAAACAAAACCTCTAAATCAAAAATGCAAGTATTAATCTCAAACATTGGTTGATTATGTACTTTGGATATTTAATCTTGATGTTATAGTTTTGAGAAATTGGTAAGGATTGATATCTAGTTTAGTTGTTACTTAAAATATTACACCTTATTCTAATCTAAGTATTGATCAAATAAGGATTTTACTTGTTGAATGAACATTTGTATTATTGAATAAAAGTTATCTTATCACTTAAATAACATTATTTTCTAGGGCAAAGTTTACAAGAAAATATGTTTGTCTATAGATCAAACATTTGACAAAATCCTAAAACTTGGCTATTTTTGGTTCCTAACCTTTGTTGAGAGATAAATATACTTGAAAAATATAAAAAATAAGAGCTTTATTGAAAATTATGGAATCATTCTAAGTAAAGGTGATTCTAGTAACCTCCATTAGGGATGTGGACACCTAATTAGTAGTATAGCAAGGCCTTGGGTAGAGCCAAAGGTATCAATGGCTAGTTATGGATGTCTAGATGGTAGTAGAACAATGCCAAAGCCTTCCCTTTTCATAAATCATGATTATTAATGAATATATAACTATGTTATATATTCAATGTTAATGAAGGTCATGAAGTGTGGAAGTTGTTCTCTAAATCCCATGGCAATTAGTCAAAGCATCCAAGCACACACATAACATGACTAAGTTTTGATATTTGATGCTAATTCTACATGTGTAAGACTTATTTTAATCATGAATTGATATTAGTAATGGTACTTAACCAAATGGAATAATTAGTTCAGTTATTAGTTTAAACCAAGAGTATCTGAGTTCTAAATTTTTTAATGTTTCTCCCAAAAGTTTCCATTTATTGAGGTCAACATACCCCCATTTTTGAAAATGGGGACCCTTGTTAAAATTATACAATTTTGTGCTTTAAATTAAAACATACCACTTAACTGGAGTGCATTATTTAAATATCATGGTTCTCATCATGTTTACATTTGGCATGTCAACATTTAATATTCAATTGACTTTATCTAATATTGCTAATGTCTGATTATTGTGTTTCATGTTGTAGGTTTAATGGATTCTATTATGTGAATAGTGTCCATGGTTTTATACATTGATTCTAATTTAACCCTTTAGTTTGATCAAACCTTGGTATTTTAATCAATTATTTTAATCTATGTTTAAATAGTGTTGAAACACCTTAGTCTAAATGTTTGAGCCCAAGCCCATTTTGAAACAAATTCAAATTTATGTGGGACAAAATTTACATAAGAAAATTTTATTATGTTTTAAATTTAGTTTAAATTTTATCCTAAAGTTCTAATCTTGTTTATTAACATGACTAAAACCTTATCCTAAATTTTTATGCTAAGTCCTTTATATCCTGAAACCTAACCTAGTCTATTTTATTATTCTTAAGGAATGAATTAAATGTAGGAGCACTTTATTATATTTTAAACTTAGTTCAAATTTTCTCATAAGTCTTAATTGTGTTTATTAACACTACCAAGGATTTAGTATTAAACTTTATCCTATGTTTTCTTTTTATTCCCAAGCCCTTAGTTTATTTTCATTTCCCACAAGAATGAATTAACGTGAGGATATCAAGTGTCAAGATCTCAAGAACTTGAGTCTAGACCAATGGTATGGGGGTGATTGCATGAGTCACATTGTAAAATATATTGAGATGAAAAATAAAAGAGATAAGTGTCATGATCTTAGAGGTATATCAAAGATCTAATAATGAGTAAAGAGTCAAATTATTAAAGAGCCCATGAAGGAATGCAAAGGTGACAAGTGTCATAATCGTGATGAAGCAATGAAACAAATTAATGATTCAAGTTAGTCCTTATGAATAAGGAGTAGAAGGAATTAATAATCTACATTCATTAAGACATCTAATAGATCAACGGTATGAATGAAGGTGGACTTTTCAAAGGGCTTGGAATGAACATGGTGGTGATATATGTCACAACTATAATAAATTAGATGGATATCAATGAATAGCATTGAAGCTTATAAATCAAGATTAATGGTGTAGATTGGGTCAATAATTCAATGTTCCCATATATAATGTCATGCCTCCACGTGTCATAAAGCAATTAATTGATGTAGATTGTGTTTACAATGTGCATAGAGAGCTCACTGACCTACCAAGTGGTACACTCTTGTGAACTCATATGGAAGATTGATGACCCATGATAGAGTCAAGGATAGTAAGACCTTTAAGTGATCAATGATGTGAATTAATTAAGATTCAATATTGCACATGAAAGTGGCATGTGTCAAAAAATTACCACTGGTCACATTTTATAAATTAATGAATAGTGTGACATGGTGATGCGACATAGGCATAACACATCAAATTGGGAGATCTTATGGAACCCATCACATGAAAGGTATAAATGTATAACCTAAATGCAAAATATAAGTCATGAATATCATAGTTCAAACTTTATTTCTACCATTGAATCTCGCAAAATCCATAAAAGTGTATAAATTACCCTAATTGTATTTGTATTCATTATAATTGAGCTAAAAGAGCTAGATTATTATCTACAATTGCATAATTCAATCAATGGTGACCCAAAATCATGTTTCAATAGAATATGTGAAGATATATGTTATAATAGATGCTAAGAGACATATGTTCAATAACACCATGTTTGTTACCAATACTTTAAACATAGGTAATAGAAATTGGTCTAAATTATTCTAGACCATTGAGAACCTACCAGCCATTACAAGGGAAGGAAAGATGAATATCTCTACCAGGAGACTTACAATGAGATCACAATAATCTATATGACTGGTCTACATTATGTAGTACAAAAACCATAGGTAATCAATTGCATCGATATTGTTACTTCCATTTTTAAGGAAGATAAGATAAATAAGGAAATGTTAATTAATGAACACCATCACAAGAATAATGTTTACAATTTTCATATTGTATTTAGGTCCTATTATAAGTTACCAAAACCCAAAGTTGACCTAGCCTCTATCAATTCTTGGGATAAAAACATAATTTCATGGACACCCTTTCCATGTGGTTAGATTTTGGGAACCAAGTCTTTCCATACCTCAATAAGAACATTCTTATCATGTAGTTTAGACTAGGGGTTAGGATGATAATGATAATATTGAACATGTTGTGTGTAAATGCAACCACTGCATATGTAGACTAAGTATGGGTGCCCATGGTCTAATTTATCATTAAAAATGTAATTCCCTCCTTTGGGTGAGATAATCAGTATCTCATTTGAGTATAAAAATCTATGAAATTAGGCAAAAGATGAAAACTTAGTTTTACATGATGTATTACCTCCTAGATGCCCTATGTGCAAAAACAAATATTACCAATCAAAGGTAAGGGTATCCAAGTGGAATCCATATAGTTTCCCAATATTATTCTAAGTTGCACATCTATAAATATAGGTATCACATTTAATTTATCTATGATTGTGTCTATCTAACCCTAATTGAAGCTATAATTAGTACCGCTATGTCAATAATTAGTCCATTTATTAAGAAATATATTTAATTTATGGGTGATATATATTTTTACCCTAACTACATGATCATAAGGATTGAGGGAACTCAAAATTTTCCTCTTAAGTTTTCAGTCCATGTCCTTGGAAAGCTAGCATAACAAGATGTGGCATACCAATTGTTCAATAGTGTAGATGGCCTTTATAAAAACAAAATAAAGGGACTTCTTCACAATTTCCCTATGACTATTCATAATACTAAATTTAGACAATGGTATTACATTGAGCTAACATCAAAACATAGATAATATTTCAATATATAGTTTGATGAAATTAGATAGTGGCACCCTTATTGAATGTTTAAAGAGAATTTGAAACACAAAGGGATGTTGAATGTGCCCTATGAACAAGAACCTAATGCCTTTGATCCTATATACAACAAGTCATATTCTTACTTTGAAGTCACCAAAAGGCTGAAGGAACATAATCCGAGGCCTGAGTCAAGACTAGAGAGAAATCAAAAAATGGATGATAGATGGAAACTAAGACCTAAGTAATATCATTTTATTAGTAGTAAATCTTATATACCTCCATCATTCAATACACAAGTTGAGAAAAAAATAGAGCATAAGATTGAAGAGAAGAGGCCAGAGTCAATAAATCCAAGTGATATTGCTTCTACTTCTTCAACTCTAGAACCTTCCAAGGAAATAGAACATGAATTACATCAAGAGGAGGTTCATATGATAGCCATAGATAATCAAGGGTATATTGAGGATGTGTTATATATGTTATCTATAACATACACAAATTCATATGAAGAGGAATCAATTGTTAAGAAGGCTAAAGAGGAGAAAGAGAAAGAAAAAGTATTGAACTTAGTTCCTATTGATACTTCAAAAAGGAAAACTGAAACAACCATTATCTCAGAGGATAAGAGACCCAAAGTGACACCACCTTTGAAAGAGGTCAATTTATTTAGCTAAGAGAACTTACTATATGGACCACCAATTCTAGAATGGTTCATTTATGAACTAAGGTTGGAAATAGTGCCCACTATGAATCATCCTTTGGATATGGTGAAGGCTACTAATATCCCCTTATAGTAAAAAATGAAACCTTGGATCATTGCTCTACAAGAAGAGGAGGCGAGGAGATTGGAAACACTAAGAATTTAAGTAGATTGATAAAAAAATGGAGGTCCCTATCCCACATGTGACCCAACTTATAGTTGAAGTCAAGTTTGATCTAATAAATGCTAGCTTGTAGAGAGTGATAGAGGAAAGGGTCATAATAGGAGGTGAACAAATTATGTATCAAAAAGTGGAGCCATTGATTGGTTTAACTTGAAATCAAAGATAGAGGCCTGGTGAAGATCCTATTTTTTAGGAAGATGTTCTTAAATTTTCCCAATCACATTATGAAATACCATAGGCTAATATCAAGTTCCTAAAATAGAAGAACACAAATTTAGAAGAATAGTCTATCTTATCAATACTAGGAAACATTACGAAAACCATGTCTGTTGATGAGATTATTAGTATCCTGGATAAATATCATCAACTTACACTACCTCTTAACCCTCATAAAGTGGGAACATATGATATTACTAAATCCCAAGACCTTAAATCCCAGGAAGGGCTAGATATATACTTGACATTTTCATGGTTGACATCTCTAAAGATATATAAATTTTCCCTAAATAGGAGATTATTCTTCCTTCATGACCAATCAATAAATCCTTCATAATGTTTGGGAGAAATTCCATCTTGTCACATGGGTGGGAGTCATACTAATTTACCTTGGATGAAGGATCATGCCTTTTGGTTTAAAACTATAATTTTAATTCACAAACAATGGGTAAGAATATGAATCCCTATTTTTATGTATGATTACTACAATTTATAGGTTTTTCTAATATAAACAATAAGATAACTTGTAACTAGAGACTAACCAAGTTTCAATAGTCTATTAGACTAAAGTTGAACATATTCATATCTATGAGAATGAAATGCCCAAGGTTATTTAGGATTTTAATTTTTTTTCCATAGAGGCCATTCCTAGAGAGATTAATCAAAATTTTAATTCTATGGTTATTTCTTCTTCTCATTTTATCCCTCATACATCAATACCAAAATCAAATTTTTTAGTCTATATCAAGTTTGAAACTCTTATCTATAAGGCATAAAACCACCAATATCTTGCCTATATTGGAAACTATCATGCTATTCTAGTCCTTTAATTCATTGAAAATGATAAGGGTATCTTATAATACCTACAAGATTATGATGAACTTATCTCATCACATCATAATAAAGAATTTTCCTTCACTTATTATCCCATGTTTTCCATTAGGGATAATTATTATGATTCTTACTATAAGATATAAGACTACCTATTTTATGATGAACATTTCAATGTTTTTATGATGAATTTGAGGATTTTTATCTTCCTTCTACTCTAAATTAATTTGAAAAATGGAATTCTTCTCTAATTTAATCCACCATAGAAATTAACAAAGGGACTCAAAAGAGCCCTAGGATCATCAAAATTAGTTCTTCATTCTCACCACAATAAGTATAACAACACAATAATATGTTGATAAATCTTTCCAAATCCTTCACCTTCTACTATATAAACATGAGAAGAATCCAACATGAAGTATTTTTCCATGGCTTAGATACCACACCTAATGAAAATCCTATAAAACATAATCTCTAGGAACTCAAACCCAAGGATCATTAATTTTCATATAATAAGTCATCAAAATCATCAAATTAGGGTTCATAAATCTCATGGATTATTCTAAATAGATGTCCAATATCATCTCCATTATAAATAAGAATGACCTAAGGATTATTAAAACTAGGATATGCATTGAATTATGTGATATAAATAAAGCATGACCTAAGGATTATTTCCCTCTTATTTCCATCAATGCTATCATTCATGTTACCACATGTTATTTTTTTATTTCACTCATGGATGGATTTTATGGATATAATAGAATTAAAATTTTAGAATAAGATCAAATAAAAACCTCCTTTACTACACCATGGGGAAAATTGAATACTTAGTTATAACCTTTGGACTAAAAAGCAATGGGTCAACATATTAGAGGGATATAACCCATATTTTCCATTATATTATCAATAAACTAGTATGTTTCCAAGTTGATGATTTTATTGGAAATTAAATATAAATAATCAAGCACTTATAGATCTTTTGTACCATTATAATGCATCTCATTGAGTATGGAGTCACCCTTAATCCCAAAAATCATGTGTTTTGTGTTAAAAGTGGAAACATTCATGGTTACATTACCTCCTAGTACTAAATTGACATAAATATGGAAAATATTCATGCAATATTAGACATGTTACACATATTGACATGCCATGAATTAGATCATTCCTATGGAATCTCGAGTAAATCCATAGATTTGTGCCTAAGCTTAATTACATTATTCATCCTTTAATAACTTTATAAAAAAGGAGAGTGGCTTAAAGTGGATGAATTATTTTCATCACACATTTGAATTGGTACAACAAATTATCATGTATCTCCCAAAACTCATGGTGTATAGGAAAAATAAACCCCTAATTCTTTACATAATGTAAACTAAGGTATATCTTGCCTATATTTTGGCCCAATATGATGACAATGTAAAATAGTAGGTCATTTACATTATTATATTCCTTCTCATTCATTATGAGAATCACTATACACAAACAATTTTTTTTTGTCATTATATTCATAACTAAGTGTTTGTGACATTACGTACTTTACTAGGAATAAGTTTATATTAAGGTCCCAAGATTTGTAGAAATTTTTTATCCAACTAAAATTCTCATAAAAGGTTGGGTTTTTCCATATGCTTCTGATTGAATTTGATTTTACCTATGTAAATCAATAATTTGTAAAGGGAGAAATCATTGACTTTGGTTCACAAATTCCCTCTTATGAGATCAATGATATCTTTGACACCAATTCTTTTTAATAATTTATATGTTATATAAATAAACCCATGATCATATTATATTCTTGGTAAAATGGCATCATAAACTATTTAATTTATTTTACTTACCTTAAGGGCACAAATTCAAAACATAGGCATTACTTTCACATCATTACATCTAAATATGTCAATATTGGAAAGATTTTATATTTTAAATATTTTTACATTTTACTTAGATATGTTGAACAAAAGGAGTAATAAAAGATCCTTTTTTAGTGTCATAATGACATTTTTTGTGGACATTTTGGTAGACATGAAACTGCTCATAAAATCCATAAGATATGATACTTATGACCCACTCTTGGACATGATGTCATCAATTATGTAAGGAAATGTGAGAAGTGTGAACACTTATACCATGAGATTCACATCCTTCTAAGGTCACTTTATCCCATTATTATTCCTTGTCCCTTCTCTACATAATAACTATACATCCTTACCAAACTCTCTCATACTTATTTGGATGGCCATCAATTCATTATCATAATGATAGAAAAAATCACTAACTAGGTAAAGGCTTTTCCTTTGAAAACTATTACTGGATATGTGATTCTGAAGTTTATTTTAAACCAAATAATTTCTATATTTAGAATCCCATAGGTCATTATCATAGATAATGGGTATTATTTCAAGAATCCTGAGATGTTTGAATTTTTAAATAATTTTTCTATCTCTCATCACATGCATTATATTTATTAATCACAAGCAAACAACCAAGCTGAGCCATAAATAAAACCTTAAATTTAATCTTAGTGAAAATTAAGAAATACAACAAAAGAGATGGACAACTTCACCTCTACCATGCATTGTAGGCTTATATAATAAGTACTTGTAATCCCATGATGGAAAACCCACATTAACTTATTTTCAAAGATGAAGTTGTTACACCCATGGAAGTATAAATACCTAACCTACATGTCTCTCTTAAAGGTATCCTTATTTATGAGTAATAAATAAACAAAAAATTATATTAGTTAGAGACCCTAGATGAACATCAACTTTTATCCACATAAAATCATGTTTCCTATGTGGATCACATGTGATAATAACTTTACAAGGATGTTCACGATCACCATATAGAAGTAGGACACCTTATCTTGAGACTTAATAATATAGTATATAATAAGAAGGGATAAGGTCATTAATTTAGTCCCAATTAGTTGGTCCCATATTTGGTGACTTTAGAGATTAATAATGGATCCTATAAATTACTCACTATAGACAGTAAAAATTTAGTGAGTCTATGAACTCTTTACATGTAAAATGTAGTCATTACTTTCATATTTCCCTCTCTGTGTTTTCATTGTTAATGTGTTATTTTGCATTCCATATGTTTTTTAATGGTTTTTTAGGCACAAGTTCATATTAAAAACAAATTTATAATGAAACACATCATTCCATTTCATTTTACTTATCACACTATTCTCATATAAAACATTTTTAGAATAAGCATGACATATGTTATTGTATTACTTTTATGACAATAATATACCTTGTTACTCATATACTTATCTTTAGGCTTAAAACATTTTAGCATACAACCTAGTATAGAAGCTTGTCTATGACAAAATATCCTTTTATGGTTCCCACTAATCAAAAATACTAGCATGCTAAAAGTTAGGTTCCTTAGTGATGATCCCTTAAAAGAAACTTGTTTCATGGGGCCAAGGTTTTTGGGTAAGGACCTTTGAACCATATATATATATATATATATATACACACACACACACACACACATATATATACATATATGTATACACACACACACACACATATATATATACACACATATATATATGTATGTATGTATATATACATACATACATATATACATATATATATATATATGTATATATATATATGTATGTTTATATATATATATATATATATGTATATATGTATGTATATGTATATATATATAGATATATATGTATATATACATATACATATATATATATATATATATATATAAATATACATATACATACATATACATATACATATACATACATACATATATATATATATATCCACATGCATACATATATGTATGTATGTATGTATGTATGTATATATATATATACATACATACATACATACATATATGTATGTATGTGTATACACACACACACACACACACACACACACACACACACACACACACACACACACACACACACACACACACACACACACACACACACACACACACACAAACACACACACACAGAGATATACATACATACACACAAACACACACAGATGTGTGTGTGTGTGTGTGTGTGTGTGTGTGTGTGTGTGTGTGTAAAGACACTAATTTAAAAGTTAAAATCTCATGAAAATTGTATCAATTTCACATGTCTCACCATTCATAAATCCTTGATGATGATATATCTTATCCCACTAGTTACATGGGGTTAGAAATATGGGGAGATTCCCTTAATTTCCTACATTTATCCTTTGGTGTTGATCCCATGTGCCTTCCTAGTCATAATAATATGTGTAGGAGGTCATTAAAAAAAATCAAAAAACATATTTAAAATAGAAATTTTTAATAAAAAGTATATGGTGTTTATGTTGAAATAAGTACTTTGTCCCATTAACCGACTCTATCATGAATATCCACCTCTAGATGAAGCCAATAAAGTTAGTATTTAATAGGTTTTAAGATAATTTAAATTTCACCTTGCTCATAAAGATTAGGTCAAATTTTAAGTCCTTGTTAAGTTTTGATTTATGTGTTTTCTATCTTCACCATTTTACATATATCTTATTTCCATTTTAATTCTTTATTGAAAGTTGAAATCATTTTGTTATATGAATAATATAAATATATCACCAGCTAGAAAAAATTTATTAGCATAGTAGTAAAAATTCATTTAATTTACATTTGCATACATTTTCCCCACATATATAAACATGTCCAATGCATTATTATCACTTAAATATGATATATATTTTAAATCATCACATATCTAGTCATCTAAAGTACATAAATTGAGAAAGTAACATGAAAATTAAAAGCAACTTTACACTATGATGGGTCATCAATATAAACCAAAGCATGTATGTATGTATTTAGACACACACACACACCCACACCCACACACACACACACACACACACACACACACAATTTTTAGTTTGTATATATCATATGTACCAATACAATCACCTCTTTTGAGATAAAGTGTCTTAATATCCTAGAAATATAGAAAAATATGTCCATGTACAATAATTCTAAACATAAAATCCTATTAAGAGTCATTAATTTACTCATATAGAGGTTTTATGTCTAGGTATCCTTATCCTATGGATCCTTAGTCACCTCCAATTGGTCCCTATCTAGAAGGTTTTCCATCCCCATGTATGTTGGTCTAAAGAGGTCTAACCTCATCTAACACTAATAATGTCTCTTGTATATTCTTCACCTAAATATTAAGGCCTACTATATGCCTATATAGGTGAGTGATATCCATAGATCTATGATGAGTCAATAAAAAAACATATTTATGTCTAGATATCCTAATAGGTAGTCCTAGGTCTAGCAAAAGTTAATCATGGGTTAATCTATTGCCCACTTGAAATTAATTAATTAGTGTTTCCTTGATCATGGTCCTCTAACCACTAGATATATCTTTAATCATAAAATTAAAATATACCTAGATCAATTCATATAAAAATGGAAATAATAATATAATTAATTGTGTGTAAACAAATATAATAAATAGATAAAGGGAATAAATATATTATTTTACCTAGATCATCCTCATGCTAGTGTGGATTTGAATCATAATCAAATATTATCTCATCCTCCTTATATCCCTCCTTATCCTACTCTCCCTCCTCTAGTACCTCTCCAAATAATACATACTACTATAGGTGATCCTTATCTAGTGGTGGTGGTAGAGGCTATGTAGCCTATTGTTGGCCCTCAATTAGAAGTGTCACTAGAATAGACACAAGTATTAGACCTCTCCCCCATCCTAAATTTTTTAATTTCATTATTCCTAGTTATCCCATCATCATATATACCTTCTCAATGTGAAATAATGGCATTAATGGATACCATGCATTACTTCTAAGTCTAGATGACCTGAACTCTCTAATATCCCTATATACTACTAGGGCATGGTGAGGTTGCCTCCAAAAGACATCCTAAAATACTATGGCACCCTGTCAATAGGGTGCACTTTAAATTATATTTATATATAATAAACTTGATACATTATTAGATATGCTACAAGTTATAATCCATCATCAACCCATTAACCCACCATACCTTGATATGGCAAGGTCACTATTTTGACTACAATTAAAATCCCAAATAGTCAAGTAAAATCCCTAAAGTGTGAAACCTTTTTCTATTTTGAAGCTTTGATATCCCTAACATCCCTCATAAAAACCCATGTTTGTTATGGGATCACCCTATCATACACCTAGATCATGATGAACATAAGATGATTGATGGAGAGAGCACCCAAACATGCAATAATTTATAGGTCCTTATATGTCTGAGCAAATACCTCATGATCCCATGAGCATCATAGGACTCTATTATCAAAAAATTAAAAAATAAGATCCCAACTATATATAAACCTATTAGTTATATTCTCACCACTAAATGGGAGGCAAGGATCCCAATGATGATTTTTCAAAGGTTCAATATCACATATCTCTCTACTAAAAAAATATCACATTGAACTTATCACTCACATTAGGTATATCTACATCTCCAAAATACTCTACCTATCCAATATGCTCTATCCTATTAGTTTCATCCCATAATGTCATAATCTAACCTATCTTTAGTAAAATAAATATTTGATATGTTATCTAGAGTGATTGTACACTACTATCTAGCACGAAGAAGATATAAAGTGTTCTTGTTTGCATCCTAATAGGTAAATATATCACATAGTATCCTACTCAAATGGTGACATGATCCTAACCTGAGTAATCATCAATATGCTAACTTTGTTTAGTATTTCCAATTCATCAACCATTAATAATTACATATCATGTGGTATCCACTCATTCTCCCTAGAATGAGTGCATATTATGTATATGCCATGATGTAATAAATAACCTTAAACCCTCTCAAACCTTTCCTGAGCCTAAAAATTTATGTAAAAAGATTATTTATCTAACTATGATAAAACTACCACCTTTTGTATGGGAAATTTTGGAATTAACCCAAATTTATGAGGTGGGTCTCTATTCGTCTACAATGTTTATGTATTTACTACATGGTCTATGGGTGTTTAAATACCACATAAAATTTTAACTATCAATCTATGAAGACAATCGATTCCATCCTAATGTGGAAGCTTCACCATCCAAATTAAACATAAAAAAACCCTCCCTAGAAACCCAAAATTTGACAAAATCAAATAAAATTTGACATTTAACTAACCTACCCAACACCCTTAATCCCATTCATACAAAAAATTTAAAATTTTACATGTGTACATGCATTTCTTTATAAGAAAATTAAAATTGGGAAAAGACATAAAAATGATAAAAACTCACCTAGATATAACCAAATTCACCTATATCTAGGGAATTTACTATATATTCTTTGTGTTCATAAATTTAGCTTTTTTCTTTCTCAATTTTGTCACCATGAATCTAGAGCTCAAATATTTCACAAATCAATCTGCACAAATTATTTATATTTATGACATATTTTTTAATATATAGTCTTTTTAACTAGCCATTATATTTTGAAACTTTTCTATTTTTAGATATTTTACTTCTAAGATTATGTTTTGGTACTCAAAAAAATATGTGTTTTCCTAACCAATCAATTCCATGTACCTAAATATCAAATTTTAAGGCTTTCAATTTTTGTAACATGTTTGTTTCTTTCCTTAGTTTTGAATGCTCATGTTAGTTAGCCTTACATTTAGTCCCTTGATAGGATGGTTTAGGTAATATACTCACTCATAGATACACTATAAATACTCACATCCATGTTTTGATTGATTATTATATTTCTTGTTTTTTTATAAAACTATAATTGATTCCTTTCTTTTATTCACAAATCATAATAAAGTCTTGATTGGATTCATAGCACTGCATATGTAGGTTAGGTAAGTTTATTAACCCTCCTTTTCTCTTCAGTGTGCCATCAATTGATAAAACACCCTCATCTATTCATGATAAGGTGTCTCCCCAAAGGGGAAATATGTACACACCCATAAAACACACAATGAAACATTTATGTAAATAATCCAATGATGATGCATGCGCGCGTGCACACACGCATGCACACACACACACACACACACACACACACACACACACACACACACACACACACACACACACACACACACACACACACACACACACACACACACACAAACCCAAATATCTCTCAATAATTATGTATTTTATTCAATATATAACCTATTTATAAAATTTTAACTTTTTTTAAATCAATTTACCTTAGTTTTTATATTAATTCATTTGTGACAAAACCACTGCTCTTTGTGTTGACACCATCAATCCTAATAACTAAACCTTTACATACAAGCATTTTTTTACATGGTGGATTCATAAACTTAGATGATTAAACTATTATATTTTGTGGTATTTTCATATTTGTTTAGTTTAAAATGTTATATCATAATGATTTTTCAATACCATTTGTGGTAGTTTCATATTTGTCACCTGCAAACAATGGTAGTTTCACCCTAATATATGCATTGTTTAAATTTAGCTTTTGTAACTTCACTTATCACATGTATTACATTATTTTATTAGTGTCACATCCTTTTTTAATTTTGTTTTCACCCTAAAAATGACCCAAACTATCATTAACCTTATTTTTATCAAATATTATCTATCTCACCTCTCATAAAATTGGTTCGATCTCTAGTTCACTTCCACATGTAACCTCTTTCTTCCCTTAGAAGTGTCTCTTATTCATTAAATTTATGGATATAAGATTTGAATTAAATATTGGATATTTTTATTATTAAAAATACCTATCCTACTTTCCTAGAGTTATGGAAGATGCATTGCTTTAGTTTGTGATCATTCCTTGTGTTATTATACACAAACTTGGAGAGGAGAATTCATGAATCAGAAAACAATTATTTAAATTTTTGGATTAGTCTAGACATTATAAAAATAATCTTACTTTAAATATTGTGTTCCTTTTACTTTATTTTCTTTTCATACTCTTTTGTAATATTTTTAAAGATAATTATTGAGAAAACAAGGAACTAACATACTCGAGGATAGTATACTCACTTCAAAAATATTTTGCCTCAATTGGTCACCACCATTGAATGGTTTGGGGGTTTTAATTTTAATTTTTGATTCATTATATTAAATTATATATTCCATTTTTAAAATTAGAATTACACTCATAAAACATATAAATTGAAAAGAACTCTTTTCTGCACTTTATTTTACACCAAAAACATACTTTAGATTTTCATTATATGCTTTTGTATATTAGAATATCTTAAACTATGTAGTTTTAATCAGAAAATAAGGTGACTTATAGGAATAAAATAAAATTTCTAGTTTTCAAATATATTAATTTTCAGTTTTAAAAAGTTTTTGCATTCATGAAAATTCACACACACACACCCAAAAAACCTAGGAAACCTAGGAAAAATAAATTTTGTATCTTACATTCAATTTTATTCATCCATTTAATGAAAATAATGATGTCCTAAACTATAAAATATTACATTCTATTTTTTATTCCTATCATATTAAATCATATAACCATTAAAAATTATTTAAAATCCCTAAAAGACTAGTTTTTAGCTTATGTACACAAAATAATTTCTAGATACATGCAAGTTATACTACCAAGGGTTTTGGATATATTTTTGTTTTATTTTGATTTTAATAAAAAAAATATTGAATAATATTTTTATTAATTCATAATTTAAAACTGAGTGATATTTAAAATGGGCATAGTAGTAGAAGAGGATGATATTTTGAAATTGAGCAATAGGCTGGAAAATAGAATGATAGAATTGGCCAAAGATCCATTGGCATAGATCAAGGAAGAATCAGAGTTACCAAGATGATGTGAAGTGGAGAAAAGTATAAATCTAAGACATTTGTAATAAAGGAACCCATAAGGAAAGGGATAACAATCAACTCAAAAGATCATTTTGTGGGTTGACAGGGCTTTAGGAAAGCACTTGATGAGCCTCGATAACTAAAGAATCCCCTAGAAACATGCTAAAATATGATGAGGTATGTTTTATTATCCCTAAAAATATATTATAAAATAAAAATTTCAAGATATAAAATTCCTTGTTGGATAAATTTAATCAGTTTAAACTCAATATAAACACTTTTAGAAAATGGTCCAACCAAAAATGGATGCCAAAAGGCCAACTGGACATCATAGTTATGGCTAAATTTCTCTTCCTTATAAATTATGAGTATATAAGATTGATTTAAAATATTTATAAGCAGGCCTTGGTTCATGGGAAAGTTAAACTTTTACTTTAAAAAAATGAAAAAAGAACTAACCTTAGTAGTGCAATTATGGAGGATGTAGCCATGTGGGTGAATCTCTAAAATCTCTTATTAGAATTATGGGAACCTATTTTTATCATAGTTATAAATAAATCCCATTGTCAATAGATTACCCTTGATCCATATACACAATCTATTAGGAGAATTATTTCACCTAGATTTATTGTGTTCATACCTATAGACGAGATCCTCCTTCATTCCATAACGATCAAATAGAAATACAAATAATAGACTCAAGAAATTGTGTATGAGAGAGATCAAAAGTGTGAGAAACTTGTAATGTCCTTAGTCACACAACTAAAGATTGTCGATCCAACAAAAAGGCTCCCAAACCTCTCAATCCTATATGGGTTAAAAAAGCCTCATAATTTTTTTAGGATGAAAGTTGGTTCAAATAATGGAAGCTGCTACAAGAATAATTCTAATTCCTAGATCTCTAGAGGCAACCCTAAGTAAACAGGTTATTAATAATGATCTAAAAATGACCCATAGTTTTTTATCTCCAAAAATGGAGTTAATCCCCTCAAGGAACTAGAAACATATATCAACAAGAAATCAAGGGTAACTAATAATCCCAAAAAACTATCTATTCTAGTGGCTAAACATAAGGAGTTGTAAGAATACAAAAATATTAAATTAAGGGTATCTAATACTCCTACAAAAATGTCTATCTTGTTGAAAGGTGTCCTACTGAACATTTTTAATCCAAAAAATCTAGCTAAAGTATTTTTAAAAGTGGCTTCAGTTAAAGATTAATCCCCTCTCCTATAAATGTCACCCAAGCCTTCACCCTTAGAGTGCATATAAATAAGGTCTAAAATCACATCCATGGATCATGGATAATGTTCATCCTCGATGAACAAGGAAAACATCAAAGGGAAGGATGAAGGACAATGGACCCAAGTCACCACCAAAAAAGGTAATAAGAAATAAGAGGTGGGATAAGAACCAAAAAATCCTAGTAGGTATTTGAATTTTAAAACCAAGAAGAAATAAAATAAAAATGAAGTGGTAAATGGGTACTCATAAGACCCTCAAAATCTTCCCAAATGTTAAAAAATGAAGATCATATCATGAAACATCAGGGGTTAAAAACCCCAAGAAAAAATTATTACTTAGAAATCTAATCTTAAAACACAATCCTCAAATTTTGATTCTTCAAGAAGCTAATATGTCAAAATAGAATTTTTTTTCAAGCAATAATAATGTCTAAGATAAATCTAAAAGTATTATTAATATTTCAAAAGGAGTTACAAGAAGGCTAGTAGTTTTTAGAATCCTAAATTAGTAAAAATAGTAGTATTGACAAATAAAAATAGCCACATAGTTGTACATTTCAAGGATTTCACTAATAATATAAAGTAGATTCTCTCCAATGTCTATGCTCCCAACTGTAAACATGAAAGGAAAAATTTATGGAATGAACTATAAGAATTATGAAAAATAGTGAGAAATGGAAATGGATAGTAGATAGGGACCTCCATTCACCACTTTATCCCATGGAAAATAAAGAGGGATTGAAACTTTTCAAGGATAGGTTGATATAACTAAGTTAATTCATAGTAGAAGTAGGTATAATAGACATGAAATTAAAATTTAACCTATATACTTGGTCAAACATGAGATTAGGTGATAAGTTGTTCCAAGTTAGATGGGAGATATTTTTGGTCTCTATGAGTTGGAGAATCCAATATAAAACATCTTCACCTCCCTCCATAATATTGGATATGACCATAACCCAATGGTATTCATGGGGGAGAAAATGATGAAAGTAAAAAACATCCACTTTAGATTATAAACATGTGAAATTAGCACCTAATCTTTTAAACTCTCTTAAGGACTGGTGTAAAGTACTTGTAAGATGATCAGACATGTAAATCCTTGATATGAAATTAAATATGGTTAAACAAAAGATAAAATTACGAAACAAAGAGGGTTTTGGTAGCATTTTCACTCAGAAGAATAATATTAAATAAAAGATGTGGAATATTGAGGAAGAAATTAATAAATATGGATCAAGCCTCCTTGTTTAATCAAAGAGAAAATAATTACTCGTTACTTTTCATAACCTATAAGTGAAAGAGGAAAAATTTTGGTGCCAAAAGTTGAGATTCCTTTGGTTGAAGGAAAGAGATAAAAATGCTAAGTTTTTCCACCAATCAGATTCAATAAACCCTAACTCTAATTTTTTTTTGAAATTCTAGAGGATGGAAATACATGTAGAGAAGAAAAGGAAATGGAGGAATAGATCATCAAGTATTTTATATATCTTGTATCCTTAAATCCCCCTCAAAATATGAATTAAGAATATCATGTGATAGACCTAATCATAAGAGTCATAAATTAGGTCTACAACACCAATATTTTTAAACCTCCATTCATTAGATAGCTCAAACAATCTTATGTATGGAAGGTGAGAAAGCCCTAGGACTAGATAGCTTTCCCCCTTCTATAAATAATAGTAGGATATAATCCAACACAAAGTGTATGTTTTTGTATCTAAATTCTACCAATTATGTACCAATCTAAAATGATTAAATAATACCTTCTTAGATTTAATCCCTAAAAAAATAGGAGCCAACCAATTGAAGTACTTCAATCCCATCAATATCTATTCCACCTTTTATAAGATCTACACCAAATCATTAGATTTGAAATTCTAAATGCTGTTGGATAAGATCATAATAGAATATTGAGGTGATTTCATGTTTGTAAAATAAATAAATTATGGTATTATAATTTCTCATGAGGCCATTCACTCAGTATCAAAATCAACCAATCAAGGCATGTTCCTTAAACTTGACATGAACAAAACATATGATAGGGTCTTCTAAGAATTCATTGATAAAGTCCTTGATAGGTTTAGCTTCTACTAGGTGGTTATAGGGAAAATATAATCTTATGTCTCAACACCTACATACTCTTTAATAATTAATAGTATTCTAAATGGCATATTCCCAATAAGTATAGGTTTACACAAATCAAATCCCGTATCTCCATACCTCTACATAATATTGTAATAAATATTTAGTAAGATTTTAAAAAAATCTACAATTACTAGAAAAATAAAAGGAATAAAAGAGGCCCATAATTCCACCCTTATTAAACATGAATAATTTTTAGATGACACCTTACTAATGGGGAAGCTTCAGTGGTGGAATTAAAGTTATTTAATATATTTTTCAAGAGATACAAGGTTATTTCTTACCAATGTGTTAACTTCCAAAAGATCAAACTTTACTTTATCGACACTCCAAACAGTCTCCAAAATAAGGTACCAAAATTTTTTGGTTGCTAGATAAATAACCTCTCATATACATATCTAAGGCTACCTATATTTAGTGGAAAAATGAAAATTGGATTGTGGAATCTACTTAATAATAGAGGACAAAAAATCTCATAGGATTGAAAATCAAACTTCTGTATCTAGTAGGAAAATGTTATCTTCTTAAGATCTCACTTCAAAATATCCAAATTTACTTTATGTCCCTATTCAATATCTTGGGTAAACTATCCAATCAAGTGGAAAAAATTTAAAAAAAATTATTTAGAAGGGCACAAAATAAATATTTATATTCCTTCTTGATTCTTCAGATAAGGCATGCCTCCCCAAAGGAAATGGAGGCCTAGGGATGATAAAGGTGAAGATGATGAATCAAGACATTTTAGTAAAACAAGGATGGAAATTCTTAAAATAGGATAACCAATGGACTAAGATTATAAAAAATAATTATCTTGAGTCTATAGGAATCATATTCTTTTTCAAAGAAGACCCCATTAGTGGATCTACATTTTAGAAAGCCATCCTTCACAATAAAAGCCTCCTTAAAAAAGATTAAATGGAATGTGGGAAATGTAAACAAAGTTAATTCTCGAGATAAGCCCTGGTTATTTTATTACCTTCTATCCTCCATAGCCCTTAAATATGAACTCAACCTTAGTTTCAAAGAAGAAGTGGGACCTAAAGTGTTTGACTATTAGGAGGAGTTTAATGGTTCTAGGAGGTGGAAACATTTGCATAATGAGGGTGTTTATGACCAAGTTTCCCATATTCTCCTTGATCTCAACTAAAACCTTCATAGTACTCATATTGGCCACTTATCTAAAGATTATGAACTCATCTAGTCAATACCCCCCAATGGAGTTCTCTTGATCAAATTAGGTTATTTTATTAATCTAGATCTTAGGTAGAATGTTGAGGACTATCATAATCTCTAGATTGATAATCTCCCTCGAAAAATTAATCTTTTTGTGATGGCTTCCCAAAATAAGATTCTCCCCATAAATCATCTCATTAAGAGAGGAATCCCCATTCACAATAGGTGTGTTCTATTTTAGTGTAATAAATAATTTGTTTTCCATTTGTTTTTTGAGTGCCCTTTCACTTATGAAATTTTGGGCTTATTTTTTAAGAAGTTTATTTTTTTTGGGTTAGGCCCAACTCTATTATTGATCTCATCATGTAATATAAACTCAGTTGGTTCTCCCCTTTGTCTTTTATATAGAAACTAGCCCTTCCACATATTTTATAGGGAATATGGAAGTGTATAAGTGCCTATAATTGTGACAATAAGTCTCCTTACCTCCCATCTCTTACCCGTATGATTTTTTCTACCTAAGGAAAATTGGCTTACATTTTATTCTAATTTAAGGGATACTCCCCCTTTACCTATGTCACCCTTATTCACCCTTTGGAAAATTTGATTCCTAGTGAGCATCCAATTGTAGAGAATGGATATATATCAAGTCAAGTGTTACAAAATACCTAGTCCTTAGCTCAAGATAAATTTCAAGTGCAACAAAAGGTAACATAGGTTTGATCAAGGGTAGAGGTGTAATAAGGGGAATAGATGATCATCTCATATATTATTTTATAATACCCATGGGATATCAAACTAACCACATCACTAACACATCAATAACTCTATGGGGTATCAAATTAATGGATATTTTAAGCATCAAATACCTCCAAGTTGATAAAGATTCTATGAATATTATAAATTGCCTAAAGGGTAATAAAATTCCATCATGGACTATAAATAATGAAATGGAGGATGCCAAAAAAAACTCCAACATTTGAAGGGTGTGTCAATCTCCAACAAATATATGGAAAGCAATGAACATGAAAATAGAATGGCTAACATCAGAGTGTAGATTCCATTACATTAACATTGGATGAAGGTCAATGAGTTACCATGTCAAGTAACTACAATAAGTATGAAGTAAATGGCTAGTATTTATTCCTTCATTAGATGGAAATTATGAACTAATAATCGACAATCAATTCAAATCAGCTAAATCCACAAGGAGAGTAATCATTATAAGATGATGGAAATTAGTATGAAGTATGGGATATTAAATATAAGTCACAATACTTATGGTCTTACCATGACAAAATTAGGCCATTTTAGAATGGAAATTTTTTCAAATCATAAAAAAGTATTTGAAGAACAATAATAATACAATCATGGGAGGTGAACATGAGAGGGTTTAACCCATTTAATATGAAAAAATGAAAGAAGATCCCAATATATGGCATAAAATTTCTAAATGAGGCTTTAAAAACTTCATTATGAGGATTGTTGGATTTTATTCATCCATTTATAAATACTTCCCTAAAGGATGGGAGGATACAATAATCAGGATGAGGGGACTAAGGATCAACATTATAAAATAGATAATTTGTGAAGTCACTAGTATGAACTAAAATGGAGTGAAATCATTTAAACATAAAAATTAGAATGAGGAGATAATGAAAACCTAATTAAAGATAGACAAGCTAACACCCAAATAAAAAGGGTTACCTAGAGCTGAATTAACAAGGAAATGACCTAAGATATACCTTCAAATAATGCATTATATCACCCTAGAAGGTAAGAACACTAAAATATTCTCTCGTCACTTTTTAATGATAAATAATTTGAAGGATAATAAAATAGTTATACCATGTTGAAATATATGGAGTCTTATATCATTGCCTTCAAGGTGAATCCCTCTTCTAACATATTATACCAAGGTTTCATTCTTTTAATAATCAAGAGAGGGGAGCCTATGTGGAGAAAATAAGTTATAGAAGACATTGATGTGAAAAATTTAAAGGAATATATGAAGGAAGATGGTGAGTAAGACTCTAACTTTATAGAGGATTATTATTATTATTAAGAATCCACAAGAGAGGAAGAGACACATAGCCTCACCCTTATGACTAATCTAAAGGAAAAAACATTGGAGATTAGCAAAATTGTCAGTCCATCTCCTTAAACCCATAAGAGTAATAAGATCAAGTAATTGGAACAGAACTTAGAAAATATAATGACCGAATTTCCCATTTAACAATTTTTATGCTCTGAAATGGTTTAGTAAATTGATAACCTAAAGCTCTTGTTTATTCTTAAGGAAGTGAACCTTCATACATGAGCTAGTGAAGGAAAGGCAAAGATCATATAGGTAGTGGGGGAAACTAGAGAGATAAATTCTATCAATAAAATTAATTAGGAGAAGGTAAATAAAAATAAAAATGAATAGGTGAAAATGAATCTAAAGATATAGGGGGAAATTACCAAACAATATGAAGAACAATATTGTAGAGGACTAAAATACCAGTAAGAGAATAGAAAGAATCATTAAAAATTAAGATAATAAAAAAAGAAAGAAATAATTTGGTATTATATGTTTAATCTGAAGATTCAAATCACTAATATTTGATGATATTCCAATTATTTTTTTTTTTTGAAATGTAGTGTATTTTTTAAGTGGGTTTTCTGTCTTTTTGGCTTAACCCAGGTTCATAGTTCTTTTCCTTTAGGGCTTACATTGTATGTTTATTTATCTTAATTCTTTTTGAAAAATTTAATGTAATTGTAAAGGTAGATAACCTTAATCCCACTTTTTAACCTCATAAACAAAAAATAATTTAAAAATAAAAATAATATCTTCATTTAACTTGCATATAAGTAAATGCTTGCATCTAGAAAATGGTTAAAAAAACTTACTTGTATACTTAGTATAGATTTTATATTTAGTATTGCATGCATAAAAATATCATTGAAAAGAAGAAAAATGAACTTTCCTTTATTTATTTTCATATTTCCTTTAATAATTATAAATCACTTTTTGTTTTCAATAATTAGCATAGTTTTATTTCATTTATCAAATATTTCCAAAAATAAACCAAAATATAACTAGTTAAACCTTTTCAAGATGAGAAAAAGAAAAATATTTGGTTTAAAAAATCCAAAAAATCTAGTACCTATTTCATATAATTTCCTATAAAATATATATGCTTAATAAATTGATCACATCATTATACTTTTATCTTTTATGGCACTCCTAAAGTGTCCATACTTTATTAGAGTTGGTATCTTTTCCAACATTAGATCTCTCATTATAGGTAGAAAAATTCATAAAAACATCAACACAAATATTTTATTGGAGATCTTGATTATAATCACATTACTTACCTTATTTGTCAACTAGCTTAATGTTTTTGATGAGAAAGATCCTATGTAAGTGAATCCCATCATTATACCCATGTATATTTAAGGTCATCAATACCATGATCTCAATGTATAAAACTTCATCAATCATATTTTATATCTCCTTAAGATTATAATCCTCATATTTTCATTTCATTTTCATATGAAATTGACTATAAAACTTGAAAGAGTTGATAATATCCCTAGTGTCATTTAATATAACTATACCGAATTTGTCATCCCTAGCATCAACCAAGAACTCTAATATATTGTCCTTATTGACACTAAAGTACCTTAGAGTTTTATATCCAATTATTTATATTAGATCAAAAAGAAACATGATGTTACATAACTCTTATGATATTGTATCAGGCATCCCTTACCACCCATCATCCAAAACCCTATTCCAACACCTCAACTTAATTGCCTATCCTTATTCCTACTCATTTCAATCATCTCTTCATCGCTTGTTTATGTCATACCTTCAAAATTCAAGTGTACAAGGATGGCATGCCACTTTTCATGGGTACATACACAAATGATTTAGTAGATGATTTCATCCTTTAGACACCTATATTTGGTATTATACATGTTACACATTAGTTTTGACATATCATTGACATCCATGTTTTTTACATTTACATTTTACTCTTTATCACCCTCTATCCTATCTATTTATATATGTATAAACATATAAAACCAAATTTTTAATCATTTATATTCATAATATTATTATTGTACATATTAATACTAAATAATATTGAGTATGTTATCATAATAATATAGATCAATATTTCCACTAACTAGAAAGTATAATAAATAATGAAATACTAATAATTACCAATAGCCTTTACTTCCACTTGAAGTGTCCTAGGATCCTCAATTTGATATTTTTTAAAAATTAAATCCATCCCTTAGGTTAGGATACATGTTTTACTTTGGCAATGAGGATATTATCCAAAGAGTCATCTAAAAATACACATCAACCCTAAGGACATTAATATTTATCTCCTATCTATGAAACATCTAGTATTTATCACTCATCTTTGTAAATTTATAGAAATCCATTTACACATCCTTGAGTAATTATTCAAAACCATAAAAATCTAAAAAACCATGAATAATTAGTCTTAAAATTTAATTTTGAATGTTAACACAAGGTTGGCATTGTATGTTGTCAAGTGATGAAATCTAAAGAGTTGTAGTGTGCTCTAGTAGAACACTGTTGATCACACATACACATAGATGGGATAACTATGTATTGTTTGATACTTATTTAGAGAATTGGAACTCATTTTACATCTATTATGTTAACATTAAAAAGTGTAATAATTTTAACCATTTTCATTATTATATGAATTATATTAATAATAAATAAAATTGAATGTAAAAGGTAGAATATGATCTAAAAATTTGCATTTATGTATTTGATATTTTGTGATTATATAACACTTCAATCTTGTATAATTGAAAAACTTAGACCTTGGCTCTTCCTCTCAATTCTTTACTTTTCTCACTTTCACAACTCTCACACATACTATATATTTATTCCCCTTGGCCTATATTTCTTAGTTTGACTAGTCTTATATTGATGAGCCAAGTCTTCTATCTTGATTAGAATACTTAAAATTCACTTATTTTCCATCTCTATATGTTTCTAACATGTATATATTCTCCTACTCCTTCGACACTAATGATTGAGTATTATAGTAACATAAATATTATTGTCTTATCTAGACAAAAGTGTCTAGTGCCCTAAAGTCATCTAATTTACAAATGAAATGTATCCCAATGGTTGTAATAATTTATTTAATGATATTTATCACTCTAAAGGGATTCATGTAAATACAAGATCGACCCTCATCCATTCCTCACCTATAGAAAGACTAAAGAGACCAAGGAAACTTATCAAAAACACTCTATCAATCACTTAGTTAGTCAAATATTCATTATTTAAATATCAAACATAAGGATTTCATAACTATAGGTCTAAATTACTAAAGGAGTATCCCAAGATCCCAATTTTCCAAGATAAAACCTAGATCATTATTTTACTTCATTTTCACACATTGTATGATTCACACATAATCAAACAAATAGGGGATAACTATATCAGTCTTATTCCTTATTTAGATTATTGGATACATAGCTAACATCCTTTGAAAGTGGGCTTATTGAGGCCAACTCAACACCATGTGCCTACTAACACATTTTTACACAAGGTCACATTGAAGATGAAAATATAACATTTTTCCATTTCACAAGGAACAATTATCCATTACCTAGATCTGAATGTACTAGAATTAAGGTAAAGCAAAACCTAAAAGCATTATGTGGTCACATCTAATTTATTTTAGATATCCTATACATGACACTAGCATTGAACCTAGATAGTAGCATCGATATAACTATACCTAGATAATGTTACTATCTAGATATCTAAAAGCATCAGAACATGAATCTGATAGCTATTCTAGAATTTCCTTCTAGCCTACTTTCATCCTATTCCCTATCTATAGCTACATTAACATCAAAACAAGCTAAGTACATTACTTATTTTTCATTTACATATATAAAATAGTTATACATTCCATATTTAGACTATTTTAGCATAATAAATTTGGTGCATGCTTATATCTGATCTTAGCATCTAATTGGTCTACTATAGATTTGATTGTTTCCATTATGACATTTCATTTCTATCCTCTCCTTTAATAAATATAGATAGCCCCAATCTATATTCTATTTTAAGGTTAAACTTAAAAAATAAAGGAGGTTATAAATACTCCTCAGGAAACATAATAATACCAATTTATTGTAGTCCTAAATTAATTTAAACATGGGTTTGGGTTATGCCTACCACATATCCATATGCATTTACATTAAAAAATATTTGGATATACCAAATGGAAAAAAAAAATCCAAATCATCAAGGTATTTCCTTTCCTCATGAAGACACATTAATACAAATTTCAAATGATAGCATTAAATATTCAACTACCCATGCAAAGTATGAGGAGGAACATGATATGTACATTTTCAATCTATATAATGATCATGAAAACAATGTAAAATATCCAACTTAAGGTTGTAAGGTTCATAATGGGGACATATATGACCTTCCATTTGATGACATCATAGGATGATCTTTCTTATTCAAATATCTTTAAAAATACTAAAAAATAAAAAAACATTTAAAAATAAAAAATGCTTTCAGGACTTGCATGTTTTATTGGCTCCATGGAATTTGTGTATTACTGCTACATATGCATATGTGTCACACTTATATTTCAGTGTGATACATGCATACATATATGCATGATATATCCCTATTTTAGATGTTGGGATTTTGTATTACTCATGTCATATGGGCATTGGGTGCATCTGCTTCTTTGGTCTTCATACACATAGGTTATATGATTTGATGATCACTCTAGATTATCATGTTCTAGATTAAATATGTACTTAGACATTCCCATTATCGATTATTATATCTTACACATGGTACTATGATATACAATTGACATATTTTGCCAACACATTATATCCATGGGATACTATGACACATTATGTTAGTTTCTTATGCTTTAATTTGTGAACTTCTTTGAGTGTCTTATATTCCTCTTTTGAGAATTTTAATATCTTCCTTTTCTTATGACCCCCATTCCTATGTTTACTTTCATTAACATTTTCTTATGTCATTCATTTTTATATGAACATTTGAATATGTCATTATTGACTTTATGTAAATTTGAGTAAGTCATGTCCCTTTGATTTTGCAACATTTAAACATACCCCTTATTTATGGTCTCCTTCGACCATTACCTTTTGACTTGATTTTGAGTGATATTGTGTGTGTGTGTGTGTTTGTTTGACTTTTAAGCTTGTATTATTACTATCTAGATTTTTACATAATATTTTTTATGCATATTAGGCCTACATGTGATCATGTTGGTTCTATGCACTTCAATTATAAATTTACCTAAACATGTTCCTTCTATATTCTATATCACTAAATTCACAAAGTATATAGTTGTCTTATCCTCTAAGGTGATGTAACTAGCAATTTTTATCTTTCCCTCATCTCAAAAGGGGACATATGAGTGGGGGAATGTCATAGAGAAATTTTATCCACACTTGGTACAATTTACATAGTATAATGGGGGCATGATTTTGAAGCATGTTATCCACACTCATTCAGTATGTGGTACTTATATAGTTTTATAGATTCAAGGGAGGCATGATTTAGAATGATATTATCTACAAAAATTAAATAAATGGTACTTATAATAGTTTAAAAATTTATTAGGGGCATGATTTTGAGGAATGATGTCCACACTCATTCAGTACATGGTACTTATATCAATTTCTAGATTCAGTGGGGCCATGCTTTGGAATCATGTTCTAAAAACTCATTCAATCCATTGTACTTATATCATTTTTTAGATTCATTGGGGGCATGTCATATGGGAATGGATTTCACACTTTAAAAATTCTTAGATTTAGTGGGGTCATGATTTGAAATAATGTTATCCACATCTATCTAGTGTCTATTACTTATACTAATTTCAAGATTGAATGGGGGTATGCTTTGGAAGCATGTTATACACATCTACTTAGTACTCAACATCACTAGTCTCTAGTGTGGTGAATGTTTTAAAAACATTTCCACATTATTAATTACATTAATTTTTAATTTATTAATTTTTAGTGGAGGAATGCATTGGAATTATGTTCACCACACTTATATAGATATTTAAACTAACAAAAGTACCTAGTTATATGATTTAGATTCAAAGTTGTGGCATAATTCTATATATTAGTACTATTGTTATACATAGTTTTAAAATGATACATATATAAGGTTCATATGTTATGAAACATATGTCTAATATTACAAAATCCAAATAAGTTCTACATTCTAATTTTTTTTAATGGACTATTACCATATTATAGACTTTTTTGTATTGATACCTCATGAACTTTAACTAAATTTTATTGACGAAAAATATTATAATAGTTGGTTCAGTATTGGGTATACTTTAGGTGATAAAATCACTCATTATTGTCAAGTTTTAGGTTGGAATTGATCATATAAATTCAGTAGGTTATAAGTATCATTAGTTTTCACAATTGAGCTAATTATCAACTTCTATGTGGCAACACACTTTTGTTCTAAAGTTGGGTGAATGTAACTTACAATATGTCTTTCTCTATCTATCTATCTATCTATATATTTGGATATATATGCACTTTAAATATTTATCCTAATCTTTGTTTTAGATCCTTATTATGACACATCATTTTTTTAAAGTAACTAATAGGAAAGGTAGTTACTCGACACACAAGTGTACTCATAAGGATTTCTCTTTAAATTTCAATATATTTCAAGCACTTTCAACCTAGATTATATGCACTAATTTTATATTATAACATGTTCTTTGTTGTAGGTTAGTCACTAGTAAAATACTCAATTTGGGCACATGTAAAGAAAAGGTATGCATACACACTCATGTATGCATTATTTTCATTTAAACTAGTAATTTAATTACTATATTAAAGGGGAAAAATGAAGATGATATTTTGTGATTATGCAGCACCTCATTCTTCTACACTTGGAAAACTTAGACCTTGGTTGTTAATCTCAGTCATTACCTTTTTTGCTTTCACAAGTCTTACATATACTCTATTTGTATTCCCCTTTGCCTATATTTCTTAGTCTAACTAGTCTTATATTGATGACCTAGGTATTATATATTTCACATAATGCTTAAAATGCACTTCTCTTTCATCTCTACAAGTTTTTAACCAATACCTATTCTCTTGATCAATGAACACTAACGTCTAGGTTAGAGAATAACATCGACATTACTTTTTCATCTTGACGTCAGTGTCTAGTGCCCTAAATTCATCCAATTTATAAATGAAACATATCCTAATGGTTGGCCTAAGTGGTTTAATGTGAGTTATTACTATATATAGATTTATATAAATAGAATATCAACCCTCACTCATTCTTGACCTAGAAAAATACCAAAAAGACTGAGGCAACTTATCAAAATCACTCTCAAGCATTTAATTAATCAAGGCTTCCCAATTTACATACTAGTCATAAGGACTTTTTGATGCCTCTATGTGTATTGTAGTTTCCCTTAGTGTTTAAATAACACTTATCATTTTAGAATTTTTAGAATTTAGCACATGAGTGGTAGGTTTTGGTAATCTAGTTACTTGGGGTGAAATAGAGGTAGAGCAAATTAAATTATTCCACAACTTTATATTTATTGGTGGTTGGAAGGCACTATGTGTTAGGTTGTGGAGCTAAAAGCTTCACTAATGCAAACATGGAGGAAGATTGTTCAGTGTTATAGCAACTAACATCAGCAGGCGCAACTGACAATGGTCATATCCAGTGTACAGAGCAACCGGCATCGGTCAGAGATCGGCCGATGTCAGTCATCTCCAGATAGATAAGGACTGACGTCGGTCGCCTGTGCAATTTTAGAACTGATTGTTGACAAATAGTTAGTTAATGAACTAGTTGTTTGCATGTAAAAAGGCTAATTTTAGTCTTGAGCTATGGATCTAATTATTGTAATTAGATGTCTAATTATTGTTTGCATGAGATCTATATAATAGACTCATGGGCTGTATTGTAAAGTAGGCTAGTTGAGTAAGAGCAAGGTTAGCTCATTTAGAGTGAAGAGAGAAAGGTGTGTTCCTCTTAGTTCCATAGGGGTGCCAAGTGTGTATGATTAGGTAGAGCTATAAGTTGTGCAAGTTCTGGTAGAAGATCCACAGGGGTGCTGGTTTGGAGAATCAAAAGGGTTCTTCATGTGTGTATGATCTTGGTCAGTAGGTGTGCAAGGCCATGTTTGGAGATCTACATGGTAAGTAAGATCATTGGTTTGTAGGTGTTTGTGTGTGTAAGGTCTAAGGTGGATCTTCAAGATAGTAAGGTCAAAAGGTAACAGCCAACATAGTAAGGTGCAAGATCAGGGAGATCTACTTGGAGGTAGTGATACTGACTAGTGGTGCTGGCAGTAGTGATACTGATTGGTTAGAGGTGAACAACAACTCTATGTGTGAGTTGCTTATTGGGACTGTAAGAGAGAGAGTGAGCTCTTGAAGAGATTTAATGTTTATGCCCTAGAGGAGTGGGAGCCCTAGAGGTGTGTAAGGAAGAAGACTGTGGCATCTTCTTTGTTGTATTTCCTTCTGAAAGAGTATTAATGCAATTGGGTATTGTCTCTCATATTATGTGTTATTTTTGAATTCTAGTTACTTGTTACTTCTAGTTAATTTTGCATTTAGTTGCTTGTACATGGTAATCAATTTTGCTTCCTAGATCCTGACAGTGGAATTAGAGCTATTTGTTTTTTTAGATTCTGACAAAGTGGTATCAGAGCAAAGGTTGCAGGGAGCAAGTTTGTGTTTGATTATAGGTCACTCTCAAGGGTTTTTGATTGAGTGGGAGTATATCAATGGTAGAAGAAAGTAAGCTAAGAATGGAGGAATTCAAAGGCATGAATGGTCAATTATGGTGTTATGGAAAGAAAGAGCAGGTAAAGAAATATTGTTGGTTGGTAGAAGATCAGCATGAAGGAACTGAAAAAGTAGATGTTGCAAGTGTTGTTGCACAAGATGCTTTGGGATGTTCCTTGGATAAAGTATAATCTTGTTTCATAGATTCTATTGCCTCTTTCCATGCAGCCCCAAATAGAGGGGTTGGTGAGCCTTGTCAAAGTTTTGGCAAAAGGGAAGTATAGATGAAATTGTAGACGGCCAACACATGGGTGTTGAAGGAGATCATGCAGGTCCCAGTCTTGAAGATGTGGCTAATTGCTTCAAGAAAGTTGGGTGATGAGAGATGCACAGGAACTCTCACAGCAGATTCTTGAAATGTTACCAAGGATGCACTTGAATTAGCATGTGGTAAGAAAGTAGGTACTCTTTATCTACCTGCTTGTATTACTGATTCCACTTCTATTACATAAGTGTGGCTTTGTAGGCTTAGTCACATAAGTGAGAAGGGAATGGATGTTCTTAAGTCAAATGGTAAGAGTTTAGCTTTATAGAGCATAGACCAAGATTTCTATAAGTAGTGGGATGCTACAAGAAAGGATTAAATTTATTGTAGGAAAAGGAAGACTGATGTATTTGATAAACTTAAGAACTGGAAAGCCTTGGTGTTCTTAGAGGAGATGATAGACAAAGATCAGTGGATGGGACTAGATATCTCTGAGTAGGGTAGTTTGGATAGGGTTTTGATTCAAAGTAATCTCACAGGTAAAAATTCATCACTCATAAGAAAACATAGGTACCAGCATTGGTCAGAGGTAACCGATGTCAAACAGACAGGCACCAATGTAGGTCATGTGTAGATAGGCAAAGTCAATGGTGTTGGGAAGGTGGGGACTAACATCGGTAGGATAACCGGTGTCGGCAACTAGGCCAGTTGCATGGAACCGATGTTGGTCGGATGCAAACTGTGTGTTGACTGAAGTCGGTCATTGGAATGGATTTTGGGCAGACAACAAGCTATCAATGAGTCTCAAATGCCCATGTGGAGGACTGAAAGGGTAGTAAGCCTCAAATTTTTTATTCCTCTTCTTTATACTTGTTGCTCACTATAGAGTAGGAAGGATTTAGGAAATAGTGGGAGCGTGGCATGAATTCTTTAGAGAAGAACCAAATGGGAGATTTGGTAGATTTGATAGCCGAGATAAAAGCACTAAGAGATGAATGGATTCCTTGGTTAAAGAATAGAGAGAATAGACACGTGAGACAGAATGCCAGGTCATATGGTCTTGAGCAAGCTTTAGGATAGTGGTACAGGTTTGAAAGGTGGATGATAAAGCAAAGCTTTAGTCAATGTCATTGTAACCATTGTGTGTTACTTTACCAGGTGGATGATGGTCACTACATTATCCTATTATTGTATGTGGATGATGTGCTTGTTGTAGGTGCATACATATAGGGATTTGTTGAGCTAAGGGTAAAGTTAGTTCAGTGGTATGTCATGAAGAATTTGGGAGCAACAAAATTCTTTGGCATGAGTAATCTTAGAGACAGGGAAGATCACAAGTTGATGTTGTCACAAGATGATTGTGTGAAGGTAGTGCAAGATGCAGTATGACAAGCACACCTATGGATGGACAGTTCATAGAACATGATCCCCAATCACATGATGAGGTTGAGTACATGTGTACTCCCTGAGTTTGCCCATGTAGTGGGTGCAATCTAGGAAGGAAGCACTGGAAAGTGGTTCAGTGGGTTCTCAGGTATTTGAGAGGGACCAGTAGTAGGGATTCATGCTATTCAGGGTCAGGCACTTCAGATATGGTAGGTTACTTGGATGATAGGTGTTGCACCATAGGATGTGTGGTGGTTGGTCTTCGAGATTGAGCTTGAAGAGAGATACAAGCCAAGAAATAGATTAGATGGTGTACAGGTATAGGTACAGGTGTAGCTATTTATCTCCAAGTGGGAGATTGTTAGGTTGTGGAGCTAAAAGCTTCACACAGATGCAAACATGGAGGGTTGCTAAGTGTCACAGTCACTGGCATTAGTCAGGCCAATCGACATCGGTCAAGTATAGACAAGAAGCTACCAACATCGATTAGGATTGGCTAACGTCAGTCATCTCTACATAGATAGGGACTGATGTCAGTCACCTATGCAATTCAGAACTATGAGTTTCATGGATAGTTTGTTAATGAATTGGTTTTTTGCATGTTAAAGGCTAATTTTAGTCTTGAGCTACAGATCTAATTATTGTAATTAGATGTCTAATTATTGTTTGCATGAGATCTATTTAAGAGACTCATGGGCTGTATTGTAAAGTGGGCTAGTTGAGTAAGAGCAAGGTTAGCTCCTTCAGAGTGAAGAGAGTAAGGTGTGTTCCTCCTAGTTCCATAGGGGTGCTGAGTGTGTATGATCAGGTAGAGCTGTAGGTTGTGCAAGTTCTGGTAGAAGATCCACAGGGGTGTTGGTTTGTAGAATCAAAAGGGTTATTCATGTGTATATGATCTTGGTTGGCAGGTGTGCAAGACCACATTTGGATATCTACATGGTAAGTAAGATCATTGGTTTGTAGGTGTTTGTGTGTGCAAGGTCTAAGGTGGATCTATAGGATAGCAAGGTCAAAAGGTGATGGGCAACACAATAAGGTGCAAGATCAGGGAGGTCTACTTGGAGTACATTGTGTACTTGGATTACGGTGTGTACTTAGATGTGGAGTGTATGGAGCACTTGTGTACTGGCAGTAGTGATACTGACTGGTGGTACTGTCAGTAGTGATACTAACTAGTTGGAGGTGAAAAACAACTCTGTGTGTGAGTTTCTTGTTGGGACTGTAAGAGAGAGAGTGAGCTCTTGAAGAGATTTACTATTTATGCTCTAGAGGAGTGGGAGCCCTAGAGGTGTGTAAGGAAGAAGACTGTGGCATCTTCTTTGTTGTATTTCCTTCTAGAAGAGTATTAATATAATTGGGTATTGTCTCTCATATTTTATGTTATTTCTAAATTCTAGTTACTTGTTACTTCTGGTTAATTCCGCATTTAGTTGCTTGTACATGGTAATCAATTTTGCTTCCTAGATCTTGACAGTGGAATCAGAGCTGTTTGTTGTTCTAGATTCCTAACACTATGGTCCTTAATCTATGAAATTTTTGAATTATATATTCCAATTTTGGTGAATTTTGATTGTATTTATAAACTAAATGAATATTTAAAATGGGATCTAAACTACAGTGATTTGGTAAAAAAAGAAGCAGAAGGAAGGATAGGGTAGAAAGGAAGTATGTGATTTTGGATCTTTGCCTCAAACATAATGATAAGGTTTTACTTTTAAATAAACATGCATTTAACTAGTAAATAATACAAAGTATCAGATACTCAAATCCCACCATACATCAAGAAAATATTTGAGCAATACATGAAAGAATAAAAAGTATGAACTAACTTTGACTTAAAGGTTTACTATTTCATTCAAATATTATATGCACATCATAATGCAAAGAAAATAAAATGAAGCAAAGTTTAAGAACGTTTAAATAGTCTACAATTAGCACAAATTAGAAACAATGTATCAAAGATGCACATTCATAATTCATAGAAAATGTTTCAAATTGAAGGATTAGAACAAACAATTGATAGAGAAACCATATAACAATTGATACAAACAAATTTGGATAAACTTTTTAGTATTCCTTGATTATATTAAATGCTCAAAAGTGAAGAAGTTTTAGATTAAAAACTCTCCCCCTTTTCAAAATGGTAATACTACCTTTTATAGGAGAATAAGGCAGTATACTAGTTAGCCATAAGATTAGAAATGTATAAAGAAAAGGATAATTTTCCCTCTTCATAGTTCTAGAATACATTTATTTTTTCAAAATAGACTGAACTATAAGAAAATATGCTAACAAACTAGCATATGCCTTTACAAAATAATATTCCATGTTCAAATATTATAATGCTTTACATAGAATGTAATATCATTAATTATTTGGTGGGCCTTAGGCTAAAGGTCTCCTTTGTTTCTATTGAAGAATGTCCATGGCTTTTTAATGTTGCTCACTGATTAACTCCAAATTGATAGTTGGATTTAAGATACAATCATCTTCTTGATCATCCAAGTCATTTAAATCCCTCTCATTCCTTGCCATGGCCTCCTTAATTCTCCTAGATTTAACAATATTATCTTTAGTAGTGAAGATCATGCCCATGACTCAACTATTGTCACCTCTAGATTGACTTTAAATTTTTATCCTTACTACTATGTACCTAGGGATATGATTTATTAATGTATATGGGTTGATGGATATAACAACATGTGGCACACATCCCCTTAAGTAGTTATATGGGTCCAATATATTAGGATAATGGAATAACTTGTAGAATTAGTGTATTGGGTAATGGTCGGATTACATTGGGATTATAAGGTTACCCATCCATTGTTATATATATATATATATATATATATATATAAGATATTATTATCATTTTAGTGAGGAAGGAAGCATTTAGTCTTTTATTGTAAGAGGATATTAGAGGTTATCCCTTTGAAGAGACATTGTGAAGTTGTCCCTTCCTGAAGGAGTATTGTCTAGTGTTGCCCTACCTTAAGGGTATTATAATTTTGAATATATATAGTATTTTTTAACTATGTCTCACAAATATATATTTTATTGTGTCGATCTACATTATATTCTACATTATTTATGAATATTATAACTGTGGATTTTACCGAGTGGTATTAGAGACTGGATTTGGACAATTTGTGTGGAACAAAACCCTAGTTTTTTGGAATCATTAATATATTTTAATATATTTTTAAAAAAATCACAATTTTTCAATTGGATATGAATAATATTACAAGGATATCTCAGTAAAATAATTGATCCCTTATGATCCATTTTGAGGGAATTATTCATATTTTAGGGTTTGTACTCATTTCATCATATCTTCCTAAATATAAGGAATGTTTTGGTGAAATTTTTATTGACATTGTATCATAATATAGTAAATATATTAAAAAAAATTAATACTTTTTTTATATGTTTAGAGTGAGTTATTGTGATTTTATAGTTTTTCATATATTCACTCTATACGCCTAAATTTTTGGAAAGTTTTCACAAAAACTTTTCTAAAAATTCTCTATCATAAGGTGAATATACAATAAAAATTTGGAAATATTTTGATAATTTTTGAATGATTTATTTATATTTAATGGTATTTCACTAACCTTAGTTTTTTTGTGGATCATGAAGTCGCAAGTATTTTTAGGGTAGGATGATATTGATGCTAGACAATGGTGGATCCTTTTTAAGGAAAATAATACTTAAGTAATTTTTTGGAAAACATGTTTGTCTCTTTATTTTTTTGGGATTTCACAACATTGGTTTAATCAATTTATCTTTGTACAAAATTATTCTTCATGGGAAGAAAAGGAATAGATCTTCCTAGATTAATGGGATATAAAAGAAAAAGAGGATGAAGAAGAGGAAGAAAATAGAGATGGTAATGAAGAAGAAGATTAAGAAGAATTTGATTATAAGGGTTAAAATAATTTGGTTCCAAATAAATATGAGTCAATTTTTAAATTTCATGGATGCATTCAAAAGAACAAGGTTGTTGTGTCCATAAACCCTACTAGCAAGTATAACTTCATCAACATGAATGGGTTTAAACGTGTACATGTTCAAGCAAATAATATCAAGGAGGTTCAAATAGATGGTAATAATATTCTAATGTTTAAACATTTAAATATTGTTATGTTAAAATATGTTTTGCATTGATATTTTTATACTTTGGATATGGATGATGTGGATATGGTTCTTCGATATCCATGGTTAGAGACTTTGGGAACAATATTTATCAATGTTAAAAAAAAGTTCATGAAGTTTTTGTTTAGGAGAAATAAGTTCACTTTATAGGATATCATAGTGGGAAAGGAACCAATAATAGTCTAGGTAGATCATGAGGATGAGATTGACGCAGGTGATGAAAAGCATGAGGAAGATTTATATCACATAGATAAAGACACACTACAATCAAAAATGAACACTTCATCTACTCAAGAGGCAAAGAAATAAAAGGTTGAAGAGGTAGAATAAAAGGTGGATAATGTAAAATTATTAGAAAAATTTGAGGTATATAGACACCCACATCATCATGAGAGGAAAAAATCATGGAACTAGGTGAGGGAGTGTCATAACAACAATCATTTTGGATATACAAGAAATCAGATTTGCAATAACAATGGATATGCATGGAAGCCAAAGAAGAAATATTATGGTTAGGTATGGAATTAGACCAACATAGTTACCTATGAAACATAAAATGAATGGAGAAATCACTATGACTATGCATGTAAGAATACCTACTATGGTCATGGTTGGAATTAGAGTAGCATATTAGAATATGGTATATAGAATCAAAATATGAATAATTATGCATGGACACCAAAGTAGTAAAATTATGATCATGAATAGAATTAGAGGAGTATAATGGAATATAGAAACAAGCTTGGAGAATTATCGCCTACCAAGATCACATATGGATGGCTAGATGATCAAGATTAGAGACAAGTGTGAAATGATTTGAAGGACACTCATTATTTGGTTTCTTCCTATGTTTCAAGGATTAAACATGTCAAGGAGGGAAGTAATGCTATGTACCTATCAATATGATATATTAATGTATATGTTTTGATATAAATTTTTACATTTTGCACACAACCCCTTATTTAGTTACATGGGTCCAATATATTAGGATAATGGAGTAACTTGTGAAATTAGTGCATTAGGTAATGGTTGGCCTACATTGGGATTAGGAGGTTACCCATCCATTTTTAATTAGATATAGGTCTATATAAAGGACATGATTATCATTGTAGTGAGGAAGTAAGCATTAAGTCTTATATTATAATAGGATATTGTATATTATCCCCTTAAAGACATATTATGGAGTTATTCCTTCCTAAAGGAGTATTGTATGGTGTTGCCCTACCTTAAGGGTTTTTATATTTATATATATATTGAGTATTTTGGCATCTTGGCCAACCAATATCTATTGTATTATGTTGATCTACATTATATTTTGAATTATTTCTAAATATTATAAGTGTGGATCTTACCACTTCTTACATTACCAGAGTGGCTCTATGCTTGAATTCATCATCATCAATGATGCCTACGGAGCTAGACTTTATGGGGTTGGACAACATGGTGCAAGGAGTTATTTGATTTTATTTATAATCTCCTCATCATCTCCTAGGATTTTCTCTAATATCTTTAACCAAGTACTCAAACTTTCGATTTTATCAACAACTATCTCTAATTTACATTCAAGTGGGCCAAGTTAATGGTTTTAAAGATAAGAATCTTTCCCTTAAATAGTATGTTGATAATCTCACTTATTTTTATTTTTAGTTCTTCCATTGGGATATTAATCCATTGGCCATTTCATATTATTGGGTCAATTCACTTTGCCTTAGATTCATTAAGTTGAAAGAGTTGAAAATGTCATAAAAAGATGCTTCAAACATCTTTATCATTTCCTCTAAGACTGACAAGATAACTTGTGTCTCCAAATTATCTTTTTATTTCTAAAAGTTATCTATCCTTTTCTTCATGATTTTATTATATACTTTGATCTAACATGAATGAGAATCATCTAGTCCTTCTATGTCCTCCTCATGGACTGGGTGCTTACTAATTACCTGACCACTTACTAGAGTTAAGCCTAATAGAAGGCTCAACTCTTTGAAAGGTGAAATAATTATTCTTTGTCATGGTCTTATTTGTTGTCACCCTCTCTATACCTACCATTTTGGGATTGAACTACACAATAACTATTAACCCTAATATCTTTAGGGAATCTTAGACCTCCATCTATGTGATACTTGATGCTTTAGGAGTGTTCATCCATTGACTACTTGACCCTCCAATGGAAATTATTCTTATTTATTCATCTTCTTTCATCAAAGACAATATCTATGGATTGAATTCATCATGAACATCAATGTGGACTATTTGGGTCAAGGCCCATGACTACTACAACATTATAATCTTCTACATTTTACCATGAATGAACCATTTAGGGATGATTGGTTTGTGGATGGGATGCTCATCACTGAATAGGTTAAGCTCACTCAAGGGATGAGTTAAGGTTATCTTTGGCATTTTCTTCCCAACTGGTACCAATGACAACTCAACCTTACTCTTTGGGAGCACAAATAGAACTAGGTCTATTATGATCTCCTTCTCTTTGTCTTTATCTACTTCCTCAACCTAGGCTTGGTGTTCCTTAGCTTGTTCCTCCTTATCATCTAACCCATATGCCTCAAAAAATACATTTAGGACATCCTATAATATCTCATCAAGCCTTAATGCAATAATATCTAGGAACTCTTTGAAAACTCTAACTTTTTAGGTGGGGCCAAAGATGATCCTTCTTCACTAGGCCTCTCTTGTATTTTCTCTTTTCTAGTTCTTTATGCAACTTATGTTTGGGGTTGTTTTTGAACAAGCCTAAAGTATGGTCTAAGAAAAAAGTGATAATTTAGGGTCCCCATTTTTTAGATCTCACTCTATGTCTTATCATCTCTATCTATCATATCCTTAATATTGATGTTTTGCTTCTTTAACCTCACCACTACATCTATGAAATTGGTGGCTCTAATGTACATCACATCAGAATCACCTAGCCTTTATTCATATTATTAATTAATTAGTCTTTATTTCACATGGTTAGTGACCCTATTATGAGGGTATCATTTCCTTCTTTCATCCAATTATAAATTTAAGGAGCCCTTGTGCTTGGAGATGACATTTACATGTTCTTAATTATGTAATATTATTCTACTAATGGTTAAAGAGAAGGGGTAAAGGATTCATTTCCTCTTTTATTTTCATACACCATCTATACCATGGTAGATTTGGTATGAAATTTCTTACTCTACCAAGTTGGTTAGCACATGGACTGGGAGCTTGAAGGTTTGAACTAGGGCTCCTTCAATTCTTATCATTGTGTAGTCTAGAGACAACTAGATGTACCCCATTAACTCTACATATTTCTTGATCATAGCTCTAACCATTATCATGGGAATCTCTAAAATGGATTCTATTAGAACTAGATATACACAATCACAAATGAACTATATGTTGTGCCTATACTTGAATATGTTTTGCTTGGAGGAATGATGATTTGTCTCTCATATTTGATTTAGACCCCTACCATTTTGCATTTACCTTTTCATGCCTACCAAATATTTTATTTTGTCATTTTTTTCTTATGTGGCACCCATGTGGTGTAAATTGATCAATTTTCATGGCATTTTTCATAAATTCCTTAAAGGAGCTAGCCATTATCTTTTGAAAATATAACCTTTTTTGTATCATCAGATCCTTACTCAAGGATCAACATGGACCATTAATTGTGATCTTGGGGCTTGAGATTTATTAGTTTATTTTGTATTAGTCCCCATGGTTGTGCCACTTAGCACATTCATAGGGCCCTGATCTCTACATTCTATGTAGTGAACATGTACTGACCATGTGTTAATCTTGTGGGCCTTTGGAGGTTTGTTGAATAGTCTTAGTTGATTATACTCCATTCGATCAACAATCTCATTAAAGTATGGATCATTGACCATGATCTTAGTGATCATATGGGATTGGTTTTAAAGAACAATTATTTTAACTTTTTTAGGCCAACTACGCTCCATCAGATCTTTCTTTGTGATAAAGTGTGAGTCATTGGATCTACAAAGAAATGAGGTGCTTAAGTTTGGATGTGGGTTCATATAAGAAATTAGGATAAAATTTTAAGACTAAGGTCTTGTTTATGTTAATAAACATGAATGGGACGTTTGGATTAAGACTATTGAATAATGCATAGAAAAGGGGAGTAGGCTAGGAAAATATAAGACCCTACAAACATATCTGTTATACCTAGTTAAAACATAGGGAACAAAAGAGGGAAACTAAAGGAGAAACAAACATGGATTTTAGGCTAAGGTTTGGTTATTTTTAAAAACATAACCAAGCCTTAGCATTAAAATTAGGCTTAAGTATAAAGTTAATTCAAAATGCTCCTGCCAAATTTATTTCTACCAAAATTTGAAATTGAATCGAGAGTCTAGACTAGGGTTTCTCAAAGGAAGGTTTCAAAACATGATCCCAACTACAAGATTTGATAAACCGAAGGCTATTAAAATCATGAATGAGGGTAAAACCGTGAACATCCCCATAATGATCCATTGATAAGAGCTCCATGAAATCTGAAACTTAAGACATGAGGGTCAACTATTAGTAACATTAGGTAAGGTTAAAGCAAAACCATGGATAAATGGGCCAATTTTTTGGGCATGGATGATCTTCAAACATACTAAAGTGTAACATATCAAAATTTTAGAATTTAAGGTTCAAATCAATGCATAAGGGTCCCCACTATAGAAATGGTGGTATGTTTGCCTCAATAATGATGACTTTTAGGGGAAACATAACAATATGTTAGAACTTAGAGACTCTAGTTCAGAGAAATAACTAGGTCATTTATTTCAATTGATCAATGGCATTATCAAGATCAGTTCATGGTTTAAAATAACCTCGTACATGTAGATTTAGGATCAAACATTAAGACATAGTCATGTTGTGTGTGTTCTTTGATTCCACTTACTATTTACCATGGGATTCAAGGGACAACTTCTAGGTTTCAAAAAAAGAACTAGGTCATTTATTCCACTTGATAAATGTTAGTATCAAGATCAGTTCAAGGGTTAAACAAACCTTACACATGAAGATATAGGATCAAACATTAAGAAATAGTCATGTTGTGTGTGTTCTTTCATTCCACTTACTATTTTCCATAGGATTTAGGGGACAACTTCTAGGTGGCATACCTTTAATCATTAACACTAACTTGGAGAATATTTTGATATTCATTAAGAGCCATGTTTCTAGTTTAGGAAAGGCTAGGGCATTAATTTGTTACCATCCAAGTGTCTATAGCCCTAATAGAGATCCCTTTGGCTCCACTCATGACCTTACTACACTACCAACTAGGTGTCCATAGCTCTAGTGGATATTACCAAAATCATCTTTGCTTAAAATCTTTTGATTTTTCCATAAGTTCCTATTTCTTCTATATTTTTGTAACTTTTAAGCTTTCAAAAAAGTTTGGGAACCAGGGTGGCCGGGTTTAAGTATTTGGTCAAGTGTTTGAGCCTAAGATAATCACATATGGTTTCAACCTTTATCCCAGGCAAGTATGTTTAAGTGCAAGCATGCATATACCTTAATATATTAAGATTTCAATCTATATGTGCAATTTTTCTTAGAACTAGGTTCAAGTCAAGATAGTATTTAAGGTCTTGTGGAATGGTGAACCTATTCATGGGTCCTCACTAGTTTCTTCAAATCATAAAATAAAACTCACATCTCTAATCGATTATCAATATATGTATGAGGTTCATACCAACATTTTTAAACTTATAGAGTTTTAATAAAACTAAGGAATTTTTAGCTAAAGGTTGTTCAAAAGGAATTATTGGAAGCAAGGAATAGAACAACATAAGAAAAACCTAATAGAAAGTATCAAATCAAGAAACAAAAGGGAAGCAAACAAATATATACAAACTTATGTACAAACAAGGGATAGGAAGAAAAGAGCTAAATGAAATTAATTATCCTACCTACATTAACTATAACCATCTTACAGATTTACTCCATGAAGACCCTAAGAAGAGCAGTAGAGAAGTAATGCTTGAGATATTTCCCATTAGTGGTCAATTTAAACTCTTATCCTTATAGCTCTTTGATTCTAAAGGTTTTATATATAAGGGTATCTATGATCTAATAGGGGCCAATCCACAAGGGTGTGAACTTGCCATGGCTACCCTTAGGCCCATACGCTTTTTCCCAAAGAAGAGCCAAGTCTCCTTGTCTAAACACCTTGATTTTTGATCTCTTGTAAAACCACATATTTATTGTATTTTGGTGTCTACTAAAGCTATAAAAAGTCTTTTCTTGTGCATCTTCCATTTGAATAATGTCCAATAGCCTTAAATTTGCAAATTCTTGGTCTCCTTCCATATGCTCTTGCATAAAATTGTAAGTTGGCATCTTGAGTGTGATGGGGAATATAGGTTCCTGGCCATATACTAGTAAAAAGTGAAATACTTTAAGAGATTACTTGACTCTTATTCTATCTACCCAAAGGTCATACTTGAGAAGCTTATTTCAAGTTCTGAGTTTGTCTATAACAAACTTGTTAATGGATTTCATCAAATTCTTGTTCATTGATTTAGACACCCCATTACCTTGAGGATAATGATTGGATGAGGAATTTAGGATAATACTATTATCATATGCCCATTCTATCATCTCTATGGATATGAATACCAACCCATTATCACATACCAAAGAGACTAGAATTTCAAATTTGGTGCATATGTTTTCTTCTAAAAAATTGATCACTTCTTCTATTCTACATTATTTGGTGGTTACTACTTTAGACCACCTAGCGAAACAATCAGTAGTTTTTAGAATATAGTTATGACATTATGATGAGTTAGTGTTGATTACCCACACAAAGTGTAGTCCCTACAAGGCAAAAGGTTTGTCAATCATGATAGGTTGTAAAGGCATCATTGTCTTAGCTTCTTTGGTGATGAAGATATTACATGAATGGCATTCTCTCACATGCTTATGGGTATCTTTAAATATAGTGGGCCAATAGTAGCCAGCCTTTAAAATCTTGTGATCTAGATTTCTCCTAGATAGATACCCATTTGCTAGATTTTCATGTAAAGTGTTCATTACCTTAGTAGTTTCTTCCTTAGAAACACATCTTAGGTATACACCTTCAAAGTTATTATGGTATAGGACTCTATTTTTGATGATGTATTGAGTTGCTTTGAGCCTTATATCTCTCTTCTACTCCCTGGTTAGTCCTATAAGATAAGTGTCATTGATTAGTAAGTGAATAATGGAGTCATAACATTCATTAACTTGAAAACTATGCTGATCAACCCACATAATACTTAGCTTAATGATGGTATTTATAATCATTTAAATCAGACCTTGACACGTTACCAATTTTTCAATATTCATATCTATGTCATGTTATTGAAGAATAGACATACACTTGCCTCTTCACTCTCTAAGTTCACATTAACTTAGCATTAGCTTAGTGGGTAGGTCTGGTTGAATGGAATGCACTTTTTTCCTAAGAATGTAGTGCCTAAATTTATTGAATACTTTAACTAATACAAAGGCTTGTTGATCAATTAAAGGATAATTTAACTCAACATTTGTAAAATTATTTCTCAGAAAAACAATTGGATGGTTAGATCCTTCCAATTTTTGAGTTAAAATAGTAACAATAGTGTGGTCATAAGAAAAATAGTAGAGATAAAAATCCTTTGAAAAGTCAGGACTTATCAAGACTAGAGCCTAACTGATTGCATTTTTGATGTCTTCAAAGGATTTTTTTGACTCTTCATTATATGAAATTTAGAATCATTCTTCAGCATATCATTCAATGGTTTGAAAATATCTACAAAGCTAGAAATGAATTTTCTCAAAAAGTTTATTTTACCAAAAAATAAACTTTGTGAGAAACTCCATTGGGAGGCTCTATCTTAGATATAGCTTCCATTATTTTAGGATTATTGGAAAATCCATCTTTAGTGTTAACATGGCCTAATAATTTACCTTTAGTGACATTAAAAAAAAAATCTTCTTAGGGTTAAGGGAGATCCCATACCTTCTTCACCTTTCAAATACCTACTGTAAATACATGAAATTGTACTCCCTATTCTTAGAGAAAATAGTTAGATCATCCATGTAAATAATGATACATTTACCAATTAATACCTAAAATTTATGGTCCATGGTTCTTTGAAAAGTGGCTCTTGAATTTGTCAATCCAAAAGGCATTCTCTTGTATGCAAAGGTGGCCCACTTAGTTGTGAATGCAATCTTCATTATGTCTTCTTTGTCTACCAACACCTAATTATACCCTAAAAATCCATCAAGAAAAGACATCATGGCTAAACTAGAAATAATTTGTATTACCTATTCAAGAGAGGAAAGAGGATAATTATCCTTTTTTAAATGCTTTATTCATATTTATAAAGTCAATAAACAGTGTAATTTCACCATTTTTTTTACTAGCACCATATTACCAACCCAGGCAGAGTGCCTAATGGGAAATATAATTATATCATCTAAAAACCTCTTTAATTAATTGAATATCATGGGTTCTAAGATATGAGTCATATTATTTTATTTTTCCTATAATTTTTGTAGTTTTCTTTGAGAGGTATAGTATGGGTGATGACTCTTTGATCAAAAATCTTCAAGTCATCATATGGCCAAGCTATCACATATTTGTATTTTGTCAAAAACTCTTTAGATCTATTATTTTTAGCACTTGTACAATATTTTCAAATGTTAACAAACTAAGATTTATCTTGAAGGCCAAGATCAATTACATTGTAATCCTTTCCACTTACCTTGGGAGTCTTAAAATTTTCAACTATCTTGTCTTAATCAAGAAACATTTCCAAGGCAATCATCCCTTTGGAGATTTTATTATCATTAAATTGAATGAATTTTCCATCAAAATTTTCCTATATAAACAAATTTTCATCAAACTTATCAATGATATGAGCCTCAAATGCTCTGAATCTAGTCATGAAGTTTAGGACTTGTTGGTTATCACTAAAGAACTACAGATGGTTTTACATTATCCAGGATAAAAGGGAAAGGTATCAACTCGATGCTAATGTTTTTGGAATTTTTGTAAGGAATTAGATTAGGCATAGTAGAGGAAATATAATTAAAAACTCTATTTTCCTTAGTGGGGATATAAATAATATTGAAGGCATAAAATGATTCTACCTTTATCTCACCTAGCTTTCCTATGGATGTCTAGTGCTAGAAGAGGTTCCCTTGTTTCTAAATATGATCTTATCCATATTCTCATAAATTATAGATTAAGGACTTTGGATCTTGATTGATATATGTTGTATCAAATCAATCCTTATATAGAATAGGGATTAAACCTGGACATTAAGCAAATTTCATAAAGATTTATGTAAAGAATAATGAAGGATGTCAAATTTTAACTAAGTTATCTTAAATATGTGTATAATTGTGTGACTATGATCAATATTTATATTCCTAAGCTCAAATGAACTTAGATATGTAAAATATATACCAACCTTTGATCAAAACAAGCTATTATAACTTCAAATATTTTGGATATTTATATTTCAAGCCATCTTTACTAGAATTACACATCTATCTTCAAAGAATTTTTATCTTTGTTTAAAGGAAGAAAAAATATGGGTCATGGACCACAAATATTGGTGATATTTACTCTTTTGAGAAAATATTTATGCAGACATGTAAAGATAACACAAACCTATGATCAAAACACACCAAAAATATCAAAGATTCAACAAATTCCCAAGGAGTTTCCCTCATTTTACCACAAACATAGATCATCTTATTGATGGCTATATGTGTAGCATATGTGCCCTTAGTGATTAAAGAACAATTCTCATTTTATAATTCTAAGAATATAGTGCATGAGTAGCAAGTTATGGTAATCTAGTTACCTGTGGTGAAATAGAGGTAGAACAAATTAAATTGTTCCATAACTTTATATTGATTGGTGGTCAGGACCCACCATGGTCCTAAATCTATGAAAATTTTGAAGTATATATGCTAATGTTGGTGAATTATGATCATATTTCTAAACTAAATGATTATTTACAATGGGATCTAAACTAAAGTAATTTGGTTTAAAAAAGAAGTAGAAGGAAGGGTAGGGTAGAAAAGACGTATATGATTATTAATATTTGCCTAAAACATCATGACAAGGTTTTACTTTTAAATTAACATGGATTTAATTAGTATATAATATGAAGTAGATGTTAAAATCCCACCATACACTAGGTAAATATGTAAGGAAAACTGAAAGAATACAAGTATGAACTAACTTTGACTTATTGGTTTACATTTGCATTAAAATAAAATTTAGACATCCTAATGCAGAGAAAATAAAAAAAGACAAATTTTAAGAAAATTTTACTAATCTAGCCTCAACATAAATTAAAAACCCTGTATCAAAGATGCAGATTCATAACACATAGAAAACCTTTCAAATTTAAGGCTTAAAACAAGCAATTGAGAGAGACACCATGTAATAATTGATAGAAAAAAATTAGACAAAATTTTTAGTATTCCTTACTTATATTAATTTATCAAAAGTGTATAAGTTTTAGTGCAAAACTCTTCCCCTTTACACAATGGTAATACTGCCTTTTATAGGAGAATAAGGTAGTTTACTAGTCGGTCATAAAATTAGAAAGGTATAAAGGTAAGGACAAATATCCTTATTCACAATTCTAGAATATATTTCTCTTTCCAAAATGAATTGAACTATAAGCAAATATGCTAATAAACTAGCATATGCCTTTATAAAATAAAATTCCATGTTCAAATATTACAATGCTTTACATAAAATGGAATATCATTAATTATCTAGTGGGCCCTAGGTTGAAGTGCTCCTTTACTACTCCTAAAGAATATACATGGATTTTTTATGTTGCTCATTGATTATCTCCAAATTGATAACTAGCTTTAAGAGATAGTAATCTTCTCAGTCAACAAAGTCATTTAAATCATTATCATTCCTTATCATGGCCTCCTTTATGATCCTAGATTTAACAATCTTCTCTATAGTAGTGAAGATCATGCCCATGACTCAATTATTTTCATCTCTAGATTGACCTTTACTTTTTATCCTTACTTATTTCATTACCAACATGGATTTATTATTGAACTTGTTATCATCAATGATTCCTAGGGAGCTAGACTTTGTGGGGTTGGCCAACATGGTGTCAATGAGTTATTTGATTCTAGTTATTAGCTCTTCATAATTTCCTAGGAGTATCTCCAAGATCTTTGAGAAAGTACTTAAACTTTGGAATTTATCAACAACTATCCCCAATATTGCATTTAAGTGGGCCAAGTTAATGGTTTTTAAGCCATGAATCCTACCCTTAATAAGTATGTTGATAAGCTCCCTTATTTTTTCTTATGAGCTCTACCATTAGGATATCAATCCCTTGGCCATTGCACCTTTTTGGATCAATGCACTTTGCTTAGATTCATTGACTTGAAGGAGTTAAATATGTCATAAAATGATGCTTCAACCATCTTTATCATTCCATCTAAGTTTGAAAAGATATCCTATGTCTCCAAAATCTCTTTTTCTTTCTTCAAGTTCTCTATCCTTTACTTCATGCCTTTAATAACCACTTTGAACTGAGATAAATGAGCATCAACTAGTCCTTCTATGTCCTCCTCATGAATTGGGTGCTCACCAGGTGCCTGACCACCTAATGGAGTTAAGCCTACAAAAGGTTCAACTCTTTGAAAGGTAAACTCCTTACTCACAATCATGGTCTTCTTTTTTGTCACCGTTTCTTGACCTATCATTTCAATATTAAACTACACACTAACTATTGACTCTGATATCTTTGGGGGTTTTGGGACTTCCATCTATGTGATGCTTAAAGCTCCATGAGTGTTCATCTATGAAATAATTGACCATATTATGGCATTTATTCTTTTTTCTTCCTCTTCTTTTATCAAAGCCTATATCCATAGCTTGACTTGATCATGAACATCAATATAGACTATCTGGGTCAAGGTCCATGACTAATGCAACATTTAAATATTTACTTTTTCTTACAAATGAAAAATTTAGGGATGATTGGTCCATGGATTGGATTATAATCATTGAATATTTTAACCTCACTCAAGGGATGAGTGAAGGTTATCTTTGGCTTCTTTCCAACTAGGATCAATTCTAACTCATCCTTCCTCTTTTGGGGTGCATCTAGAACTAGGTCCATTGCAATCTCATTCCCTTTGTCTTATTATCCTTCCTTAGCCTATGCCTATGGTTCCTCAACTTGTTCCTCCTCATCATCTAACCCATATGCCTAAATAAGCACCTTTAGGGTATCCTCTAATGTCTCACCAGGCCCTAATACAATCATATCCAAGAAATCTATTAGAGACTTTAGCCTTTTAAGTGGGGCCAAAGATGATCCTTCTTCACTTGGCCTCTCTTCTAGTTTATCTTTTCTAGTTCCTTATACAACTTATTCTTAGGACTATTTTAGAAGGGGCATAGAGGATTGTTCAAGCAATAAGTGATAATGTAGGGGGTCATTCTACATATCTCACCTAGTGGCTTATAATCTCTAGCCAACCTAGCCTCAAGCTTAATGTTATGCTTCTTTAACTTAGCTAATATCTCTAAGAAATTGATAGATCTAATGTACATCATGTCAAAAACATCTAGCCTATGTTGATAGGGGTAATTCATTTTTCTTGACTTCAAATGGTTAGTGACCCTATTTGAGGGTCTCATTGCCTTAGTTAATCAAATTTCAAATTAAAGGAGCCCCTATGCTTGGAGATGACATTTACGTGTTCCAAATTATGCAATATTATTCTACTGATGGTCAAAGGGAAGGGGTGAGGGATTTATTTCCTCTTCTATTTACATACACCATTTATACCATGGTAGAGTTGGTACGCAATTTCTTTCTCTACTAGTTTGGTTAACACATAGACAGGGAGCTTTAAGTGTTGAACTAGGGTTCCTTCAATTCTTATCACTATGTAGTCTAGATATGACTATATGTCCCTCATTAAATCTACATATTTATTGATCATAGGGTTAACATTATTCATGGGAATCCCTAAAATGGCTTCTACTAGAACTAAATAAACATAATCATAAATAAATTGTATATTGTTCCTATTCTTGAATATGTGTAGCTTGGAGTAATGATTGGAAATAGTTTGTCTCCCATCAAGTGACCAATTATTTATGTCCAAGATCTTCATGGTGGCCAAGAGTGAATCTAGAAGATAAGACATCATGAAAAAGTGGTTGTTGGTTTTCTTTATATGGTTGTGAATTATTGCTTTAAACATATGTTAACCATGTCACCAATTAGGGGGGGGGGGGTGAGTCCCTTCTCTACTATAAAGTATACATATTGTACCCATTTATTATTAACATGTGTGGTTTAAGGGGATTTATATAACCTATTTAGTAGGGTCATGACTATTCTGATCCCTTCCCTAAATTGGGTAATTGGTATTTTCCTAGTCGGGTTTTGGATTAAATGGGTTCTAGTGAGCAGCCATGGGGCAAGGATAATATTCACATCATTCTTGTTTATCTATGTTTTAATTATTGGAAAGACTATTTGGGGCTTTCATAGCTTGTAGCAGCTATCATATATTAGTGGGAGATGTATACTACCTTTCCTAAAAGTATGTTCATGGACTATCCAAACTTGCTCAGTTTTATAGTCAATGAAAATAAGAGAAAGGACATCAATGTAGTGTAATAAATTAGGTTTTGTAATAACATAGTGGAGATTGGTCATATGGATGGCTACCAAGTCATTGTACCTCCATAGGATTGTAGCATTACTTTGATCCACCATCATAATGGCTTGTATTTCATCCAAAATTTAGAAAATATCAAATGATTTCTTATTTACATTATTAACTCTCATGGCATCAAATTTAATTTCCTTAAAGACCCTCCTTTTATGGTATGAATTTAAGTATAACTCTATCTCATCCCTTAGTTACTACCTTTGATCTACCATGACTATGAAACTAGAAATTTTTTCACTAATGGTCTTTAAGTAGCCTTTGGATTAGTTTTTTCCCACTTAGATTGGAATTAAATTCTTCTTAGCTTGACTATGATTAATTTGAATTCAAATTAGGGCTTCTTGTGGAGGCTATAGCTTTCTATATATTTTAATGATGATGGATATTTAGACTTAGGTGCATTCATGTCTCATATTTGATTTAGATCCCTACCTTTATACCTTTGACTTTTTGTGCCTAACAAATATTTTATTCTATCATTTTGTGCTTTTATGGCACCAACATGGTGCCAATTTGGCAAATTTTGTGGCATTTTTCATAAATGCCTTAAAAGAGCCATCCATTTTCTTTTAAAAATCCATCTTTTCTTTTGCATCATTAGATATTTACTCAGGGATCAATATGGACCATTGATTTTGATCTTGGGGATTGAGAGTTACTACATACTTTTGTATTAGGCATCGAGGTTGTACCACTTAGCACATTCATGAGGCCCTAAGGTCTACATTCTTGGTAGTGAACATGTACTCACCACATGTCAATCCCATGGACCTTCAGAGGTATATTGAATAGTCTTCATCGATTGTGACCCATTAGATCAATCAGTCCTAAAGCATGAATAATTGATCATGTTACTAGTGATCATATAGGATTAGTCTGAAGGATAAATGATTCTAAGTTTTTCAAGCCAACTATGCTATATCAAATCTTTCTTCATGATGAAGTTATAGCCATTGGATTTTCAAATAAACTAGGTGCTTAAGTAAGGATGTGGGTTAATATAAGAACTTAGGCTAAAGTTTTAACACTAAGGTCTTGTTTTTGTTAATAAATATTAATGGGGTCTTAAGATTAAGACTTTAGACTAAGTGCATTACAAAGGGTACTAGGCCAAGAAAATAAAAGACCCTATGAACATATGTGTTAGACTTGGTTAAAACATAGGGGAAAAAAGAGGGGAAGTAAAGGAAAACCAAGCATGGATTTTAGAATTAGGTTTGGTCATGTTGAAGCACATGACAAATCCTCAGCATAAAAATTAGGCTTAAGTTTGAAGTTAATTCAAAATGCTCCCACCAAATCTATTCCTACCAAAATTTGAAATTGAACTGAGGGTTTAGACTAGGATTTCTCAAATAAGGGTTTTAGAAAATGATCTTGTTCATGATTCTAAATGTACCACTAGTGATTTTAAATGTTTATGAACACTTCTCATTTTTGGATCTAAAAAATCCAAGGCATGAGTTGTATTTTGAGACAATTTGGTGATTTCTATGGTGGAATAGAATTAGAGTATGGGAACTGACCACAATATTTATTTAGTTTAGTGGTTGGGATCCAGTAGGGTCTAAATATTTTGATCTTTGATAATTTGATGATTTATAGAATAATTTAAATGAGTATTAACAATGATATTTAAACTAAAGTTAGTCTTGATAAAAAAATAAAAGGGAATGATAAGGTAGAAAAGGAAATGTGATTGCAAACTCTAATTGCTTTGAGCACACATAAACCAATTTATGCTATAAAATAACATGAACTTAGATTACATCACAAATCATGCAAAATTTAGAATAAATATAAAAATAATAAGTAAGAACCAATTTTACTTTAAATGTCTACTACTGTGGTCTAAATAGCCTAATCACATCTAAATGCAGAGCAAACTAAAGTGAAGTATACTCGAGATATTTATAGCTAATCTAGCATTATCACAAATCAACAACCCTATGAAAAATAATGTGACTCAAAGTGTGAAGAATCCTTCAAACTTAATAAGAAAACATGCAATTGAGAGATAGCATTGACATTTAATAAACTATAAACACAATCTTTTCAAAATTCCTTAGTTATCTTAAATGCTCCTAGTATACAACTACTCAAAATCTCTCCTATTATAAAATGGTAACCCCGTACCTATTTATAGGAAACATAGGTGTTTCACTAATTAATTTTCTCAAAATATCCACATGTAGGATAAGGATAGTTGTCCTTAATACAATTATTATAATATATATGACCTACTACATCAACATTGACAAAAGGAAACCATATATTCTAACATGATATCATATATTTGTTACAAAGGGATATTATTTTATGAATTACATTGGTAGCAGCCCCCTCAATTAGCCGTAAGGAATTATTTCACCTTGGTGTTTTTCTCTTTGATTAGCTCGAAATCCACTATAGGTTTCATTAGACAATCCTCCTCTTGATTTGACAATTTATCAAATTCCTTATCAGCCTTAGCCATGAGTTCCTTGATACATTATATTTCTATGATTTATATCTTTGAAGAAAGGATGGTGTCAAGGATCTTCTGAATGTCAATGGTAGAATGGCCTTGATTGTATATAATTCCCTAGATGTGGACACCAACTCTTTGATTGAATTATCTATTACTAATTAGGTCCATAGCAGTGGTTTGAGAAGGGTTATCCAATAGCCTCCCCAAAATTTTCTCCATTTTGATTACCAGGTCCTTATCTTCCTTGATGAATTTGTTGACATTACTACACCAAGTGATTAAATCTTCTTGCTTATCCATCAAAAATACCATGAGAATATCTAAATGTCTATGCTTGGTGATATTAAAGTCCACGGTCTATTTTGTCCTATGCACCTTAATGATTTCTATCATCTAAGCTTGAGAATCCAACCATTGGGTGATTAAGGCTTATACCATTACATCTTAACAGTTTAAAACACTTAATCTAATCTGGATATTCTTTAAATCCTCAAATATATCTAGTAAATATTTATTTATCACTTATAATATGTCCTCAAGAATTGAGAGTAGGACATGAGCCTCCAAGTCTTAGTTTTCCTTCTCCAAGTTGAGGATCCTTTAATTCACTCTTTAGATTCTGATCATAGTCATTGCTAATTGTACTAACACCAAACTAGCTACATCATCCCAATGGATGGGATGCTCTCCTACTACCTATCCTTGAATAGGATTTAAGCCCATAAAAGGTTCTACCTTTTGAAAGGTGAACTAATCAGTGCCAATGGTGGTCTTCTTTGTCACTATTATCTCCAAACCTGATGTATCTAGATTGAAATGCACTATTATGTTAGACTAATTTAATTGTGGTTTCTTAGGAACTTCTACATTTGAAATCCCTGAGGCCCCTAGGGTGTCAATCCTCTGGCTTTCATTGTCATGTAAGATTTGAATCCTTCTCTCTGGTTGTTTGTTTACAGTGTTTTGGATCCATGGCTTGACACTATCCTACACATCTATGCCAACTTAATTTAAGGCCCATGATGGAGTTAGAGTGGGATTTTTTTTATATTTTACATAAACAAACCAATCAAGAATGGCTAGTCCATAAATATGGTTCTAATCATTGATGAAGTTAACTTCACTAGTAGGGTGAGTGAAGGTTAGCCTAGGATTCTTTTTAGGTGATAAGGGCACCAAGGCCAATTTTCCTTATCTCTTTCCTCCATCCAATGGGTTGGAATCCTTTCTTGTTGTATCATAGGGATCCTCCTCCCTATCAGAACCATAGGCATTTTTAATGTCAACAAGGGCACTCTCCATTATTTTTCCTCCATCTAAGAGAATCATGCTAATGATTTCCATTGGGGAAGGAGACTTTTATGGGGATGACTAGGGTTTAGGACCTTCACTAAGTCTATTCTCTATCCTTGGCTCCTTAATCACAACTTTACCCTTTCCTTTTATATCCTTAGGTTACCCAACCTAGGGTGGCTTTGTCAATTCTACTGATTGAGGCTCAAAAGATTATCCTACAATAGGTAGCTCCTGATGAGTAGTCCTAGATGGTCCTAGAAAAAAAATTATAATGAAAGGGATTAATTTTACATTTCTCTCTTGAGGGCTTATTATCTATAACTATCCTATTCTCCAACTAGATATTAAATCCTTTAATCCTAGACAAGATCTCTTCAAAGTTCTTTGTCTTTGTATAAATACCATCTCCCATACATGGTTGATGTTTTTATTCAATATTTGGGACCTTTTTATCTTATATGTAGTTAATCACTCTATTATTTGGGTCCCACATCTTAAGATCATCTAGCTACAAATCAAAATAATTTATGTGGATTACCATAACTTCCATTTGCTTACAATCCTTGATCACAATCCTACCAATGTCTAGTGGAAAGGGGTGGATCTAAGAATTCTTATTTTTATTTTATATCCCATCCACACCTTGGATGATTTGATAGGAAATATATTTCTCTACAATCTTACTAGGGACATGAATGGGTAAATGATAGGGTTAAATCATGATTTTTTTTATTCATATTACAGTGCAATCTGAATAGAACCATACATCCCCCATGGTTTCTACTTGTTTTTTATTTAAGGTTGGAGTATTAGAATATGGACACTGGTGATTGCCTCATATATATCTTGGAAAACAAAATCATATATAAATTTCATGTGGTTATTATATTTTAATATATGTAATTTAGATTAGTGATGAGAAATAGTGGTCCTACCATGAAGGGACCAATTTTGGATGCCAAGGAAATATACATAGGCCAAAATTGAATATAAGAGATAATACATCATATGAAATTGTTTTGAGTTCCTTATCTTGATGGATATGAATTTTTTGGCAAATAAAAATATTATTAGGTCTCTAATAGGAGGGGTTAAGTTCTGCTCCAACATGCAGTGGATGTACGATACCTAGACTTTACTTACATAAGTGGTGGAGGGGGCACTAAAGGATCTATTTAGTAATTTAATAGATATCCTAATACCCTCCCTAAATTTTAAAATATGAATCCCACCATCAGGGGATCTAAAAACATGGAAGCCTTAGATTGACCAAGGTGTGAGGACTGAAACTAGATCTTGGGTGTTTGTCCACTCTCTCAAACATCGGAGATCAATATGAGGCAAGGGGAGCTTATATTAAGTTTTGAAAGTGATAAGGGTGATGCATGTGACATTATTAGTACTTCCATTTTGAATTATTCATTCCCCATAAATTCTATAATTAATGAAAATGGGAGCAAGGAGGTTGATACGATCTATTACCTCTAGTTTGGCTATAGCATGGTGGAGGCCTGCTAGTTGAATTGAGACTAGGTCATTATATCTCTAGTGCATAATGAAATTATTATTATCCTCCTAGGAAATTTCTTGTAATTCCTCCACAAGGATGAATAACATGAACTAGTTCATGATTCCATGCACATTTAAGGCTGTTAGGTCCAACTCTATGTCTTTAAAGATCCTCCCATCACTATCTAAAGTTACATAAAGTTTTTCTTCTATATTCATTTTTTGCCTAACCACCACTATTGATGACACTAAACTATACTTGAAAGGTCACCAAAGGTTTTATAGGGCACTTGATTCAAGGTTCATATGTGCTATTATGATTTTTTTATGATAAATTGAGCCAACTCAAGTATTATTTATAAAGGGCTTAGTGTTTTTGAGATTTAATGGTGGAAATATCCAATTTATTAATATTTTACATGCCTTAGATTTGATGGGAACTTATTCTCATGCCTTTTATTTTTTTGATCTTAGGATATCTTTGATTTTGATTTTTCATGCTTATGTGGAGCTTATGTGGTGTGGCTGTATGACTTTCATGGCAATTTTCATAAATTCTAGTTGGAGACTAGCCATTCACTTTCAAAGTTTTTATTTATTTTACTATAATAATCCAAATTGAGGTTCTTATGTTCTTATTTGTCCCTTGATCTTTAAATTCATGGCTATGCCACTTAGCACCCTATAAAATCTTACCCATGTTGCTTATTCTTTCCAATTGTTATCTCGACCATGTGTTAGCCATGTGTCAAGTTTATAGGGCCTTTGAAAATTATTTGATCTCATTACACCATTGGATCAAATCCATTGGGAAAGAGATCACCATTGATTTCTACAAGGTCCAAGTCATTTAATTGAGCATCTTTATTAAGTGGGTCCCATCTTATTTTTGTCCTTTGAATGGTAAACTACCATGCATCCTCCTCATTGGTCTCTATGTACCTCTGTTAGTTACCCTGGCTATGGGTAGGACATGTGTTGAGTTCATGAAGCCTTTGAAAAGACTTCAAGTTTAACACACTGCTAGATCAAATCTAATGGGTGAGTGATCACCATTGAATCCTGCAAGATGCATACCTTTTAATCAGTCCTATGACTATATAAACTTAGACTTAAAATGATGTTCCTAAGGTCCTTTAATGTTAAGAAACACAAATTAACTTAGGTTAAGGCATTTTATACTAAGTATTTATATGTAAAAATGTTATAAATTCCTTTGAAAGGGTATTTAGAAATGATCCATTAGCTTTGAAAAGTTGTCTAGGTTAAATTTGGTAGGCTCAGTAATGTCAAATACATCCTCATAGACATAAAATGATAGGATAAAACTTTTCAAATTTAAGATAATGGAATTAATTTAATCTGATGAATGAGTGACACTTGTCAAACTTTCAAGAATTCTTAGGGCTTTGAGGTTGATGCACACTATCTAATCAAATCTCTTGAGGTAGTGAGGACTGTCAGATCATAAATTTTGAGTGTTTGATAGTGAGTTTTATCCTTTTCAATGTTGTCTTTGCTTCACACCATTGGATCAAAATCTCTTATTGAATTTGAGGCATTGAATCTAAAAAAGTATAGATATTTAAGTTAAGGCTTGATATGTATAAAGTTTTACACTAAGGTTCTGACCTTTAAAAGATTGTTTATGCTTACAAACACTAAGATATTTAAACCTTAATAAAAACCTAATTAATCGAAAAGGGCTCTTGGGTTTTAACAGGGAAAATAAGAGGTCAAAGTCTTAATTTTATATTAATGTTTGGTCGTTTTAAGAAATATAATCAAAGCTTAATATAAAGTTAGACTTAGGGTTTCTATAATCAAAATAAAATATAATTTATGCTAAACTTTGTATTTAGATGCTTGAATACAAACCACTGGGGTTTATTACTTAGGAACCCTAGATTTCTCCATATAACCTATAACTAATCACCTCAAAGACAATCATTAGCAACATTAGTCCATGAAACATAATCACAATTAATACATCGAGGCTCATTTTTTAAAAATTGAATTTATTTTAAATTTCAAGAGAGAATAACCCTTTCACATTCAATCTAGAACACAGATGTTTTGAAGCATTCACAAGGGTCCACTTTTAGCAAAAGCAAAAAAAATGGGGGTATGGTGGTCTCAACAAATGGTGACTCACATGGGGAACACAAAAATATGTTGGAACCTAAGATTATGGTATAAACATGTACATAAGTTTTTTTTATCTCATTTTGACATATAGCATCTTCTAAGTTGATTCTAAATTGAAACAATCCTCTTATGTGTAAAATTTTAACCTAGATATTAAAACAAAAACATGCAGTGTGTGATTTGATTGCACTTACTATTTATCATGAGTCTTCTAGAAACAACATCTAGTTTCATATCATTTTGGCCATTACATTTGAATTTGAGTATATTTAAATATTTTCTTAGGAAAAACTACTCTTATTTTAGGGGAGGCTTTGGAATTTCTCTACTACCAACCAGGCATCAATAACCCTGATAGAGATACTTTTGGCTCCACTCGTGGTCTTGATCCACTGCCATCTAGGCATCTATAGCCCTGGTGGAGGTTCATTGGATCACCTCTGACTTTTCATATTTTGATTTAGCTTTAATTCTTTCTTTTTTTTAACAAAGGTTAGGATCCAGGATAGCCAGGTTTAAGGATTTGGTCAAATGTTCTAGCCTTAGGATACTCTCCTTCACTTGAAACTTTAATCCTAGAAAAGGATGTGTTTTAAGTGTAAGAATGAATGTTAATTAACAATCTAAATTCACATTATGCACATATGATTATTCTTAAAACCAAGATTTGATTCCTAATAAGGTTTGAATCTTTATGGGACATTTAGATCTTATACCTATCTGTGTCAGTGCCCTTGGTTGCATCATGATGCTTTATTGCCACCTCATGTTCACTTTTGTAAGATTCATACTCACACCTTTTAAGTAATTATAAAAAAATATAATCTATGAGACTTTGATAAAACCAAGGAACATCACCAACCAAAAAATACAAAACATAAACAAACATAAAACAAAAACAAATAAACATAAGAAAAAAAATATATACAATCCCAACAAGAAAAACCAAAGCAACAAAGGAAACTAACTAGCCAACTTTTTGTCATCAAATTATGCACCCTAGGACATTATATAAAAATTATTAAATTTGGTACAACATTGAATCATCCCTCAAGTTTGTGGGAACTTGTAAGAGAGATGAGTCTCTAAGATTGAAAAGGGTTAGCTCCCTATATATTACTTGATGTGCTTATGCTACTAAAACTACATATTATGGATGAGAAGGGAGAGAAAGATACATAAATAAAACCTAAACTAGGAGGTGATAAACCAATAATTTCTTTCATTCATACACTTATGATTTGTATAATTAACTAAGACAATCAACCTAGCTTCACACCATTAATGGATCTCCCTAGCATGAGTGTTTCTCATGAAGGCAACTAACAAATCAACAAATGAAGGTAAGTGAAAGAAACATTAGATATGATACTACCAAACTCATACACACTTAAAAAGGCTATTTCAAAAGCATACACTTCATGAAACCTATTAGGAGAGAAGTCATTTGCAACAACACATTCAAGGATTGCATGAAACAAGATGAACTCAATCTATACTTGACTTTCAAGATGGATCACATAAACACATAGTGTAAATGGAATTAGAGTATGACAAAATTAATTCTCATTAGCTTAAGTACAAATCAACTTATAATTTTGGTAGGGCTTCACCATACCAAGAATTTTAATCCTTTTAATATCCAAAATGGATTAAATTTATAGAACTTGGAGGAAGAGAGAGAAAAGGGAAGTTGAAAAGGCACAAATGACATGTGTCACTAAGTGAATATTAGTTACAATTGTATGTGAAAGAGAGGTGGGTTGATATATGCCATATCATAGGTGTATACATATCCAAAACAAGTCATAAAGATAGTAAAAAATTGCACAAAACTTGCATGTTTGGCATAAGAAACATCCTATATGATTTTCCTTCCAAAACTACCCTTATCCCTGCATATGGTTAGGTCTGATGATTTTTTTGAGAAAGAGGGGTTACAAATTAGTACTAAAATGCATTTTATTGATCCTTAACCATCTCTATTCTTGTGGATAATGCAAAATCATCACTCATAATTTTAAAAGGGCTCTTTTACATGTACCTTCTCCACCTGGCATTAAAAACTCCTCAATTTTTATAATTGATCCATGAAAAATATGAAATGAAACTTTTTAAAGGCTCTCATATCATCATTTTCAATTAAAAAACGTTTAAAAGGTCCACCTAATTGTTTTTCACCACTTTCTCAAGTGTTCACCAGTCTGGCTCACTAGACTGGCTAAAAGTGAGAGTCTAATTGGGACACATAGAATTTTATTCACGAGATGAAATTAATTTTGGGAGTTTTTTTCAACTATAAATATTCCTTCCAAACTTTTTTTCATATTATAACTCCTTCTAAGCTCGTATAGCACTCTAAATGGCTAAAATAAGCCCTATTTTCCCCTGATCTATACAATTCTATACAAAAAACCATGTGTTGGATCCTATAAGAGTCCTATAAAACTTATATGTGGTTTTATGTCCATCCCCTTTCATTTAGATGCTTAAAATGCTCTATCTCTCCAATTGGGTCACTATGAGGGTTTTGTAGGGGTTTTCAGTGACCTAGACTCTTAACCTTTGTTCATAAAGGTTAGAAATTTAACCTCCCTCAAAATAAAATTAATGGATCCTTAAGGACCCTCTATAACATATCCAAATGGATCAAGGTCCCATGTAAAATATGGTGGGAGGTATGAGTGTCTAAAGCTGACCTTTGAATGACTTTCATACCTCTTGTGAGGGTCAAAATATGTCTAAAGTTGGAGATGGATTAAAATGGAGTTTCTAAGCCAATAAAAAGATTTTTAACCTTTGATAATAACCTAAAAACATTTTTAAATCATTTTGAGAGCTCAAAAAGAGCCAAAACTAGAGGTTACCCATGTTTTAGAACAAGAGTTGTGACTTGCCAACATGCCTATTTATACTTTGTGAATAACAAGATGATAATTATCATTTTTAGTGAATTAAAATAGCATTAAAACATCATATTTACCCCTTTATGCATCAAAAAAATTATTATAGTACCTAAAGAAGGCTAGAAGTTGAAGTGACACCTCATTTGGGGTTAGGTTTGCATATTTTCCAGGTTTGCATATTTTCCCACTAGGTCTGCTTGTAGACCTCATTATGTAGATAATTTACTTGTTATCCCAAAATTATATCTTGTTTTCCAAAGTCCCTATATATATAATCCAAGTATACAAACATATTTGGCTAGTCAGATTGAGCACAAGCCATCCACTCTTCACTTCTCCCCAAAACTACCATTTTATTGCATGTAAGGAGTAACCCATCTTTGAGACAAATTAGAGGAATATTTCCCTATTTATATTATAAATATGAATGCTTTTAAAGATCCATAAGTCTATTATGATCATTTTTACCAAAAATTTTCATCAAATTCCAAGTCTAAGTGGCCAAACCAACTCAACATTGCTAAAAAAAGGGGTCAAAACCCTATTTCATACATGTTTTCACCCAAACCTATTTGTGAATGCTCCTTACTTCCTTAATTTATGCCTAAAATTTAATTATACATTATCCTCACCTTCATCTCAATCTCATATAACTTAGGGATCCACCAAAAATATCTCTTTTAAGTGAAATCCTATACTCACCTCTTGATCTGAAACCTCTCTTAGCCTGACTGTATGATCTAAGGCTACTTTGCTATAAGGAAAAGGTCTTGGAGTGATTTAGGATGAGTTGGGAATGGAATTTAATTAATTTTATAATTATTATCATATCAAATTGTTTTAAACTTCCTCTTTCCTTGCTTAGGTACCTCAACCTTCAACACATACCTCTTACATTAGGGCCCTACCTATTTGTAATAGTGAACAAGGGTGTTCTTTTTTAGATTATTATTTTAGGATAATATAAAGATTATAATAACTTATATGTATTCATTGATACACCTTCACATTAAAATTTGAAACATTCCACAAATGTATCATCTTGACACTTATTTGCTTGCCAGTTTGTTCACTATCTTTTGGACTGAGATAGTCTACCTGTAGGTTGCTTTAGGGTGTTAATGGGCATGAAAATAATATTTTATTACTTATATAGGAAAAAATTTATATCCCCAAGTCATTAGGTTTTTCATTTATATCTCCCTTAACCCAAAATTTCTCTCAACACTCCTCTAAAGACATCATCTCATTCCACTGTTAGCTTTAGTTGTAGGTGACTATGTTTCTTCATCCATTTAGGCCTATAGGTTGTTTTTAAGTGAATCTAGACTTGTTAATAGTTCTTGGTGATATATTAGTGTATTTTTTTCCATTAAAATCATTACATTTCCCCAATATTTCTAAATTTCATGACTATTTGACATGCTTTGCTCTTTCTAACTATAGATGCTCATCATAGTCCTATGTATGGATAGAGAGCATTCATTGGGGATAAGACATTGATTTTATCTCCCTCTCATGCCATCTTAGATTATAGACACTCCTTGAACTCATTTTCATCATTAAATTTTTTTGGAACAACCTATAACACCATAATGGAGAGCAAGGGAAGTTTTTTGTCACTATCCTGTAGACAACACTAACTGGTTTCAATGTGCTTCTAGATAGCTTCAAGGGTCTCAATGACCATCTTACTCTTAGAATTTTGGCTTAAATATTTGAGAGATACTTATTTATTATAGGGACTATATCTCCACCCAATATTAGGACTCAAATCATCTTATATGTTCACTTTGAGAGGCCTACAAAAACCCCTCAGGCCTTTGTTTGATCATTTTAGAGAAAGAAGGCCTAAAACATAATCCAACTTCCAATTTGATGTTTTACCACCTTTATTATCAACTAGGATCATAAATAGGTTTTTATACGAATTATATATTGTAAGTAACCTCAACATGGATTGATCATCCCATTAGAACACCTCTAAAAGAGATATCTATGGCATTAGTTGTAGATGACATTCTCCTTTCACAAGCATAACTGAGACCTTTCTCCAAATTTTCTAGTTTGTAGCACATATATGCCTTTTAAAAACACTCCAATGCACATTATTAGTCCTAAAATTTTAAGGACCATTCCAAAACTTCAAACTTGCATTTATTTTGTTAGCATGTTCCTGTAGATGGAGTTTTGTGACTATGCTATGTAGGGGAAAAATGAGGGAGCAAGAAAACACAATAAAAAGGCCTTCTAAGAACCAAAATACAAATGTAAATTATTGAATACACAACATAAATTTGGAAACCTACCAAAAGAATATAAAAATACCATATCCAATGTGAAGGGATCATTTGTATAGCAACTGAGCTTACTGTGAATACAAACTAGGCATTTTGCAAGCCTTGAAGATGTTTTCTCACATAATTGAACTCTCCAAGACAATAATAAGAATGGGAAAATATTTAAAATCATTTATAAATACCTAAAATAGATAAACCCATCAATCCAAATGAATAAAATTTGAAACAAGCTCAAAAAGAGACCCCCTCATAGTTGAACATGCATAAGAAGCTATGTGGGATCAAATTGATTGTTCATGAAGGAGGAGCCACCAATATAAGAGTTATTGTTTTTTAAATTAAGTTCACTTATATCAATATACACCATCAAGACCATTTTTCCTGAATGCATGTATATGACCCATAATGAGTGTTTGAACTTGACTTTCATTTACATGCCAAGAGGAAAATGAATAAAATTTAGTGGAAAATGTAATTTCTATGAAAAAATTAAAACCAAACATGTATATGTCCTATAAGTAGGTTAAGAGTCACACCACCATGTTTCCCAAGTGGCACACTTCCCAAAGAGTTGTACAAGTGTATTTTTCTCACTCTTTGGTCAAGAAAACTACCCTTTTCTGAATAACCTACCATTTATTCAGTTATGTCCACTTATTAAAGACTTATAAGGACACAGGGGATCACATCAGCATTTTTAACTTGCAAAAATCCCAATAAACCCATACAAAGCATTAAATGTACTTAAAATGACCTCTAAATGACCCAAAAATGATAAATAGGCTTAGGGGACTAATAACCAAAGGTAGTATAGCATGAAATGACATTAATTGACCCTTAAAACACATTATAACATCCATTTAAACCCCTATAAACCCAAAATCACAAGTTTTTACCTATAGGTGCCTTAGTTTGACTTGAAAGTCAAATTTGGTCAACACCGCCTACTCTAACCTTAACAATCTTATAAATTTATTCCCTGAAGACCCCTGATGGGGCAAAAAAAATTAATGTTGGAGGTATATACCATTGGTTGGAAAATTAAACTCTTCTCCTTAAAGATCCTTCAACCTAAAAATGTTGTTGCTTGAGATTTTTGTAATTTGGTATGGTCCATTCCACAAGGGAATGAACTTACCATGTTTGCCTTTAGTCTCTGATGCCATGTCCCAGAGGAGGACTAGGTCTCCCTACCTAAATACCTTCACTTTGGACCTTTTATCAAACCATTTTTTCATGTTTTATTGGTTCCTACTAAAGTATGTAAATGTCTTTTCCCTAGCATCTTCCATTTGAATGATGTCCAAAATCTTAGAATTAGCAAGTTCATAATTGTCCTACATGTATTCTTGCATGAATGTGAATGTAGGAAAATTCAAGGTGATAGGAAATATAGACTCCTAACCATATACTAACTAATATGGCTAAGCCTTGAGGTATTGTTTGATCCTGATTCTATCTACACATAATGCAAACTTAAGGAGTTTATGCCATGTTCTAGGTTTATCTTCAGTAGATTTTTTTATGGCCTTCATTAGGTTTTTGTTTTTAGATTTAGAAACACCATTTAGGATATTTATTAGAGGAAAACTTGATTTTAATTCCTTGGTCATAACCCCATTTCATAATTTCAATGGATATGAAGGTAGATCCATTATCACAAACTAAGGAAACTAGGGTTTCAAATCTAGTGCAAATATTTTCCTCTAAGAAATTAATCACCTCTTTTATTCTACATTGATTAGAGGATACTACCTCAGTCCATTTAGTGTAGTAGTCCATAGTAGTTAGGACATATTTTTGACCTTTAAAATAATTGGGGTTGTTTACTCCTATGAAGTATAATCCCTATTATGGAGAAGGCTTGTCCACCATCACAGTGTATAAAGGCATGACTTCTTTTGGCTCTTTTATGCTAAATATTTGTTATGAATGGCATTACCTCACATGTTTGTGTGCATCTTTGAAAAGGGTAGTCTAATAATACGCTACCCTTAGAATCTTTTGGGGCATGGTTCTCCTTGAAGTATGTCCACTACCCAACTTTTCATGGAAAGTAGACATGATTTGAGAGGCCTCTTCTTTCAACACACATATTAAGTAGACCCCTTCAAATTTTTCTTATAAAGGACTCCATATTTGATGAGTTAATGGGATGATTTGAGCCTTAAATCTCTCTTTTATTCTCTAGTGAGTCCTAGGGGACAACTACCTATGATGAGAAGATGCATTAAATAGTCATACCATTCATTGGGTTGGAAGTTTTGTTTATCCACTTGCATGACATGGAGCTTGGGGTCAATATTGGCAATCATCTAAACTAAGACTTGACATTTCACTAATTTGGAAATTTTCATCTTTATATCATACTCTTATAGGATTTCCATCCACGTTCCTCTTCTTTCCCCAATATCATTCTAACTCAACATAAGCTTTGTGGATGGTTTAGGTAAAATAACATGCACTTTATTTCTAAGGAGGTAATGTTTGAAGTTTTTTACAACCTTTACCAAGGCATAGGCTTATTTATCAATGATACAATAGTTCCCCCCTACATTTTTGAAGTTGGTGCTCATGAAGGCTATAGGGTGGTTATTGTCATCAACCTTCTGAGTTAAGACAATAGCCATGGTGTGGTGAGAAGAAAATGAGTATAATAAAAAATCCTTTTAAAAGTAAAGACTTATCAACACTAGGGCTTGACTGATTGCTCTTTTAATGTCATCAAATGCTTTCTTGGATTCCTCATTCCAAAAAAATTTAGCATCTTTCTTAAGCATATCATTCAAAGGTTTGACAATCTCAACAAAACCTGAAATAAACTTCTTCATGAAGTTAATCTTTCCAAAGAATGACTTTATTTATTTATGGCTACTGGGAAATCCAATTTTATAAATGGCCTCCACTCTATCACGATCTATAGAGATCCCATCTTTTGTAATGACATGCCCCAACAATTTTCCTTTAGTGACATAGAATATGCTTCTCTTGGGGTTAAGAGATACACCATACTTCCTACATCATCAAATACTTGTCTCAAATGCATGAAATTTTCTTCTCTATTCTTAGATAATGCTATTAGATCATCCATATATATGATGATGCATTTTCCCACTAGATCTTGGAAAGCATGGTCCATGGCCCTCTAGAAAGTTTCCCCTACATAATTAATCCAAAATTCATTCTCTTGTAAGCATATGTTCCCTATTTAGTAGTAATTTTTTTTCCATTCTATCCTCTAGAGCAACAAGCACCTAGTTATATCTATAAAATCCATCCAAAAAGAACATCATGGTAGATCCTGAAACAACTTGGACAACTTGGTCTAGAAAAGGTAAGGGGTAATTGTCTTTTTCAAATGCTTTGTTTAGATTTCTAAAATCTATGCATAATTTTATTTCTCCATTCTTTTTTCTAACTAGGACTAGGTTTAGAACCTAAGTGGAATGCCTAATAGAAAACATGATCCTTACATCCATCACTTTCTTAACCCCCTCAAAGATCATAGGTTATAAAATGGGGTTAACTAGTCTTTGCTTCTATCTAAAGGGTTCACAACCCTCCTAAAGAGGTATAGTATGAGGAATAACCCTTGGGTCAACTATTTTTAGATCTTCATAGGACCAAGAAATTACATCTTTGTATTTTTTAAGCAACTCTCTAGCTTTTATGTTTTTCATTTTAGTCCAAGCCTTCCCTATATTCACCATTTTGGGTTGATCTTGTGGGCCAAGGTTTATTACATAATAGTCTTTACTCCTTACCTTGGGTTGCTTAGGTGCTTGATAAATATGGTTAAGATAAAATAATATTTCCAATGAGATCATCCCTATAGGTATCTTATTATCACTTAGTTGGATTATTTTACCATTAAGTTTCCTCTTAAGAAAATTTTCATCAACTTCATCAATAATGTGAGCTTCAAAGGCTCCAAAATTAGTCAAGAAATACATAATTTATTGATCATCATTAAAAAATTGGAAGTGATTTATGTTGTCAGGGACTGAGGGACATGGTATAAGCTCAATACTAAGATTCTAAGAATTAGGATTAGGCATGAGGTTAGCTTCAGTGGAGGTATGCTCATCAACAACATTATTTTCTTCTATGGGGATAGATAAGATATTGAAGGCATCAAAAGATTCCACCAAGTCCCAAACTCTAAATTTGTATCTCTTAAGGTAAGATAGCTTGCATTGGTACTTCTTCCTTAATTAACTACAAGTTTAGAATCTCCATAAACAAAGGTTTCCTTGACCTTGTGCTTGATGGCAAGCTATAATCCTAGGATGAGAGCCTCATACTCAACCAAATTATTGGTGTAGGGGAATTGTAACCTATATAATGCATGGTATTTTTTTTCCACAGGGTATATCAATACAATGCCAGCTCCAGATCCTAATTTGCATTTGGCGCCATCAACATATAACTTCCACAAGCAAGGCATTGGACGAACTCTCTTGGAACCATGTTCCTCTCTAGTTTCTAAAGTGAAAACTCCTAAATCATAATCTAAGAAGTTTACCCTTTCATTGATAGCATTTTATTATATTGTCATGTGTTTCATTCTTGGTTCCCTTTCTACTCTTATTTTATTTGGCACACCTTTCCAAGGTAGCCACAAGTGTGAGCAATTAGTAGAAATGTAACCATTTAAGGCCTTAGTCCGTTCTCTAGTCAAGAGAAATCCATAAGCATTAGGAATATCTACCACTTGTATGTCAATGAATTACTAAACCCTAGGCTCACTGGTTAGTTACATATGCACATTTAATAGTTCCCCAAAGACCTTGACTCTAGATTTATCCAATTGAGTAACCACCCTATTATACTTGATTGGTTTTAACCCAAGTTGTCCACATATCCTAATAGGCATGATATTGGTTGAGGCTATAGAATATAAAATAAAATTATTTAGATTCTTCCCAAATATCCTATCTATAAGCAAGAAGGGCAAGGAATCTACTTTGGTTACTTGCGTAGTTACATTTTCACTATCACTCTTAGGGGGCTTACCAAGCTTCTTAGACAAGGATTCCAAGAGTAAGTCTCTTTGTTCTATGATTTGAGTTAGCTCATGTAGAGTGATGTTGGCTTTAATCCTTTTCATATCTTCCAAAATATTGTAGCCAATTTTGCTTGAAGGATTAGTATTAGGTTTGGAAGAGCTTCCTTTGGGAGGTTCAGGATTATTCATTGATATAGTGTTTGGAGGGGTCCCATAGTTGTTAGGTGGAGTAGAAGTTGTCAATGGCTATTTTTGATCCATATTTCTTAGAGGATATGTCTTCAAGAACTGTTGGAATGCTTGAATATCTTCAAGGATATTATTAGTCTCATTATCTTCTTAAAAAGGGAATTGAAAAGTTTTTACCATATGCACTTAGTTAGATGGTTTAGATTCAGAAAGACCTACAACAACATCTTTGTTTCAAGCCATTTTAAATTCATCAAGTTCCTCTTGAAAAGCTTCAAAGGCTTTATAGAATTCCATGTAGTCATTCTCACCATGCTTAGAGGTATCATGCACCCTTCATTAGTTTGGTAAGGCAATATTAGTAAGATTTATATCCATAGTCCTTTTGCTAGAGGAAGGATCATTAGTTTTATTATTGTAGAAATTGTCATTTTGATATCTATTTCTAGGCCTATTAAACTTTTAAAAAGTGAAGTTCCTTCCAAGGTTTTCATTAACATTACCAACTTGATTTTGTAATTTCAAAAAGTATATGTTGAGGTTTTAGACCATTTTTAATATAGATTCATTCTCATTCTTTGGAGTCTTATAATTTTGACCTTGGCTATTGTTAATGACATTGATAGGAACTAAAGCCTTTTGGTCATTGATAGGAGATCCATTGGTAGATTGATGGCTCAAGAAACCTAGGTTTTGATTAGGGGTCGCATGGCTAGTAGGTAATACATTCAAAGTAGGAAATTGGTTTAATGCTAGAGTATTTTGGTTATTATTTGGGAAAAGGTTTAATGTAAGAATTTGAGGATTAACATTTAGGACAAAATAAGCCATCTATCTTTGGGGATGCATTCTATCATTAATAACCATTGCTTTAGAATAAACTTGAGCCAATGTGATGATAACTAGGATATATCTTTTAAGATATACATAAGTCATGGGGTCAATAACATCTTTGTAAAACTCTAGAGCCAAAGCTTCATTAGGTTAATATGGATCCATGGTCTGACTAATTCTTTTTGGAACCTATCATTAAAAGACATAATAGGTTCACTTGTATCTCTCTTAATAGTTGTGAATTGATAATTGATGACACATGGGCTGATGATCTTTTCAAATCAATCAGTAAAGATAGTGTCAAATTTATTCCATGAGATAATACAATTATTATGCAAATTAAGGAATCATTCATATGCAAAATATTTAAATGTAAATGGGAATAACCTACATGCTACATCTTCATGAATAATGTTTAAAAATCTTAATGCAGCTTTGAAATATTTAACATGTTTCTCCATAGTTGTAATACCAATTGGACTAAATATTGGCAAATATTTTTTAGGATTACATGGTATGTCATGAACCACACTTGGTATATTGATGGGGGAAATTCCAAACCATGCCATATTTAGATGAAGATAGAACACAAGAATCCCTTGCAAGGGTGAAGATGGTAGAGACTTATAATTCCTATGCCTTCCTCTATCTTTCTTGGTTCATCTATGGCTTTCTAGCTCGAATAAGGGTCCTTTAGTCTTTGAATGTGATCTAGTCCTGATCCTTGGAAATTCCAACTTAAGGATTAAGTATGTTGTTTAAAATATGATGATTAAAGTTATATTTACATAGATAATCAACAATCAACTTATATAATAATCTTATTTTGTAAGGATTTGCTCATAAGAGGACAAAGGACATCAATCTTTGACTAAACAAGCTCAAAGATGTGATGAATTATGAAATGATGATTGTTCTTTACAACTTATGACTCAAATAAAATATTTATTGATAAAGAATTATCAAGTTTAACTAGAATAATCCATTCTAATTTTAAATACTAATGAATTCTTAACACCAAAAGCCATATTTACTAGAATTAAGCATATGTATTCAAAGAATATCAATATTTATATATGTGAACCCAAAGACAGGTATAAAATTGTGGTCACCGTATTTACACAAATTATTTTAAAATAAACATAAAAATGTAAAATATTGAGTGATCTTTGACCAAATACACCAAAATTAGCAAATAACTTTAAAGATTCATGGCCCTCCTTCTAGTGGTAGTAGAGTTTTATCCTATTAATGCTTCTAAATGTATCATAGATGATGTTTAGTGTTGATGAACACTTCTCATTTTAGGATTTGAAAAATCTAAGGCATGAGTTGCATTTTATGACAATTCAGTGATGTCTATGGTGGAATAAAAATAGAGTATGGGAATTGTCCACAATATTTGTTTAGTTTAGTGGTTGGGAGCCACCAATGTCTAAATCTTTGGATATTTATGAATTTTATGATTTTTAGACTAATATAAATGAGTATTAACAATGATATTTAAACTAAAGTGAGTCTTGATAAAAAAAATTAAGAAAAGGGAAGGGTAAGGTAGAAAAGGAAACATGATTACAAATTCTCATCTCAAATATTATGACAAAATTCTAATTGATTTGAGCACACATGAACTACTTTATGTTATAAAATAGCATGAACTTAGATTACATCATAGATTAGGAAAAATTTTGAGGAAAGATGAAAATCTTAAGCAAGAACCAAGTTTACTTTAAATGTTTACTATTGTGGTTTGAATAACCTAAGCACATCCAAATGTAGAGAAAAATAAAGTAAAGTATACTTGAGATCTTTACAGTTAATTTAGCATTAGCACAAATCAATAGCCCTATGACAAAGAATATGACTCAAAGTATGAATAATCCTTTAAACATAATATGACAACAAGTAATTGAGAGACACCATTGACATTTAACAAACTATAAAGACAATATTTTTAGAATTACTTAGTCATATTAAATTCTTCTAGTATATAATTGCTCAAAATATCTTCTCTTACAAAATGGTAACCCCTACCTATTTATAGGAAACATAAGTAGTTCACTATTTAACTTTCTCAAAATATCCATATGCAAGATAAGGATAATTGTCCTTAATATAAATATTACAATGTATATGACCTACTACATCAACATTGATAAAAAGAAACCATATATGCTAATAGGATAACATATATTTGTTACAAAGGGATATTCTTTTACAAATTACATTGGTAGTGGACTCCCTAATTAGCCATGTCTAAGGAAGTATTTCACCTTAGTGTATTTCTCTTTGATTAGCTCAAAATCCAATATAGGTTTCATTAGACAATACTCCTCTTGATTTTTCAATGTGTCAAATTCCTTGTTAGCCTTAGCCATGAGTTCCTTGATACAATGTGCTTTCATGATCTATTTCCATTAAGTAAGGATGGTGTCAAATATCTTTTGATTATCCTTGGTAGAATGCCCATGTTTGTCCTTAATGCCCTAGATGTGGACACCAACTCTCTACTTGAATTCTCCATCACTAATCAGGTCAATAGAAATGGTTTGAGAAGGTTTGTCTAATAGGATCCCCAAAAGTTTCTCCATTCTAATTACCAGGTACTTGTCTTCCTTGATAAAGTTGTTAAAATTTCTACACTCAATGATCAAATATTCTTTATTATCCATCAAAATTTCCATGACGATATGTAAATGTCTAACTTAATGATCTTGAAGTTTAGGGCCTATTTTGTCCTATGCACCTTGATGAGTTCTATCATCTGATCTTGAAAATCCTACCATTGGGTGATTAAGGCTTGTGTTGTCTCAGATTGATGATTTAAATCACTTAATCTAAGCTTTATTTTCTTTAAATTCTCAAATGTATCCAACAAATATTTATTTAGAACTTTTAATATGTCCTTAAAAATTAAGAGGACTTGGGCCTCCAAATCTTACTTCTCCTTATCCAAGTTAAGGATCATTTGTTTCATTCCTTGGATTCTAGTCATACTCATTGATGATTGTGCCAACAACAAACTAGCTACATCCTCTTGATGGATGGGATTCTCTCCTTCTGCCTATTCTTGAATAGGATTTAAGCCCACAAAAGGTTCCACGTTTTGAAAGGTGAACTCCTCAGTGCCAATGGTGGCCTTCTTTGTCAATATTCTCTAAAAACTAAAATTATCTAAATTGAAATGAGCTATTGTGTCAGGCATCTTAAATTGTGGTTTCATAAGAACTTCTATATTTGAACTCATAGAGACCCCTAGGGTGTCAAACCTCTAGCTTTATTTGTCATGAAGGATTTTGATCCTATTCTCTAATTGTTTGTTTACAATATCCTAGATCTATGGCTTGACACTATCCTACACATCTATGCCAACTTGGGTTAAGGCCCATGATGGAGAGAGAGATGGAATTTTTGTAATTTCCCATAAACAAACTAGTCAAGAATGGCTAGTCCATAAATAGGGTCCTAATCATTAAAGAGGTTAACTTCATTGGTAGGGTGAGTGAAGGTTAGCCTAAGCTTATTTTTAGGTGCCAGGGGTACCAAGGCTAATTCTACTTGTGTTTCTTCCATCAAGTGTGGTCAAATACTTGCTTGTTGTATTAGAGAGATCTTCTTCCCTATCAAACCATAGGCATATGTAATGTCAGCAAGGGTACTCTACACTATTTCTCTTACCTCTAGGGCAATCATGCTAATAATTTCCACTAGGAAAGGAGTTCTCTTAGGGGATGTCTAGGGTTGAGGACCTTTTCCAATTCTATTCTCTATCCTTAGCTCCTTAACCATAACTTTACCCTTTCCTTCTATATCCTTAGGTTGCCCAACCTAGGGTGGCTTTGTCAATTCTACTCATTGAGGCTTAGAAGATTATCCTCCAATAGGTGGTTCTTGATGAGTAGTCCTAGATGGTCCTATCAACAAATGATAATGTAAGGGATGCAGTTTCTATCTCTCTCTTGAGGACTTATTGTCTTTGACTAGCGTATGATCCAACTAGATATCGTATCCTTTGATCTTGGATAGGACCTCTTTAAAGTTCTTTGCATTTATATAAATATCATCTCCCACTCCTAATTGATTTTTGTATTCAATATTTGGGACCTTTATCTCAAATGTGGATGATCACTCTATTATTTGGCTCCCACATCTTAAGGTCATCTAGATGGAAATCAAAAGAATTTTTGTGGATCACCATAACTTCCAGTTACTTCTAATCCTTGATGATAATCATACAAATATCTAGTGGAAAGGGGTCAAGCTGAGCTTTCTTATTTTTCTTGCATGTTCCATCCACACCTTTATAGGAAATATCTTACTCTAAAATCTTACTAGGGACATGAATGGGAAGTTAGTAGGGTTTAATCATGATTCCTTTTATTCTTATTACAGTGTAATGTGAATAAAACCATACATCCCCCATGGCTTCTACATGTTTTTTAATTTGAGTTTGGAGTCTTGGCATAGGGACACTGGTGATTGCCTCATAGATAGATGGGAAAACACCATCATAGATAAAATACATGTGGTTCTTGTATTTTAATATATGCAATTTAGAGTAGTGATGAGAAATAGTGGTCTTACCATTAGGGGACCAATTTTGGATGCCAAGGAAATTTATAGAGGCCAAAATTGAATCTAAGAGATAGGACATTATATGAACTTGTTTATAGGTCCTCCTCTTGATGGTTTTGAATTGTTTGGCCAAGAAAAATCTTATTAGGTCTCTAATGGGACGGGTTAAGTTCCTCTCCAACATACAGTGGATGTAAGATACCTAAACTTTACTTAAATAAGTGGTGGAGGGGGCACCAAAGGCTCTATTCAGTAAGGTCATAGATATCCTAATGTCATCCCTAAATTAGATAATAGGAATACCACCATCAAGGGATCTAAAAACATGGGAACCTTGGGTTAACCAAGGTGTGAGGACTAAATCTAGGTCTTGGGTGGTTGTCTACTCTCTCAAGGATGGGGGATCATTATAAAGCAAGGGAAACTTATAATAAGTTTATAAAACCATAGGGTTGATGCATGAAACCTTCTTAGTCCTTCCCTTTGGAATGATCCATTCACCATCTATTTTACAATAAATGAAAATGGGAGTAAGGAAATTGATACAATATATTACCTCTAGTTTGGCTACAACATGGTGGAGGCCTGCCAGCTAAATTAAGAGTAGGTCATTGTATATCTAGTATATAATAGCATTCCTCTTTTCCTCTTAAGAAATTACTTGAAATTACTCCACAAGGAAGAATAACTCAAAATAGTTCCTAATTCCATGCATGTTTATGACTGTCAGGTCCAACTCTGTGTCTTTAAATATCCTCCCCTCACTATCTAAAGTTAGATAAAGATTTTCTTCTATCTTCATTTATTACCTACCCACTGCTATTGATGATAATAAATTATACTTACAAGGTCACCAAAGGTTTGATAGGGAACTTTCTTCAAGGTTTAATTTCACTATTCTGATTACTTTGTGACTAATTCAGCCAACTCGGGTCTTCTTTATAGAGGGCTTAGGGTTTTTGAGATTTAATGGTGAAAATATCTAGTTTATTAATCTTATACATTCCTTATATTTTATGGGACCTTATTCTCATGCCATCAACATTTTCAAGGTTAGGAGATCTTTGATTTTTATTCTTCATGCTTACATGAAGCCTATGTTGCATGGTTCTATGCCTTTCATGGTAATTTTCATAAATTATAGTTAGAGACTAGCTATTGGATTTCAAAATATTTCTTTATTTCACTCTAATAATCCAAATCTAGGTTCCTATGTTCTTATTAGTCCCTTGATCTTTAAGTTCATGGCTATGCCACTTGACACCCTGGCAAATCTTACCCATGTTGATTATTCTTACCAGTTATTATCCCAACCATGCATTAACCATGTGTTGAGTTCATGGGGCCTTTAAAAATTCTTTGGGTTCATCACACTATTGGATCAAATCTAGTGGGTGAGTAATCTCCATTGATTTTTACAAGGTCCAAGTCATTAAATTGATCATATTTATTAAGTGGGTCCCATCTAATTTCTATCCTTAGAATGGTAAGATACCATGCATCCTCTTCATGGGGATCTATGTACCTTTATCATTTACACTAGCCATGGGTAGGCCACATGTCAAGTTCATGAAGCCTTTGAAAATTCTTCAAATTCAATGCACCTTTGGATCAAATCCAATGGGTGAGTGATCATCATTAAATACTATAAGATGCAAACCTTTTAATCAGTCTTATGAATATATAAAATTAGACTTAAAATGATGTTCCTAAGGTCTTTTTATGTTAATAAACATAGATTAACTTAGGTTAAGGAATTTTATGCTAAGTCTTTATACATAAAAATGCTAAGAATTCCTTTGAAATTATCTTTAGAAATGCCCACTTTGCTTAGGCTTTGAAAAGTTGTCTAGGTTAAATTTGGTAGGCTTGGTAACATCAGCTAACATCCTCATGGATGTAAAATGATGGGAGTGAACTTGTCAAATTTAATATAATGGAATTAATTCAGTCTAATGGCTAAGTGACATACGTCGGGAACTCAATAATTCTTAGGGATTTGAGGTCGATATGTGCCATCGAATCAAATCCCTTGAGGTAATAAGGACCACCATATCATAATCTGAGTGCATAATAGTGATTGGTATCCCTTTTTATGTTATCTTTTTTTCACACCATTGGATCAAAATATGTAATTGAACGTAAGGTGTCAGATCTACAAAAATGTTTGAGCTTTAAGTTAAGGCTCGACATGTATAAAGGTTTAGACTAATGTTTTGACCTTTAAAATTTTTTTCATGCTTGAAAACACCAAGATATTTAAACCTTAATAAAAACCTAATTAATCCAAAATTTCTCTCAAGTTTTAAAGGGGAAATAAGAGATTCAAGTCTTGATTTTATATTAATGTTTGGTCATGTTAAGAAACATAATCAAAGCTTAATATAAATTTAGACTTAGGTTTTTTATCACTAAAAGGAAATATAATTTCCTGCTTAACTTTTCCTATGGACATTTGAATTCAAACCCTTAGGGTTTACTACTTAGGAACCCTATATTTCTCCATATAACCTATAACTAATCACCTTAAAGATAATCATTAGCAACATTAGTCCATGCAACATAATCACAACTAGGTACATCAAGGCTCATGTTTTTTAAATTGAATTACCTCTAAATTTTAAGAGAGAATAACCCTTACACATTCAATCCATAACACAAATGTTTTGAAACATTCACAAGGGTCCCCTTTCAGCAAAAGTACAAAACTGTGGGTATGTTGGTCTCAACAGATCTTAATTGTAAGATTTTATAGATCAAAGGCTAGTAAAATTTTGAATGAGGGTAAAACTGTGAACATCCCCATCATGATCCATTGATAAGAGCTCCGTTAAATCTACAAATTAAGACATGAGGGTCAGCTATTAGTCACATTAAGCAAGGTTAAATCAAAACCATTGATAAATGGGCCAAATTTTTTAGGCATGTATGATCTTCAAACACTACTAAAGTCTAAAATATTAAACTTTCAGTGTTTAAGGTTCAAATAAATGCACAAAGGTCTCTATTTTTAGAAATGGGTGTATGTTGAACTCAAAAAGACTACACATATATAATTTTGAAGTACTAAAGAAGCATCCCAAGAGCCTAGTTTGATAAGTTACAAGATAGGTCACTGTTGTACTTTATTTTGACACATTGTATGATTCAAACACAAGCCAACACATAGGGGAGAACTACATTAGTCTTAGGCCATCTTTAGATTATTTTATATATAGGCAACATAATTTAACATAGGGTTCATTAGGGTTAACTCAAAACAATGTGCTAACTAACCCATTTTCCCTAAGGTCACATTGAATATGGAAAGATAGGTTTTTGCATTTTCACAAGGAGTGACTATCCATAAACTAGAAATGAATTCACTAGAGTGAAGGTGAAGTAAAACCTAGAAGCATTCAGGTGGTCACATCTTATTTCAATAAATATCCCTTACTAGATACTAGCATCGAACCTAGATAGTAACATCAATACAAGCATCCCATGATGACATTACTATCCAAAGAGCTAGAAGCATCAGAATTAGATTATGATGACTGTTCTATAATCTCCTTCTATCCTAATTTTAGTCTATTCTAGATTTATAACTACATTAACATAATAAAAATCTAATTACATGACTTGTTTGTCATTTTAATATTTAGTGTAGTTGTATTTTGAATATTCAAACTATCCTAGTATAATAAATTCAATATATGCTTGTATCTAAATTTAACATCTAATTGGCTTGATATAAATTTTATTATCACCCTTGGGTCATTTAATTTATATATACCCATTTAATAAATCTATATGACCCTAATCTAGATTCCATTTTACAGTTAAATAATTTATTATAAATAAAAAGTATGTAAGGAATTATGATACTTAGTGTTTTTACTATTTTCTACAGGTATAATACTAAAGTGTAGGTGACATAAGGGCTTAAATTGGATAGTGATTTTATTGGATATTAAAGTAGGTGTTCATATCCACTAATATGTATTCATTAGTATATGTAAACCTATCATAGATGATAACATTTTTTTATAATATATTTTCCTTTTGATATAATTTAACTTTATTTTAGTATAAACCTTTTACTTACATGTAATATGTATCTATGTTTGATACCAAGGCTCACTATGTGTGTGGTATCTATAAAGTTATATTCTATTATTTGAAACCTTAAGTCCTATTTTACACTAGGTTTATACCAATAAAAGTGGAAGAATGTGGGTTGAGCTAACCTCAACTATACCTCTAACAAATGGTTGAGCATTGCCTACATATCTAATAATATAAATCTAGAATTCAAACTGTATCCATTTCTCCCTATTAGGTATATGTGATTTGCTGATTTTTTAATGAATGTAACCTATAATCTATATTTCAACACTTGGAAAATGGAAAACATGGATTATTCTAGGTGCTTAAAATATGGACATGGCATACTCTTGGTGACTAATGTCTAAATTGTAAATGTTAGGGTAATTTCTTTGAATGTGAAAGTATTATAGTAGGATTACTTGACAATTATAGATGATATAATTATCTTATAACTAGTATGTATTGATATGGGATTCTTTTGTCTATTAATCACAATAGAGACATGCAAAACATGTTGGTTGACCCTATAGAATATTTTACTTTACAAAATTAATATTTTCAGCATATGATGAGTCCATCAAATTTGAACACCTTTATAATTCCTCATGCATATAAGTATGTTGGTCTTGTTTTAAATACAATAATATTGATCTAATGATCTAGAGATAATTTATGTATGACAATGAATAGGTTACCATTTAAGGCACATAGATGTGAGATAAGGTTGTGCAAGAGTCATATGTATATCCAAAATTCATGTTAGGTGAATTTAAGTCAAGACTAACATTTCCAAGTGTTTGATATCATATTTTAGTGTCTAAAACTGCCCCCATTTTATTTTATTATTAAAATTAAATATAATTATAAGTGAAAAGATAAATATATGTAACTAAATGTGTGAATTTTTTGAGATAAGTATCTGAATGTGTAGCTTGCTCCAATTAAAAAAATGTAATGAACATGCAACAATCAATTTCCATATATGAAAATGAAATTTGAAATGGAATTGAAACTTTTGAAACATAAATATCAAGAAAGGAACACAATTCTATGTAGGTAAACTATATTACCCCATGTGATGAAATAATTATTCTGGACATGAAATCATTGTGTAACTATGATTACTAATAAAATAATGAATAAATAACATTACTACTAAATTTATTAGATAATTTGTGGTGATCATATCTTAATTGATAAATTAGCAAAGGTAAGGGCCATGGTTGAGAAAACAAATACCTTTACCCTTAAGAGTTGTTTTTGGTTATTCAGGGTGAAAAATATCAACCACACTATATGTTTGGTTTATCTTTAACCTTAATATGAAAGGGAAGCCTATGTCATGCTAATGAATCAACTACTACATATGGAACTATTGACTCCATTTTTTTAATTTGATACCATTGATATCATGCTCTTAAGTGAGAGATTCTAATAGTTTACATGGATGACAAATTTATATGCCCTATAATTTGATCTAATTGGTGACAATGTGATATGGAATGTTGTACTCTATATCTCATTTTGTCAAAAATATAAAAACATGTAACTTATTTTATTGTAAAATGTGTGCATATACCCTCAAAATTTGTTCAAATATGCAAACATATTCCCCCTAATATTAACTGAATTGATAACATCTACCAATATAAACTTTCTTAATCATGTAATATGTCCCAAAATATGAATTTATGTTTATCTAGGATTAAATATATATAAACCCCACTAATATGCCCCTATTTTAGATAAGGTAGTGTGTCCTAAAAATTAATCATATCAAAAGAAAATAAGTAACCCATAATTTTAAGTAATAATACATAATAATTTAGAAGCATTTTCTAACATGAGGAGAATATTTCATCATAATAATGAATAAATATTAAAATAATATATGAAATATATAATTTAAGGAATAAATCATAATGTCAAGATATATATATATATATATATATATATATATATATATATATATATATATATATTAGACATGTAATATTAATCATTAATGATATAAACACTAAACTAAATAATGAACTATGCAAGAAGGTTCAATATGAGTATCATGGCACCACACACAAATAAAAAGGTGTGTGATATGGATCAAAATATCATAGAATATTAAAAATAGTAATAAAATCCTATATTTATCCACTCATAATAACATAATTTAATAGACATAATTCATATAATAGATAATATTGAATAACATTGAATTTCACACAAGTAAACTTCCACACAATTGATAATTAAATGTCACACAACAATTCAAGGGCCCAAAAAATGAATTATGCAATTATAAATCAATCAATCAAAAGTGGAAAAATAAAGTAAGTGATCAAATAAAGAGGCATATAATTATACGCTCAATCAAATAATGTGATATACTAAATAAATTAATTATAATTATATTAAATGATCAATCTATATAAAAAGAAATAGAACCAACGATGCTTAAAACAATCTAAAATACTCTACACTATCATTTTATGTCAATGTCATATTATGTAAAAGTAACCTATCCATGAAATGTAAGAATGTAAAGAATATAATCAAGAGAATATATCTGTAATCAATCAATGTATTTTAACATGATAAATATAAATGTCATATAAAGATATAACCTTATAAAAATGAATCCTATGTGATAACATCACCCTAGCATCAGCATGGCCCTTGGGTATAAGAATGTCTTTCATAACTATAGGTATTATCAATAATATTATGATTAAATGTAAGTATTACTAAATAATATATATCTGATATAATAACTAATGAATGTTTTAATTTTCATATAGTAAAATTTGTGTGAGCACCATTTATTTCAATAGGCATAATATAAGTATAACTATACATAAAATTTATATGATGATTTTCATTGTGGGATATTATTTCAATAGAAAATATAGTAAATTATGTCTTTAATTATTATACCATTTCCTTGTATGAGATAAAATTTTCTTATTTTGTTTCATAAATAGTTAAAACTTGATTAACCATAATTTAACAATCCCATTAAACTCAAATATATTTTATTTACATTTTATGTGTGGTACTTTTCAATTTATCATACTCTAATATATTATTTTTACATGAAAACCCTAAGCATTATGTAAATTACATAGATTGGACTTGACGATTAATGATAAATATATAAGCTCTAATGCATGTGGTGCATTTGGATCAATCTAATAATGTGGTAATAGTTTCATAACTAATGTGATATGTATAAATATCATCATGAATACCATTATTAATGTATATTGTGTCAACTAGTGGCACTATAGCTAATTAAATTATAATTAATTTTCCATTGATAAATTTTTGAGATATGAATTAAAAGTAGATAATGGATAATAATTTTAATTAGTTAGCCATGTATATTTATAAACATGGATTTTACATAGGAAACTTTAGTGGCTCTACCTTCGTGATGGCCTGTTCCTCATTATTAAGCATATAGAATCAATTATTTTTTCTTGCAAAAATATGTGTTATATATAGTTTATTCATAGGATTATAATTTATTTTATACTCCACTAGTATATGACTAATGTAATATATTTCATGTTATCTATGACAATCATCTTTTTGTTCCAATAAATTTCTTAAGGCATGATCCATAGCATAAATGTATAATAGAAAAGGATTATTTAGTATTAAAGGCATGGGAAATGGTGGATTAAGTAGATATTATTTTATTCCATAAAAACATTTTTAAAAATTTAAATTCCATTAAAAATTTGTATATTTAATTAGTAAGTGTGAAAATTTTCACTTTATTATTTAACTGATCCATAAAAGCTATTATTTTAGGAATAATTATTTGTAAGCTTCTAATTATTTCAATCCACTTAGTGGTGTAATATACTTAGTAGATTTTAATTTATTTTGGTATACCTATATTCCCCTCTAAAACATGATATAATCTGAGAAATTCTTGAATATACCCCAAATACACATTACTTTATTTTTGATCTCACATTTTATTTTTGTAACTATTCAAATACTTGACATAAGTTTCTAGTATGATTTTATCAATATCTATAATTTACAAATTAGTCATCAACATAATATTCTATAGTTTTATGTATATATTAATGAAATATATGTGTCAAAGATATTTAAAAAGTGGTGCATGTGTTCTTCAATCTAGATGTCATGACCACAAAATAAAATTTCCTCCATGGTGTGGTAAATGATGTTTTTTATTGATATTAAAGACTAATGTTTATTTTATTATATCCAAGAAAACCATTCATATATTATAGCATCTTATAACCAACTGTATATTATAAAATCATATTAATATTTTGTAGTGGGAATTCATTTTTGGACTATCCTGGTTTAAATCACAATAGTCTTAAAAACATTGAATCTTCCATTAGGTTTAGAAAATTTCACTATAATATAAACCCACTTCAAATTTTCAATTGATCAAATAAACCCTACATCTAAAAATATCTAAATTTCATATTTAACCAATAGAGATAATTTTGGGTGGATTTTTATGACCTTTTGTTTAACTAGTTATGCATCAAGGTAAAGTAATATATTATACATTGCACCTTTATGTATTTTTTTGGCATGCTTGAGTAATCTTAAAAAAAAAACTATAGGTAATAATGTAAAAAATATCCAAAACATTTGCCTTCTTTGTCCTTTAGCATGGTTGATAGAATTAAAAGTATTAGATATCTATCTATTTTGTAAGTGAATGCAATTATTTCTTTATTTATCAAAGTTGATATATCATATGTATATGGTGTAGTGGGAAAAGTATTTAATAAATCTAGTTAGACATCAGTTTGGGAGATTCTCTCTCTAAATATGCAAGGTAATTTATTTTATGATAAAACCTATTCTTTTGATTTAATGGAGGGAGATCCTCATATGCCCCAAATTATTACAAAAGAGACACAACATTATGAAACTCATCTAATTATAAAATATGTATGTATGTGTGTGTGTATGTATGTATGTATATATAACATACAATACATACATACATACGTATTTATGTGTGTGTATATGTATGTATATATATACATATGTACATATAAATACATACATACATATATATATGTATATATATATATATATATATGTATATATTGGTATATCATTGTGCTCAGTATAATATCCATACTCCTAAGAAAGATGTTAAACATGAGGTATGAAATGATCTCTGCATTGAGTCATTATGTAGTTCTTATAAGGCTCATGAGATTGTGTGTGTGTGTGTGTGTGTGTGTGTGTACATATGTATATGTATGTATATATACATATATACATATTCACACACAAACACACATAGACACACACACACACACACACACACACACACACACACACACACACACACACACACACACACACACACACACACACACACACTTGAGATATGCATGAAAATTATATGGCATTGAATTCATGTTATTAATCCATGATCTTCCCAATGGATTATTATAGTCAAGCTCATTGGTATGTTATAAGACCCATATTTATATTCAATGTAGTTGATATTAAATCATTATAATGTATGTTATAAAATATAGGAATTTTAAAATTAGAAGAAGTGATATCTTTTTCCCCTATATCAAGTAAATTTAGAAAAGAAATATTAAAAATATTTAGTCATGATCCATTGTAAACTGGGACGAGTTTGTATAACTTATTTAAAACACACATTCCTATGTACAATGGGGGACATTGATTAGTAATAAGTTTATAAGGTTGGTCTTATTTATTAAAAAATATAATTTCTTCCATACATATTATAATGTAGATAATGGAATTAAAAAAATGTGGTTTTGCAGCACTTGGTAGAGTGTGTCATGTAAAAAATATATCTTTATAAATAGGTGCCTTATGGAGTAATTATAACATATAAAATATAGATTATGCATTCTTAAGTTTCTCAATGATATCATTCCCTTTGGTTTGATATTTTTTCATAAAGGGAGGTGGAGGGGGTGAGGAGGAAAATATAGATGATGTCTACTTTATACTATACTATGGATCACACTTCCCATTTGTATTGTAATAACATGCACTGTGAAATCCAGTAAAAGCCTAGTGTGAATAATGAGAGTCATATGGTAGATAATATTATGTTGAAATATAAGGGGAGAAATAAAAATCATGCTCTTTGGCATCTAGTAGTATTTAGAATCATCTCAAATTGATTATTTTTCAAAAAATGAATTGAAAATGAAGGAAAAAAATTTATAATTAATTTCAACTTTATTATTGGACATAAATTTAATTAATTTAATTACATATTTGTTAAATATATTACATATTTTATGAAAAAAAATGTAATGATTAAAATAATAGCTTTATTTAAAAAATACAAACTATGTACATCCATTATAACCATAATCACTTTTTAAATGATGATAAATCGTAAATCATGTTGAAAAATTAGATTTTAAATATAAAAATTTGAACCACTAGAAAGAACAATGAAGCCCTAATAGAAAACCTAGGATTTGCTTTTTATGTTATTAATAAAATGTATGTGACATAAGATCTGAAATTATATTGTGAGTTTCTCAAAAAAAATCAATCGGTATATGGATTCCTACATTAAATGATAGGGTCTATCTTGTACTATATTTTTATGTGTATAGTGTTTATATTTTTAATGAAATTTAATTTTTTTCTATTTTAATCCATATTTTTTTACTATATGAAGTGTTATTAAATGTTTGGTATTCAAAAATTTTGTCTCCTTATCTTTGAAGCCTTATGTCCACTTTGAACACTAAGTTTACACCAATTTATTTTGAAGGAGGGTTGAGCTAACCTGGACCAAACCCATAATGAATGGTTGAATATTGATTGGATATGGAATATTATAGAAATGAATTTTGAATTTCATTTAGTTTTCCTCATTATGTTAATGTATGCAATGTTGTTTATTTATTGAATGCAACCTTTAATATGGATTTTGATAGTTATAAAATTGAAAACTTGAATTAACTTAGGTGTTTCATAATTATATAAGTTTTATCCTTGTGATTGATATATGATTTATAATTTTTAGGGTATTTTATTTTAATTTAAAAGTGTTATAACAATATTTCATAAAAATTCTCAATTATACAATAGGATTAGACCTACTATGCATTTATATGGGACTCTTTGGGTACTTCATCCTGCCATCAACATGTTAAATGTGTGGGAAACCCCCTAAATATGATTTGAATTTTAAAAATGAATATTTAATTGTGTAAGGATGATTAAATTAGATTTATATGTCTATATAATTACATAAGAGTTTGAGTCTATCAGACTTATGTCAAAGACATGAACACTAATCTAATGATCCAAATATATAATTAGTATGAAAATGAATATGAATATGATAGGAATATATTATGGAGTTATTATACATGAAAACTAATGAATTAGTAATTTTATACCCATATAAGGCATGTAGATGTGAGAGAGAGATTTTCAAGATCCATATGTGCATGAAAAATTTGTGTAAGTGAACTCAAGTTAAGATCAAGATTTTTAAGTGTGTAATACCATATTTAAATTCTTAGAAACATAAGAGAAAGGAAACCAATCAATGATGAGTGGTTTGGATTGTCTAGCCCATATTCCAACCCAATAATTTTAGTTCATGTAAGTTTCAAAAATATAGATATGGTTTTCAATTAACTTTTTAGAATTATGGAATGTTATTCCTAGGTTGTTAAAGGGTATAAGTATAATAAATCAAGGTATAAAATATTTAATAAATACAACCACTAAATATTGAAATAACTAAGATAAAAAAATATTTATAATAGTATTAATGGAGGAGATAAATGAATACTTAATTAGAAAGTTCATGAGATGAAGGATCTAGAGGTTGAAAACTAGTTTAGGAGCTAGTTTGAGTGTTAAGAAAAGATCTAGGTGGATAAAAATCACCTCAACAATAATTCCATACCCTAGTAGTATCATTACAGTGATAATGTCCACTTAAAAATTATCTAAACTCTCCTTTATGCAAGAACCATCCTTAGCTTCTAAGAGCACCTGCATCTGACTTTTCCAAGCCTATTCCTATGTGAACAAACCTTGATTCATAGTCTATGACCTATTATGACTAATTTTGTATTCAAACCCTAAACCTTCATGTGATTAGGGAATTTGACTTGGAAAAAGTAGTAAAAATGTAGTGTTATTTGGGTAGGTTATGCATCCTCAACACCCAACTATGATGAGACTTGCCTATATACCAATACTCTAAAGAGGGATCAAGCCCAATGTAGTTCTCCCAACATAAGTGTCATTTAAAGTGCAAGTGAATCTAGTATGAATGTTATTTTGAGTGATTTAAATGATTTTTGAGAATATAAGCCTAAGAATTCTAATCTTAGGAAGGTTGTAGATGATTGTATTTATAAGTAAGGCAAAATAGGGATTAGTAACCTTGATTATGCATAATTTTTTCTAAGATTATTGCGTGTATTTTCATATAATTTACATTTAGTGGGAAAACGGTTAAAATTCATGTTTATTTAATGATCCAGTGCTTGTGCATGGTTTTAAATAGTTCTATTCTGACCCTATGTACATACCTAAGTGCTTGAGGAAAATGAAAGCACTTGAATATGTAGATCAAGGACTATGTGGTAATGCCAACAACTATAGATAGATTAAGGTATAAATATTTTTATTACTTTAAACATGGTGTTTGGTGTGTACAACATAGACAATGACATGGACTTTTCTATTCCATTTGATTAGCTAGTGCATAAGTATATGGAAACAATGTACCATGCACATACCCTTAAATAAAATATTTAAGTATATGGATTCTAGATTGAATTGTAATAACCAATATCTAATTATTTTAAACTAAACAGGGAGTACTCATGCTGCACATTATTTCCCCAATTTAAGTAAATTGGTATGATTTTATGGAAAATTGAGTTAAAGTAAATAATTTTTAATTGAATCTATGCCACCCTAGATTGTAATTATTTCTCATTTCTAGTAATTATAGATTTTTATACTTCTAGGGATACTAGACAATATTACCATATCTTGGATATTGTCATTGTGGTGCTAGTGTCTACTTTTGTTGATAGTTTCCTATTATGTTGTTTTTCTACTAATTGAGTCTAATCTCTATTTAGCTATTTTCTACTGAGTTTTCCAAAAAATGATCTCTATATTATGTGCCTATGTGATGGAAACTATAATATGAGTGCATTTAAATGGCATAATATTTGTGACATAACTCTATGAATTCCTCCTCTTTTGAGGTGAGTTGATGAACCTATACAAGAACTATAATAATTTTTTTTTTCATGATATGGTTTAGCCTAAACATATATGATATTTGTGTAATAAACCAAAATAATGTATATACATGACATTATAATGTAAGATAGTCTCAACATATGTGTGTAATTTATGATGTATGTTAGATCTATCATTGAGAAGGTTGTCAAGATAGATGTAATAATGTAATAATGTAATCATGTGTATGAACAACAAATACGAGTAATAAACTAAGTTACTACCTAGGGGGATGGGGCATGATGTCCATCATGACACCTAAGGAGGATAGGGAGATGCATGAGGTATTTCGTGAAATCTAAACCTAGAGTGTGCAAAACATAAGAGATAAGGGTGATTTTAGTGATGTGTACATGAAAACATACATACAAAACACACGAGACATGCAAAGTAGGCCAAGGGTCCACAATATAAGGGACATGATCACATGTCACTCAATTTAAGAAAGTAATACATATAAGGGCATGTTTAAATTTACATACACATAAATAAAATAAGGTGGATTACAACCACATGTTTAAATTTATACATACACAAACAAGAAATCACACATAATGACATGGGCACATGTCCAAAGCATACATACAATGAAAGGAGTCACATAGAAATGAATAAAAATTGCATATTTAAATGACCTCAACTAGATGTAGAAGCATAGAGTCATAATCAAGTCTAAACTAGTAAATCTATAAATGAAAGTATGTGTGAACATGTAATACAAATATGTATAAGAGAAAAGATGTACATAAATTGAGTCTAGAGTAGTATTAATCGGTAATGAATATGATTAGTGTAAGATGATCAATATCAAGATATAAAAATGTTATATCTATGATACAGAGTTTAGAAAAATATAACCTATAAATAAAAACTAAGTATAGGATGCTTTGAAATGGGTGAATGTATCAAATGAGGAATTTGTGTATTTGTATATATGACCATAATGGGTAAATAGTAACAAATATAGATCTATGTAATGGACCTAGCTCCTATAAGCATCTATAAACACTTGAGAAGAATAAGCGAAGCATGTATATATGATAAAATTGACTATACTAGGATAGCTAGCATATGTTGTAACTGGAAAGTAGAATAAATGTAAACATGGAAATGCGTACAATATAAAATTTGTATTTTATGAGCAAATATTTGAATGTGTTTATGTTCTTCACATATTATACTATTATTTTAATGTATGTATATAATATATGTACAAAAAAATGAAAATGAAACTATATAAGGATTAAAATAAGATAAATTGTGTACAAGTAGGGAGGAACATACTAATCAATGTGTCTCACAAAAGACTCACTATCAAGGTGTCTTGTATCAAACAGAAGAAGTGTAATCCTTCATGAAGTATGATGGATGTCCTATGACTAAATTCAGATTTAGTGTGAATTTTAGTATTTTTCATTGTATTTATCTTGGAAATAATAATAACCAAAATTGTTCCATTCATCAATATCATCTTTATTTTGAACTAATAGAATGCTAGGGTTGACTTATGTTGCATCTAGATGAGCATAATGAACTACCTCATACTATGGAATTGACCTTTTAGAATTGTGATTTGTAATATTTTATATGATTTTTCCCTTTGAAACTATGCTTAATTTAAGCATATGGTGATTTTGATATTCTTTAGTTATAAATCCTCTTTTGATAATGCTTGTTTGCTTAGCATGACTTTGACTTTAAAACTTAAGTGATGTAGGAGCATTAAATAACATAATGTAATCAAATGTGTTTTTTTATTATTTTGGATTGATTTGGTGTTATAGGTCCTATAGAGACCAAATAAGGGTGATTAAGTCATTAGGTAGTTTAGTTTTATATGTTCTTGGCCTTGGGAAATTTTCCTACCAAAACTCCAATTTGAATATTTGAGATTGTGCTTAGTGTGTCTAGGAGTCTTTTGAGAAATTGTCAAGAGTGTTATGTTAGTAAATGTTAGTATAAGGTCTTAACTAAGTCTATGTGGGTGTTAAAATATGATATATGTACATGTTATAAGAAAAATGACATACACTAAGGTGTTTGAATATATCTATCATGTGAAGGTAGTTGTTATAAGAGGTAGTTATCCAAGAAAGTAATTTTCATGTACGTAATAAGTTTTTTATATAGTGAGAAAGTAGTAATCATAGATGAATCAATTAGTGATAATGAAGAGGTAGAGGTATAGAGGAACATGATAATGGAATGAAAATAATGTATAACACTATAGTCTGTCCTTGGTTAAAATGTTGACTATGCAAAGTGAAAAGATCAATGTATTAAAGCATGTTTGAAATGATATTTATATACCTTTGTGTTACTCTTAGTTTTTGAATAATCTTATTGGAAGCCTTTGAGAGTTTAGAAAAATATTTTTTTATATAAATTCAAGGTATTTGGTGTCTAAATTGGACTATGTTAATATTTTGTATTGATCTTGAGAGAATAATTTTTGAGAAACATGTCAAGAGAGTTTAAGCACAATGAAAGGGTAATCTTAGGAATAGATTTATAACTGTAGAGATTTAATGTATTATTAACACATAATGAATTTTTTTTAACCTATAAGGACAAGATTCATGTAAAAGTCTATCTATATGCTATATTTAAGTTACTATTATATGAAACTAGTTTAAATGTTTTAATAAGAAATGATATAGGAGTTTTTTTGGCATAAGGACAATGAATAAAGAAATCATAGAGGGTTTGAAACCTTGACGGATTATTATAAGTCATTAGATAATTGAAGGTATTGTTAGAAACCCAAATAGCACCCTTCTTAAAGGATTGATAGATTGTGATCTAAAACTCATTCACACCTGTACTAACATTAGAATGATCTGAGGTGTTAGACACTCGAACTTAGAATAGACCTCTAGATTTTGGTGAGGCTAGATCCTATGATGTATCACTTCGAATTGAATAATAAAATAATAATTATTGGGATGAAAATAAGGATAAGGGATTGAAAGGGAAATCCTACTTTATTATTGTTGATAACCTATATTTCTAGTTCATCCACTCTATTTGATATCCTAAGACATTGATTAGATAAGTAAAGATTGAATATATAACTCTAAATATCTCTTATGCATCAATATATCAAGTAGAGGTTTTATTTGGTAATAAAAACCTAAGATAAATGATGTAATAGGCTTGATTTAAGGCATTAACTAGCCAATTATACCCACTGTATGCTCAACCAAAAAACATCAAACACTGAACTTGACTTGCATAATCTAACAAACTAGTATCTAGGTGAGAATCAAGACTTGAAAAGGGAGAAATTTATACCACATATGAAAATCAAAATTCTATTACACACTATACTAGCATAAATGGAATCCAAAATAGTCATTTTATTTATCTGAAAAGGTTACAAAACTCAATCTTGGTAGTGTCTAGTCCTGCCAAGAGATGGATGATAATAAAAATTATTTGAAAGCAACAAATATATATCCAAAATGAAAGCCTATAGCCAATGTGGTGTAGAATAGAGACAAGGATTAGTCTTAATTTAGTTAACTCAAGACATATTCCATTTATAATATCTAATCAAGTCCTTCAAATATCTTCAAACTCTTTCAAACATGCATGATCCTCAATCTTGGCATAGAAAAGAATGTGGTGGGCCCTTGATGAGTTGTCAAAACCTCTTACATGGAAATATATTAAAATATTTGTCTTGATTAAATTTTAATTGAGTTAAAGATGAAGTGTAATATGAAGGAAACCTTATTGCATGAGATGCCATGGAACTAGCTAACTAATAAGGACTACTCAACACCCTTTAAACTGAACATGCTTATAGTGGCACTTGAATTATTGAAAATGTGTATGAATATATAAAGGAATATTATATAGGCAGCATGGAAACTCTATTTTGAACTCTTTTATATCTAATATTTAGTGCCAAAATTCAAATTTAATTGATAAGATAGGCCTATTAAGACAACAAGGCACAGTAGTCTATTCAGTAACTTAAAACTCCATAGGACCTACACAATACACCATGAAACCTATAGATACAATGATAGTATACCTGGAAAAACTTTTATCTTCAAATTATTTGGGATTTTGATGAGAAAACTCTCACCATTCAATCAACAGGATTGACTAAGCCCACTTTGCTCCATTTTTCTATAGATTGGCTATTTTGATTGAGCTAGTAGAGGCACTTATAGGAATATTTATGACCAAATAATTATTTTAAGATGAATAAGAAGTCTCAGGGTTCTATCTCCATGAATTTGTTTCATGTAAACAACCTTGTACCTCATTTCCCATGATTTTTCCATAGAAAAACATTATTTATGCCCTGATCTATACAAATTCATACATAAAATTGGAATTTATATAATATTCTCTGATTCAAATTTATGTTTAAAGAGGTTATAGGTTGATCCATGGTTATTTAGTGGCAAGAAAAGCAATATTTTACAAAACTAGTTTTTTGATGGTTTGGGAGGGTTTTGAAACTAAATTTTCCAAATGATGATTCATAAATTATAGACCTCTAAATCCAAAACCATTTAAATATATTTTTATTACATTGACCCCCATAACATACCTAAAAACATTGGGTTCCCATGTAAAATATGTGCAAAGTTATCATGTAGAGGAAAACTACCCATAGGGTTTTGCTTGCATCCTAGGATGCCTATACACTTTGTAATTATTCATAAATTAAATCCCCTTAACTGATCTCAATTTTTCATGAATTATAATTTCATATGTTTCCTCAAATCATGATAAGAGCATTTGACCAAATCCCTCACATGATGAAAGATATGAGCATCTAAACAAGTGGCTTGGAAGGATGTCTAAAATTGTAAAAATTGAAATTCTTCACCAAGATGAAAATTAAACTTTCCATATTTTTCAATTATTTAAAAAATCATTATGGTTTCTATACCATTCTATCTAAATACTCTAAAACATCTTTTTACTTGAAAATTCAAAAATGCACTTATATGCTTGTTTGCTTGAAAAAGCATGTATGAGCATGGTTTGAATATATTTTGTAGTTTTTACACTCTTTAAAAGTCTTATTATGATGTAAAAACATCATCCCATGTTTTTAAAACATTCACCTAGACTTCACAACCTCTTTGGCACTTCAAAACATTACCCACTCCAATGGTGACCTAAAAAAGACATGCTGATGATTGTGACAAAATAGTGAGAAATTTCAATTTTACAATAGACTTGAAACATTTATTTAATATTAATTATCTCATGATGATGATACACTCAAAAATTCAAGTCAAAACTCCACCTTTAGATGTCAAAATCTAAAACTTTCCCTTAAAAATGCCCCTTTTGCATGGACTATGTGGATACTTGACATTTTCATGTTTTACTAAGGTATTTGGAATATTTAAAGATAAATTTAATATTAAATTTTATCAATAGTCCTTACAATATGATTTAAATCATCTTACACCCCTCTTCAAGCATGTTTAGACCCTTCTAGCAAGGTTTTAGGCCTCTATACTATCAATCCTTCATATAATGTACTTTATACTATCATCCTTAATTCATATTTATTAAATTTATTATGAACTTTAACAATTATTTGAATATTTAATTTCCACATGAAACTTCCTAAGTCATTTCATAGCCTCACTTGTCATAAAAATATCATCTTTAGCTCTTTAATCTTATGGCCTAGGACTATGTTTTAGGCATAGTTATAGGTGCGGTATAAAGGTGTTACCTATAGTTTGAGGTGTTTCTAGTCTTATTTTTATTCTAGATTAATGACTAATATAGTCATTACTATGAAACCTTTATATCACATTAAACTATTTTGTGCACCATTAATCCTTAGGAAACCCTTCAAAATTGTGGTGACTATTTATGTTTGGTTGTAAATAACTAATTTTGGTAGTATCACAAAATTAGGCATTTGATATTTGATCCATATGATATGAATTTACATAATTTGGAAACTTGACATTGATCTCAGCTTGACCCTTGTAGTATATTTGGATCATGATACCCCATTATCACTATTAGGCATGTGGCCTACTTGTATAAGGCTATAGGGTTTCATCTTTAGGTTTGTATGACTGTGTTCATTCTCTTTGAGATAAAAACATGATGTTAAAACTCATCATCATTGATTTTATACCCAAAGTCCTCTTGTAATGAAAATAAAATCCTCACTTGTCCCTTTGTGTTATCAACCTCGTCATATACCCTGTAGACAGGTCTGTAACTATAGATTTTACTTGACTGTTAACCTGAATATGTTACCATGATTTAGATAAATTATCTTTTCATCCATAATATTATATTTATATCTTGATTTCATATCCTCTATGAAACTATACATTGACCTCAAAGGTTTCTTGAAACATTCAATTCTCTTGACCATTGTGTGGGTGATGAAATTACATAGTGTTAGGCTCTACAATCCTATTATAGGTGATATCTTAGTAGGGCTTTATGACCATAAAATTAAATGGGTTAGTAGTCATGGTATTTTTAAATTAAATAACAAGACCCTCCTAATATTTCAAATATGAATCCATACATCTAATTGAAAACAAACCTTTGTTTGAAATACTTGGTTATCTTTGACCTTGATTGTACTGTATATAGAATATGACTATGGAGTAATTAGAGGGTATAATAAATGTTGAAATATGAAATCATGTACCTAATATATTATCTCAAAACAAGATCAAACTCGTATAATCAATCTAGTATTTGCACCCTTGCTTCAAGGCCAGTTGTAGGCTACTATCTCCTCCTTTAACCTTCCAAAGCTTCATTTTATTTCATATCCTAGATTCATATGTAGTATAAGAAAACATCATTCTTGATAAGAATATATAATGGTTAATTATTATTAAAATTCTATAATAACCTTTAGTCTTTATCAGATAGGCCCTCCTTAAATAGGACAGGCCTATAGGTGGCTATAAGATGACTTCCTCTATAAAAAGAGAGTGATTTAGGACTTAGAGAGGTCCTAAAATATGATTTTTTTCCTTAACCCTCATAATATTTATTATATTATTTTATTTAGATCATTTGTGGCATGATATAATTCTAATATTGACCTATGTGAGGAACTATGACTGTGTTGAACTCTTATTGTAGGTGGTCATCATGAACTTATGCCAAAACTAAAGGTCAAAATCTACCTTATATCACCTCCATTATATTATTATCCTCATAATATCTCATGATCATATATTATTTATTTCATTTAAAATTTAATGGGGTCTCTTTCACTTTGAATCCTCAATATCCATATGACCACACTTGATTGTGTACCATAATGTAGATGTTCATTTTGACTATGTTACGATGCTTGATTGGAAAATACCCCCTTGATCATGATTTAATGTTGTATATTATAATATTTTATCTCATTATTAAAAATAATTAATTAAATGGATGATTCAAGAGTTAAATATGGTGAGAGATGATCAAAACACAAGGAGGTAGGATGGGAAAAGGAAGAAAACATAGTGAAAATATAGTGGTAGGATAGTGGTATGGAGGAGATGAGATGGAGGTGGAAAGGAGGGTGAGAGAGAATGATAATAAAAAGTTTATTATTCATATTCCATTATTAAAAAATTACCATCACACCATATCAAATTGGATTCCATTGGAGGAGGGGAAGAGAGCAACATACAACTTAGTACTTTGGAAAAAAACATCAAAATTTGGAAAGAAACCTTAACATATGCTAATCTAGCCCTTTTGAGAGACATGGGAGCATGGAAATAAGATACTAAATTTATTTATTTTAGGAATTATTTTATAAACCTTATTTAAAACATTAATAACATGGTTTAAATCCTTGCAAACATGAATTTAAGAAAAATTGAAACTGCATCCTTTTCCCTTGACCATACAACTTTTCTTTGCAAGCATGTTATACTACAAATTTGAATAGCTATTATTATGATAATTTTTGGACACTAAAATTGATGAATAATATATTTATTAGGACATGGATAGGTATATTAAGTCTCAAATATTATTGAACATCTTGAATTTTTATGGAACTCTACTTGGGTAAGGATAAATTGAAGAAAACTAGTTGCCCTTCTAGTTGCAAGGCTACAGATAATTGTCTAATTTAAACTAGATGGTTCATGATACTATATAATATAACTTAAAAAAAAAAATTATCCATTATTAATACATATAAATATATTTTATTCACCCCAAAAATTAGATTTATACTCTCCTCTATCAATTTGTACCATCAAAACACCTACAAGCAGGTCCTTTTGTGCAAAATCTTCAATTAGAAGGAGGATATTAGTTTATGTCATAAATGGTCATAAATTATCATATAATTCATAATTAATATTTTTAATTTACTACTAAATCTATCCCCTTTAATTTATGTATTAAACCTATACATAATCTTTACTCTTGCTTATAAAATAAAGGAAAAACGGTATTTTTTCCTTTTAATAGAAAAATAATCCTTCCACCACTTGAAATAGAATTTTTTTAAATAATAAATTCCATAACATGAAAAATTATAATTTTTTAAACCTTTATCATTCTTTAAATATGTAAATTTGGCACGTGTGGGAGAAAAGAGGGGTCTTTTTTGCTTAAAAAGTATATTAAACCACCTTTTCAATATTGGAAACTTTGGAATTAATCCAAAGTCATAAATATAAACATGATTAAATGTATTTTAAATTATTTTATAACCTTATTTAATTTGAATTTTTACATTTAAAAATGGAAAATTGACATTTTAAGCAAAAATACTCAATTTTAGACTGGTTTGAATGGGCTAACCAGTACTGGGAAAAGTTTCAAACTGTGGGGGTTGGTATTTGGCCTTGATAGGCCAAACTACCAACATTTTTGGTGAATCATAGGGGTTGACCATCCTAATGGTCAAAATAACTCACCAAATTACATCTAACAATGGCAAATTAGGACATAACGACTTTGACTAGATAACTTTCTTAATTGAGAAATAGACTCTTTTGAGCTTTGTAGAACCTTTTCTAAGTGTAACACAACAAGACCAAATGGAAAAATAACTAAACTATAAATAAGTGACAAATAATCTAATATAAATAGATAAATAATGAAAGGTAAGTGTATTTCTACTTGTGCTAATTGCTTATTGACATAAATTAAACCTAGAACAACTAACTTGAAGTAAGATGCTTTCCTCTAGGATGAAATTGAAAGTTATTTGATGAACCATAAAACTTTGCAACATGTTTTCTATCTCTTAATTTCATATATTTGGAGATAATAGAACTTGAATATTCATGTATTATTGATGATGTAGTTGGACCTACAAATTCCATTCTTAGGTGTATGGATTGAAGATATGGATCCAATATCCAATCATCTTCCTCCCATATTCTTCATTCTTGCATCAAGAATGCTAACTCTACCTCATTCATAGGTTGATTATTATTTGACACATTCTCATTAAATAACTATATTTATAATTTATCTAGTATACGTGGATTGATGTCTTCATTAGACTCCATTTGAGGGAGTACATGTCAAAGTCTTCATATTCTTTATAAGTATTTAGACTTGGATATAATTATTTAATTTCTTCCCAATGAAGAGTTGCAATATTACTTATTTTAAAACATTCTTCAATATCTATATGAGATGGGGATGGCATATCAAGCTTTGAACATAAACTCTCAAAGTCATCACAAAAGGCTTATTCATCATGATCAACTAAAAGGACATGAAATTCATCAGAATTATTACCATTTGAAACATGTTGATCACATATTTATACATTTTAGATGGAATCATATGAAGGTTATTTTTTTTCAGCTTCATCTTTTGTAAACAATGGCATCTCATCTTCTTCATGGCTCTCATATTCTTCAAGTTATTCTCTTCATGATGGGTGGTAGCTATTGTTGGATCAATTAGTTCATGAAAAACACCTTATACTTGAACATTTGAAGTGTTTTCCTCTTAAATTTCATCATCTACTTTTAACATCTCACCAATAACTTCACCTTTTTGTATAACTTGTGAGATTGAATCAATACCTTCCTTGAAACTGAATGTGTCAATGATGATATCCTCCTTATGATTATGAAAATTCTTTCATCTTCATATACATCATCTATAACTTCCTCTTTTACTTCATAAAGGATAGGCTCTTCTAGGTTTGTCAAGGGAGATCCCTAAAAATATTCAATAAGATGCGAAAGGTCTACTAAAGTAACCATAAATACCTAATTTTGCTCATGAGGTTGTTATTCTTGGATCACCTTCATCTCCTCTCTCTACTACATTATTTCTTGAATGGATTTCCATGAAAGAAAGGACTTTATACTTTGAGGGGAGAGGATTGGAGGCTAAAAAATCTCCTACTAGATCTTGACTTAAGCATCTTACCATATGCTTGAATGTTGTTCTTTCTCCATAGATTGTTTTACCTGGTTCCAAGTCATGAACTTGGGTTTATAAAATTCTTGAATTGGACTTGTGGAATGTATGGGTGTGAAAGAAGGAAATCGTTGCTATGTTGCCTTTATAGTTGCCATTGAATAATGACGATGTTGATTTATAAGATCAATTTGATTGGCTAAATTAGCCTCAAATTCATGAATTAAATCTCTATAAATATCTTCCTACAAACTTGAAGATATAGGCTTCTATATGGTCTATGCAAAATGAGAATTAGACTTCTCATAATAGACTTCTTCAACCTTTTGAGACCTCTCTTGGATAGTCTTCTAGGTAGGAAATCTAGGAAAGGCTTGGTTTGACCCTTGAGGGCTATGATAAACATTAGTTTGCTGATTGAAAAGGGAAAATATAAGATCTATGGAATTATATTGTTGATTGTGATGACCCTAGGTTTTCTCATAAAACACTAGCATCTCTTCAATACTTACTATTAGACCACCAATGTCTAAAATATCAGAACTAGACTTTGAGTGACCCTACCTTTTGAAAGTTACACATACCTCTTTAACCCACTAGAAATTTTCTCTCATACTCTGAAATTAACACTTAGAAATATATTAACTATAGCTCTTTCTAGTGTCTATACTTATCATCTCTTTCTCATGGCCAAATAGAATTTTCTTGAAGCTTGAGATGGATTGTTTTGGGACTTGAGTAGGTTTATTAAGGGGATAAAAATATTTATGAGGGCTGTTATAGGACTAGTATAAACTCTCATGCTATTGATAAATATTTGTATATTCACCATATGGCTGATATGGGTCATGAGGATCATACTGGAATTGCTGAGAAGGAGAATAATAATAGAATTATTCTCTATAGGCTATTATGGCCTAGAAATTCATAAAGATAACTAAAATTATGAACAAATATATATCTTTTACCTTGAGATAAGGACTAGAATAGTATTAGAAACTAGTTCATAGGATAATATTGCTACAAACTGTGTACTTTAATCATTGAATTTGTGTCCCATTGGGTGTGGAAGAACTATTAGAAACCTAGATTAGCACCCATGATTAAAGGCTTGACATATTTTGATCAAAATATTCTTCACACTTGGACTAACATTAGAATGATATGAGCTATAGGACACCTGAACTCATACCATACCTCTAGATTTTGGTGAGGCTAGCTCCTTTAAAGTATCACTTTGCACTGCTTACTAAACTATTGATTATTGGGATGAAAAGGGGAAGAAGGAAATTGAAAGGGAAATCCCACTTTATTATTGGTGATATACCTATATTATTGGTTCATCCACTCTATTTGAGCTCTTAAAATAATGATTAGATAAGTAAAGAATGAAACTTATAACTCTAAATACCTCCTATGCATCATTATTTCATGTAGAGGTTTTATGTGGTGATAAAATCCTGAGGAAAATGATGGAATAGGCCCACTTCAAGTCACTAATCAACCACCTATATCCACTATAAGCTCAGCCAAAAGACATAAAACACTAAGGATGACCTACATAATCTGATAAACTAGTATCTACATGAGAATCAAGGCTTGACAAGGGAGAAATTTCTACCACAAATGCAAACTAAACTATTATTACACACTACACCAACATAATGGAATATAAAATAGTCATTTTATTTATCTAAAAAGTTTACAAAACTTAATCTTCATAGAGGCTAGTCCTACCAAGAGAGGGATGATAATAAAAATGATGTGAAAGCTAAAAATATATATCCAAAGGAAATCCTCTAGATAAAATGTCATAAAATAGAGACAAGGATTAGTTTTTCTATATTTAACGCAAGACATCATCCATTTAAAATATTTAATCAAGTCCTTAAAATATCTTTAAACTCCTTCAAGCATGCATGATCCTCAATCTTGGTGTAGAAAAGGAGGTTGTGGGCCCTTGATGTGTTGTCAAAACCTCTTACATGGAAATTTATGAAAATATTGGCCTTGATTTCATTTGAAGTGAGCTAGATCTGAAGTGTAACATGAAGGAAACCTTCTTGCATGAGATTCTATGGAACTAGTTAACTAATAAGGACTAGTAAACTCCCTTTGAACTAAACATGCTTGAAGTGGCATTTGAATTATTTAATATGTGAATAAATATCTATGGGAACATTATATAGGTAGTGTGGAAACTCCTTTTTGAACTCTTTGATAGCCAATCCTCAATGTCAAAATTCAAATTTGATTAATAAGATAGGCCTATTAAGCCAACTAGGCCTAGTAGTCTATTTGGGCACTTGAACCTCCATAGGACTTACATAAAACACCATTAAACATACAAAAATAATTATAGTATACCTGAAACAACTTTTATCATCACATGATGTGTGATTTTTAGGAGAAAACTCTTACCATTCAGTCAATAGGGTTGACTAAGCCCACTTTGCTCCATTTTTCTATAGACTTGCCATTTTGATTAAGCTAGTAGAGGAACTTAAAATAATATTTATAACAAATATATTATTTTTATGATGAATAACAAGTCTCAAGGTTTCATCTCCATGAATTGGTTTCATCTAAACAACCTTGTACCTCATTTCCCATGATTTTTTCCACAAAAAAAACATGATTTATGCCCTAATTCATAATAATCCATACATAAATTTGGAATTTATGGTATCCTCTTTAAGTCAAATTTATTTTTTAAGAGGTTACAAGTTGATCCATTATTATTTGGTGGCAATAAAATCAACTTCTTGCAAAACTAGTTTTTGAGGGTTTGGGAGGGTTTTGAAGCTGAATCTTCCAAATGATGATTAAAAAAGTACAAAAATACAAATAAAAAAACCTTAAAATATATTTTTATTAAATTTACCTCATAAAATACTTTAAAACATTCGTTTCCCATGCAAAAGCTGTGCAAAGTTATCATGTAGAAGAAAACTACTTATAGGGTTTTGCTTGCATTTTAGCTTGCCTACGCTCTTAGAGATTGTTCATAAAGTACATCACCTTAACAAATATTAATTATTCATGAATTATAAGTTCATATGGGTCCTCAAATCATGTTAATATGTTTTTTCCAAACTCCTCATGTGGTGAAAGATATGAGCATCTAAATAGGTGGCTTGGAAGGGTGTCTAAAACTGTAAAAATTAAAATTCTTCACCATGATGAAAATGAAACTCCCCCTAGTTTTAAATTCCAAAAAAAATTATTATTGTGTCTTTAAAATGATTTTTAAACACTTTAAAAACATCTTTTTACTTGAAAAATTAAAGATGCCCTTTTGGCCAATATGATTACTTGCTCAAAAAAGCCTGTATAAGCATGGTTTGCATATATTTTAGAGTTTTTATACTCTTTAAAAGACTTATGATGATGTAAAAACATCATACCATTATTTTTCAACTTTCACATATACTTTAAAACATATGTGTCACTTCAAAATGCTACCTACTCCAATGGTGACCTAAAAAAGACATGTTGATGACTGTGACAAAACAATGAACACTTCCACTTTTAAAATGGACTTTAAAATTACATTTATTATTTATAAAAGCATGATTATTACACACAAAAAAATTAAAGTCAAAAATCTACTTGTAGATGTCAAAATCTTTAAAAAAAAACTTAAAATGCCCCTTTTGCATGGACTATTTGTATACTTGACTATGTTTTCATGTTTTACTAGGGTATGTATAAGAATTAAAGGTAAATTTCATATTAAATTATCTCAATAGTCCCACAAGGATTCTTCAAACCATCTTATACCCCTCTTCAAGCATGTTTAGACCCTTCTAATAAGGTTTTAGGCCCCTATACTATGAATCCTCCTTACAATGTATTGTATACTATCATCCTTAATATATTTTTATTGATGTCCTTATGTCATTGAACAATGATTTTAAGATTTAAATTCCACCTAAAATTTCCTAAGTAATTTCATAACCTCACTTGACTTAAAAATATGATCTTTAGCTCTTTGATCTTATGGCTTAGGACTGTGTTTTAGGCATAGTTATAGATGCACTATCAGGGTGTTACCTATAGTTTGAGGTGTTTTCAGTCTTATTTATATTTTAGATTCTGACTAAGCTAGTCATTAATATGAAACCTTTATATCACATTGAACTCTTTTGTGCACCATTAGCCCTTAGGAAACCATTGAAGACTATGGTGAATGTTTATGTTTGGCTATAGGTAACTAATTTGGGTAGCACTGTAGCATTAATAATTTGATATTTGAGCCATATGATATGAATTTAAATCATTTTAAAACTTTAAATTGATTTCATTTTAACACTTGTATCATATTTGGATCACAAGACCCCATTATCACTATTAGGCCTATGCCCTACTTGCATAAAGTTGTAGAGTTTCATATTTAGGTTTGTATTACTATGTTAATGATCTATGAGACAAAAAAATGATGTTAAAACTCATCCGCATTGATTTTTTTTACCCAAATTCCTCTTTTATTTAAAATAAATCTCTCACTTGTCCCTTTGTGTTATCAACCACCTCATATAACCTGTAGATAGGTCTATGACTATAGATTTCACTTGACTATTGACATGACTATGTTTCCATGATTTAAATAAATTATCTTATCTTCCATAATCTTATATTTATCTATTTATTTCAAGTCTTATATTAAATTTTCCATTTACCTCAAAGGTTTCTTAAAACATTCAATTCTCTTGACCACTGTGTGGGTGATGAATTAACTGAGTGATAGTCTCTACAAGCTTGTTGTATGTGGTCTATTAGCAAGGGTTTATGACCATAAAATGAAATGTGTTAGTATTCATGGGGTTTTAAAAATAAACAATAATACCCTCCTAAGAGGCCAAATATGACTCCATACCTCTACCTGAAAACAAAACTTTTCTTGTAATACTTAGGCCTTTGACCTTAATTATACTATGTATAGACTGTGACTGTGGAGTATTTGAAGGGTATGAAAAATGTGTAAATAATAATTCATGTACCTAAAAAATTATCTCAAAACAATATAAAACTCCTTTGGATATTTTTTAAACTCTTGAGGCCTTATCAAGCATAATAAATCTGCTATCTGCACCCTTATTTCAAGGCCAGTTGTAGGCCACTATCTCATCCTTTAACCTTATAAAGCTTCATTTTCTTTCATATCCTAGATTCATATGAATTATAATAAAACATAATCATTTATAAGAATATACAATGGTCAATTAGTCTTAAAAGTCCATAATAACCTTTAGTCTTTATCAGATAGGCCTTCCTTGAATAGGATAGGCCTGTAGGTGGTTGTAAGATGACTTCATATATGGAAAGAGAGTGATTAAGGCCTTATATAGGTCCTACCATATGATTTTGGTCCTTTATCCTCATAATATTTATTATATTATTGTATTTATACAATTTATGGAGTGATCTCATTCTAATATTGACCTTTTTGAGGAACCATGATTGTGTTTAACTCTTGTTATAGGTGGTCATCATGAACTTGTGCCATAACTCAAGGTCCAAATCTTCCTTCTATCAACTCCATTATAGTATTAAACTCATACTATCTCATTATAATATATGTTTTCTTTCATTAAACCTTGAATGAGGTCTCTTTTACTTTGAATCATCAATATCCATATGACCACACTTGATTGTGTACCCTACTGTAGATGTTCATTTTGACTATGTTATGATGCTTGATTGGATAATACCCCTTGATAATGCTTCAATGATGTCACTTTTCAACCTTTAGACCCTTATAAAAAATCATTCATTAAATGTAGAATGTAAGAGTTAAATATGGTGAGATATGATCAAAACACAAGGAGGAAGGATGGGAAAATGAAGAAAACATAGTGAAAATATAGTGGTAGGAAAGTGGTACAGGGGAGTTAAGATAAATGTGAAAAGGAGGGTGAGGGAGCATGATAAGAGCAAGGTGAGGATTCAGATGCCATAATTAAATCATGACCATTACACCATATCAAATTGGATTCTATTTGAGGAGGGGAAGAGAGCAAAACTCAACCTAGTACTTTACAAAAAACCTTAAAATTTGCAAAAAGAAAACTTAAAATATTCTAATCTAGCCCTTTTAAGAGACATGGGAGCATGGAAATAGGCTAATAAATGGATTTATTTGATAAACCTGATTTAAAACATGAAAAACATGATTTAAATCCCTACAAACATGAATTCAATAAAAATTGAAACTTCCTCCTTCTCCCATGGTTGTACAACTTTTCTTTACAAGCATGTTTTTACTAAAAATTTGAATATATGTGTTTGTGAGACTTTTAAGACCCTAAAATTCATGAATAAAAATGTTAATATGCCATGGATAGGTATCTTAAGTCCCAAATATTTTATAAAATTTTGAATTTTCTTGAAACTCTGCTCAGGTGAGGAGAAACTAAAGAAAATTGGTTGTCCTTCTGGTTGTAAGGTTGCAAAACATTATATGATTTCAACTATATGGTTCATGATGTTGTAAAATCCAATTTAATAACCACTTAATCCATAATTAATCACTCTAAATCTTGTTTCTTCACCCCAAAATTTATATCTATACCCTCTTTCAACAATCTGTGCCATCAAAAAACCTACAAGAAGATCCTTTTGTGCAAAATATCTAACTATAATGAGACTAGTTTAGGGCCTTTATGTCCATAAATTTACATATAATTCATTATAAATATTTTTAATTGACTATTCAATCTATCCCTTACCATGGATGTATATAACCCATATGAAATTTGTACTCTTGTTTGCAAAATGAAGGAAAAGGGTCTTTTTTGCCTTTTAAAATAAAACTAAGCCTTCCACCACTTTAAATAGAATATTTTAGAAATAATACGTGTCATATCATGTAAAACATAATTTTTAAACCTTTATCATAATTTAAATATGTAAATTTGGCACGTGTGGGGAAAGGAGGGGTCTTTTTTACTTAAAAATTATATTAAACCACCTTTTCAAGAATAGAAACTTTGGACTTAAGATAAAGTCATAATTATGAACATGATTAAAGGTATTTGACCTTATTTTATGACCCTATTTAATTTGAATTTTGACATTTTAAGATGGAAAATTAACTTTTTAGGAAAAAATACTCAGTTTTAGAGTGGTTTGAATGGGATAAGTACTAGGAAAAGCTTAGAACTATAGAGGTTGGTATTTGGCCTTAATAGGCCAAAATTCCAATATGTAAATTCATACCCTATTCTAGTTTTCATACATATAGGCTATGTCAATAATATACTATAAAATTCATGATTTGAATGTGGTGAGAGGTTGTGCCAAAGAATGTAACATTTGTAAAAGTTGAAACTAAGTGATATATACCTTATTTGGGCCTTGTGATAGTTTTAAATCAATAAAGACTCATTTAAATAAATTTAGAAGGCTATCAGGTCTATGCAAGACTCAAAAACCCTAATTTAGGGTTAAAACACAAAAATTAGATTAACAAACATTTAGCTAATGAAAATTGACAAATCTTGGTAGTTTAAAGGGTCTTATAATGGAGAGGAAGATTTTTAAGGATTTAGAGTGGTATGGCCTCAATACGTATGGATATAGATGATCATGTTAAAATAAGGGGTAAAGAGACCTAATTAGGTTTGTGCAAGTGTTATAATATATATATATATATATATATATATATATATATATATATATATATATATATATATATATATATATATATATATATATATATATGTATGTATGTATATATATATATATATATATATATATATATATATGTATGTATGTATATATATATATATATATATATGTATATGTATATATATATGTATATGTATATATATATATATATATATATATATATATATATACATATACATATATATATACATATACATATATATATACATATACACACACACACACATATATATATATATATAATGTAAATTAGATCTTGAAATTTCATGGGAAGGTGAAAGACGATATATGGTTTTTGGAATTTAGTTTAGTTTCTCAATAGTGTAATGTACTTGTCTATACTAATGTAAAAAATCCTACAAATAGGCTACAAAGGTAAAGCAAAAATGGGAAATGTTTCATAAGAGGGTTTAGTGACAAAATGAGGATTGGGTTAAAGTTGAGGCAATTAATATATGATCTAAGAATCCTATATAAGGATAAGAGATGTGTCAAGGAAGTAAAGATGAAGAATTGACACTTTGAAAGTAATAAGATTAACAGAGGGAGTGGACCTCCATAATGGAAATAGTGAAGAGACTTTATAAGAGATGTAATGATAATAAATGATGAGATTGAAGTGATAAAGGGATCTTAAGGTAGATATATAATAAAATAAACCTAGTCTAAATATCATGTATGAGAATGATGCCAAGCTTAGAGAGAGAAAGATGAAAAACATAATAAGATGGAGAACATTTAGTACATGAATGTTTATTATAGGTATAAACATTTAGATTAGAGAAAGGAATGAAAGAGGAATCTACATCCTTTGGTATTTGAGAAGCCAAAATTAATGGGAAGAAGAGAAGGACAGTCAAAAATCAAGAAGATACAAGTTTGTTTTTGTCTTTCATTTTGAGTTTTATTATGTTCATGTAAAGTATTGAGGTATAAGTGGAAAGTTGTAAGTGTGGTAAGTTTCCATGAAGCTATTTAGGGTTGATAGTGAGAAATATATGATGGAAAGCTCAAGAGTGAGCTTAAAGAGAGAGAAAGGAGTTATAAGAAAAGGACAAGAGAGAGAGAGAGAGACCCAGGTGAGGTCACAGAGAGAGAGACCCAAGTGAGAGGTCATGAGTTAAAATAGGATGAGGCTTGTCAAAGAGAATAGGTCCAGGTGAATTTAAGATACTGAGAGGTAAATAAGATGAATATATATAAAGGTAAGATAAAATAGGCATGAGTGAGTTAAGCTACCAAAAATAGAAGAAGGTGAAATAAGACAAAGAGAATAGAGATGGAGAAAGAGATGACAAAAGTAAGGTAGTATTGGATGAGTTGTTGACCATAATAGATCAAATGAGAGAAAGTGATAACCCACACTATGGATGGGTCATGAGAAATAATCCATTTAAGTGGAAAATAAGGCTAAAGGTGAAAATAAGAAGGATGAAATCTCATGAGAGAGGAAAGAGAGCAAAAGAAGTTAATTTGTAAGAAACTTAAGAGAGAGATGCAAAGTATTTAGTTTAATGGGAAGCATAGTGAACAAGCTGATAAATTTGAATAACACCTTGAGAAGGAAGATGAACACTTGAGTGAAGAGAAGAAATCATTTTTATCCACTTAGAAGGTAGAAAAGATGAAGAAAGATAAATATATCAGATTGTACACCTCATGAAAGGTTTGGAAAATGAAGTACAGTTGATGGACAAAGTCTTAGAATATAATTATTAGTCTGTTTATGAGGGTCAAGATCAATTAGAGGTAGATATATCATACTTGGAAATATCCTTGCATGGTGATGTTATGGATAATGATGAGAAGGTATAGACTGTAGCAATGAAGGGTAAAGGATAGGAATAAGAAGCATTGGTGGTAGAAGTACAACAAGTTGAAAACATAAAGCCACATGGAGGATTAAATCTCATTAAGATATCAAGTAGGCAAGAAATTTACATTTTTTTTTCAATTATGAATTAAAAGTGTTGTATTATTATTTTGGTGTATATTTCACCCATATGACAGAGGAAAGGTTTAAAGGGTGAGTGCACATCAAGTGCAAGTTGTTTCAAGTAAGCAGTGCAAGCAAGAAGGAAGAATAGTATTTGATATAGGAAAACATGAGAGAAAATAAAAATAGAATATAAATCAATAATGAAAATTATAAATAAAGGATTATCCAAGGAATATGAATTGGAAAACAAGGAAGAAAAGTACAATAGTCTATTTGAGTTCAATTTTTTTCTTGCCCAAGAGTAGGATGTAGGAGCATTAAAAAACTCAATGTAATCAAATCTAGTTTTTTATGATTTTGTCTTAGTTTGGTTTTAGAGTTCCTATAGAGACCCAATAAGAGTGATTGAGTCATTAGGTATTTTAGTTTTGGATGTTCTTGGCCTTGGGAACTTTTCCCACTAAAACTCTAATTTGAATATTTGAAATTGTGCTTACTATGTCTAAGAGTCTTTTTAGAAATTATCAAGACTTTTATGTTATTAAATGTTAGTATAAGGTCATAAATGAGCCTATTTGGGTGTTAAAATATGATATATTTACATTTTATAATAAAAATGGCATAGATTAAGGTATTTGAATGTATCTATCATGTGAAAGTAGTTGTCATATGATGCAGTTATCTAAAACATTAGTTTTCATTTATGTAATGAATTTTTGATATAGAGAGAAAGTTGTAAGAATTAAATGAGTCAGTTAGAGATGAGGAAGAGGTATAGGTATGGAGGAGCTTGATAAGGGAATTAAAATAATGTATAACCTTGCACTCTGTCCTTGGTGATAGTCTTGACTATGTCAAGTAAAAGGATAAATGAATAAAAGCATGTTTGAAATGATATTTTTATACATTTATTTTAATTTTAGTTTTTCAATGATTTTATTATAAGCCTTTGAGAATTTATAATAGTGATTTTTATACAAATTCAAGGTAATTGGTGTCCAAACTAGACTATGTTAATACTTTGTATTAAACTTGAGAGATTAATGTCGAATAACCCTATCAAGAGAGTTTAAGTGAAATGAAGGTTTATATTAGGAATAAATTTATCAATATATAAATGTAATGTGTTATTCACACATATAATTCAATTTTTTTTAACCCACAAGGACAAGATTCATGTAACAATCTATCTATATGCTCTATTTAAGTGATTGTAACAAGAAACCAGTTTGAATATTTACATAAAAAATGATGTAAGAGTTTTTGTGGTATAAGGATAGTGATGAAATAAATCTTGGAGGGTTTGAAAACTTTAAAGAGTCTTATAATTCATGAGATAATAAAAGGTACATTCATACCCTATTCTACTTGGCACATAGGTAGACTATGTTAATAATATACTATGTAATTAATGATTTGAATGTGGTGAGAGGTTTTGATAAGGAACATGACATTTGGAAAAGTTGAAACTGAGTGATATAGACCTTATCTAGGCCTTATGGTAGTTTTAAAGCAATAAATACTAATTCAAATCCACTTGAACCCTCTCAGGTCTGTGTAGGACTTACAATTTCTAGTTTAGGGTTAAAACATAAAAAGTGGAAAAACAAACATTTTAACTAATGAAAATTGACAAATATTGGTATTTTTAAGGGTATTGTCATAGATAAGAATATTATGAAGTATTTACAGTGGTAAGGCCTTTGTACGTACAAATATAGATGACTGTGTTTAAATAAGGGGTAAAGAGACCTAATTAGGTATGTGCAAGTGGTAGAAATGATATCTAAGAAGTGAAATAGATATTTAAACTTCATGGGAAGGTGAAAGAGGATAGAGGGTGTAAGGAAATTAGTTTATTTTTTAGTAATGCACTGTACTTGTCTGTACTAATGCAAAAACCCTAAAAAAGGTATAAGGATAATGTAAAAATGGGCAAAGTTGTGTATGAGGGTTTAGTGATAGAATGAAGATTGGGTTCAAGGTGAGGAAAGTGAATTATGATATAATAATCTTATATAAGGCTCGGAGATATTTCAAAAAACTACAGAGGAAGAATTGATAGTTTGAAATCAATAAGAATTAAGAGAGGGATTGGACCTCCAAGAGAAATTACTCAAGAGAGTTTTTAAGATACAGAATGATAAGAAAGGATACGAGAGAAGTGTTTATATTATCTTAAGGTAGATAGAGACAATTAAATAAATCTATTCTAAAGATCATGTATGAGAATTTTAGAGATAGAAAGTTGATAAACACAAGAAGATTGAGAAGATTTGGTACATGAACATTAAATGCAGGTATCAACATTGAGATTAGAGTAAGGAATGAAAGAGGGCTCAACATCATTTGGTATTAGAGAAACCAAAATTCATGGGAAGAAGAGAAATAAAGTCATCAAGAGAAAATGTACAAGTTTATTATTATCTTTCATTTTGAGTTTTGTTATGTTCATGAAAAGTGTTGAAGTATAATTGGAAATTTTTAATTGTGGTAAGCATCCTTGAAGCTATTGATGCTTGACAGTGAAAAATGACTATTGGTAAGCTCAAGAGTGATCTTGAAGAGAGATAAAAGAGTCATAATAAAAGGATAAGAGAGAGAGATAGACCTAGGTGAGGTCATAGAGAGAGAGACCCAAGTGAGAGGTTTTGAGTGGCAAGTGGATGAGGCTTGTCAAAGAGAATAGGTCTAGGTGAGACCAACATATTGAGAGGTAGATAAGATGAAGATAGAGAAAGGTAAGAGAAAATATGGAATGATTGATTTGAGATACCATAAAGAGAATAAGGTGCAAGAAGACACCAAGAGAATAAAGATTGTTTTGGTATTAGAGAAAGGTAAGTTCTTGGTTTCATTATGTTTGAGTTATTTATTAAAGCTTATTGATTTTAGATAGACACAACATGTTATGAGGAATGTATGAGGTACCATTGTATGGTATTATGGGAAAGAAGATATTTTAGGTCTGACCTATTAAGGTTATCATGTAGAAATTGTAAAAGTGATAAAGAGATGAAAAACAACCCCTATATCTATTGAGAAGGACATGAAGCTAGTCAAGAGGACTAGACAAGGTAGAGAGAAAAGAGAGAATTAATTATAAATAGATGAATAATTGAAATAACCTAATATATAGTCAATAAGGAATGTAATATTAGTCCTAGACAAAAAACTAGAGACATAGAAAGAATATCTAAGAGAGGTCTAAGACGAAAGTTAGTAAGCTTGTTAGTGATAGGTCTAGACAAGATCTAAAAATTGAATGAAAAGAGAGAAGATGGATGTATAATAATAAGTAAAATATATGAGATAAGAGTTGGGAATATTTTTGAGAACATAGAGCTCACGGTGAAGCTTGTGAAAGGTCAAGAAAGCCAATGGATTGGCTATCATGTTAGAAGGAGAATGAAGTTGCAACTAGAGCTACTTAAGAGAGAGAAAAGTCATAATATGATTGTATTAAGGAATGAGGATTTTCCAAGAGATAAATATGACAATGAAGTGGAATAGAGATATCTCATTAAGGAAAACATGAAGTATAAATAAGTGCCAAGAGGAACACTTGCGAGAGAAGACAAGAAAAAAAGGTGGATGATGTCTATGCAAGAGGTATTCATGGAGACTATGTGGTCTTTTATTTTATACTATATCATTGATTTTAAGTTTATGTATGTAGGTTTTAAGAAATTTTTTATTAAGGTTAAGCATAAGGCCTTGAATTTTGTGAAGAATGGGAAAACAACACCCATCAAACAAAAAGAGGATAACAATGGAAAAAAAAATTAATGAAGATAATATGGTGAACATTGAAGAATCTCATTATGCTAAAGAAGAGATAGAAGAAGAATTTCATAATTCCTTTCCAATAATTATATCTGAAGCAAATGAGGAGGCTCAAAATGAAGACATGAAGGCAAACCATGAAGACTTCTTCTTTAGGCCTTCAACCTTACAACTCGAAGTATTACTCATTATGGTCTCTATATATGCCAAAACCTCAAAAAGTATTTTGATTCACTTTTATGATATTAATACCAAGATCAATACAATTTTATAGGTTCTAACTCTTTATGTAGATACCTAAAACTATAAATGGTCAAGAAAACCCTATATAGGGACTACACATAGGCTAAAAGATAGGAATTTGGGTTCTCTTTCGTAAAAATAGTCTTCAATTCTAGATAAAGGATGAAAAGGATTTGCATGGTCATGAAAAACTCCAATACATTGACTTAAATATTTCCAAGAGCACCATTTTTCTTGAACCCTCTTTTATTTTAAACTTGACTGTATACAAAGTGTCAACCTACAGGTGTATGACACCAAAGAATTGATTTTACACCAACTTTATACCTAATGAACTATCTCAAGACTTCCAAATCTTAAATAACCTCTATCTTGTCTTTCCTATATTCTTTCGATGGGATATTTATTCATAGACAAGTTGAATAATCTTCAAAGGATGAATACAGTAGCCTCAAATATTAAAATAAAATTGGGTATATTGCAGTGAAAACCTTGAATGAATTCACTCTCATTAGAGTCTGATAATGCATACTAACTTTTCTCATTGGGTGAAGCTATCCCACTATATTTTAAACCTTAACACTTTGAATAATACCTTAATCACCTCTGATCCTCTCACTTGTGATTGTGCATAGGGGATAGTCTCCAACACTATGACAATAGAATACTAGGAAGGAATGAGTCAAACACCAACAAAATTTACCAACCCTCAATGAAAATGTTTTAATACAAGAATAGGTTTTATAACCATATCATAATATTCCATCTTCTTTTCTAACCTGTGACATTGTAAAAACCGCTTATTCATGATCATTGTTATGAAAATAGGACTATGACTATCTTAACAGAGTATGCAAGATTTATGTCTTCACTAAAACCTAAGACTGAACAAGAAAATTTATTTTCTTGTAACATTAAATTACCATAGAACTCAAGATTTCCTCTCTTGAATGTAACTTACAGTCTATCACACAACCTAAAAATACACAAATAAATGACCTAACCATGGTCTCAAGGCTTTTAAAATACAATATAATTAGTGTCAATCCAACACTATTCAAGGGAAGCATAGGAACACCAAAAAAAATATTTTCATGCACATTTAGAGAATTACCTTGTTACATTATAATACATTCATGGACTTGTTAATATTCTTTGATGAGTTATTACATTCTTATTTATTCTAGTTTCTCTCTCTCTCTCTCTCTCTCTCTCTCTCTCTCTCTCTCTCTCTCTCTCTCTCTCTCTCTCTCTCTCTCTCTCTCTCTCTCTCTCTCTCTCTCTCTCTCTGCTTTATTTTAAATTGTACTTGTGAATATTTTGGTGGCAATCCTTATTATAATATCACATAGGTTTTTTTCTGATACATTTAGTTTCCCACTTTGAAATCCTTGTATCATTTATGGTTTTCACCTTGAGAGGTAAAATTGATTTTTTCCCCCTTATTTATACACTTTAAATTTATCATTGATGAATTTTATTAGGATAATCCCTTTAAAATTGGTTGGTAATCCATTTGGTCCTTAATATTTATATCCTTTCATAGTGAGAATTACAATCAAATAATATGTTTAGAAAAAGAAGATAAAATGTCTTTATTATATTTAATAAATTTAATATTTGAGATAACTTTAAGAATTGATTCATGAATATTATTATAGTTGAATAAAATATTTATTGGAAGGTGGTGGAATAAATGGACTACATCATGTTGAATAGTGTCTGGGTCCTCTAAGATTTAATTATTACGTCAATAGAGATTATTTATCATGTTCACTTTTCACCTAAAAATGGTGGATATTTGGAAACATTTTGTGAAAATATTCCCATGATATAGACATATTTATATCTATTTTTTAATCTCATGTATACTTAGTCCTTAGTGTATATGTTGTTTAAATTATAAATAATGATTTGCTATTAAATGATCATAATATTTTTGTAATTTTTAGATTGAATGACATTGATAATGTAGACTCGATTATAATATAAATTTTTATTTATGATTAAAATGTTTTTAAAGGTTTTATGAATTCTCATACAATTTTTTAGAGAACATAGCTTTGACATGAAAAAGAAATATTTATTTCCATGTAAAAAATATTATCTTTTCGTCATTTTTATACTACCTAAAATACTTTTCTTATTTTTTTCCACATAATTTAAATATAAAGGTACATATAGGAGGATATGAATTATGAATGGTATAATGACTTAATAGATAATGGTATGAACATGCTAATTTGAGAATGTACATTTTTGAAACCCAATGAGCATTTAGGCAAGATCCTATTAAAAAAATATATTGAGGTATTATGGAATGCCTCAAAATCTAATTTATATATTGGTCCATGTGAATATACCTTATTTACATTGGAATATCTAGTAATTTAGATTTAATTATAAATTTTGAGAGGTCTTATGATATTATGCTATGTGTAATCTACCTTCTCTTTTGTATTGGTAGGAGAGGATTGTATTGAAGTCTCATCTAATGAGAAATTTTGATTTTTGTTGTTTATTTTTTATAATAAGTTTTGATTGTATAACCAATTCATAATTTTAAGTATAATGTGGTTGGAACCATATAAATTAATCAATTTTAATTGAATTGATTCATTGATATATTTTTCTTTGTAGATAATCTAGTTCCTACTACCATGGGTGAGGGAGATCAATAATTTCCTTAAATTCATAACAATCCCAATAAAACATAAATATACATATGTATATATTATAGTTTCTTCACAAAAATTATAATACCTTTTGAATAATGTTGAGAAATAAATGGAAAACATTTTTGTTTCTTACAAGAATACTAATTTTATATAGATAAGGAGAAGTCATCACTTAACCAACCTCTATTTATTATTAGAATTGGGATCCATAATATTCCATGTGATTCACTTAACCTAGATTATATATGGTTCTTACCCCTATAACATAGAAAGTAAGCACTAACATTTTTATATTAATCATTTTTTGATTCCTTTTTGGTGTTTTTGTATAGATAAGCTATGATGTTTTCCTCTCACACTATAATAATTGATATTATAACTTTATATGGAGATGGAGGACTAAGATATACCTAATATACCTAATGTATTTTAGGTACATTCAATATTTGTGTTATAATTATAATATAAACACTCATTAAGTGATCACACAACTTATGAGGTAGATGATAATGGTGGGGAGAAGTATGATAAGAGGGATGGCAGGGAGAGTCAGAGGAGGGGAAAGGAGGGGAGAGGGAGGAAAATAACGTGGAGAATAATAATAGGTTATAAGTTGACAATAATTTGGGATATAGAGGTAAGGGGATTGTAGGGTGAAAGAGGATAGGAGGGATGATAAGGGGAGGAGGAAGTGGGGGAGAGGAATTCAGAGTTGTAATAGCGAATAAATTTAGGGATATAGATAGAGATATAAATTTATGTTATGGAAAGGGAGGGCAAGATCCATTATAATCTATATGTCTAGTTATATGATAATAATAAAAATAATAATTATAAACTTTAAATCCAAGAGTGTGTCCCAAAAAATTTCCCATAAAAATGTGAAATGAAAGTTACTAGAGACATTGAATTATTCATTGATTTAAGCATAAGTCACGACATGTGGGTCTTTGAGTGTGAATGAGAGAGAGTCACTAGTTTATAATGGTATTCAATATATAATGGATAGTATTAAATATATTTTGGAAATATATATAATCTAATCTAAAAGTGTTTCAAGATATTATATTTATTGTTGTATCAAATTGATTTCCCCAAGGTCTAAATTATAACCTATATTTTATTAAAAAAATGTCCATACTTTAAAATCTATGCACATCAGTACTCATATTTAATCGAGACATAAATTAATCCCATACTAATTATTTTAATGGTACTAATCCATTTTCTCCATAGGAATATTATATCGACTCTTTTAACTCCAAGTCTAGGCAACCAGAGACCCACAAACCTATCTGTTAAGGCAGATTTTTTATAGCTTATGAT
>JARHVA010003434.1:790000-822500 GCA_037957365.1 Torreya grandis
AGGATATTATAAAAACAAATTTCAAAACTTGTTAGGCCATTATGAGTTCACATTACTTCCTTTTGGATTAATGAATGCACCAATAATATTCATGAATATCATAAACAGTGTGTTAAGATATTATCTTAATAAGTTTTTTATAATCATTTTGCATGACATACTCATCTAATACAAGAGTGAGGAAATGCATATTGAGCACTTATGGATAGTTTTATAATAGTTGTTAAAGCACAAGATTTTTGGGAATCTATCCAAGTGTGATTTATTTCAAATAAGAGTATAGTAATTGGGACATAACATTTATGTAAAGGGAATTTTAGTGTATCTATCTAAGATTAGATCCATCATGAATTCCATAGCACATCAAAATATGCATGAGCTATGTAGTTTCATGGTATTAGTATGGTACTACGTGAATTTTGTAAAAAAAAACCTAAAATGGCTAACCTAATCAAGTCTCTTTAAAATAATAAGTAATGTTTTGTGTGGTTAGATAAGTGAGAATAAGCCTTTTAGGTTATGATATAGAGGCTTATTTCATCATTAGTCTTATAAATTATAGATCTAAATGGTCATTCTCAATTATAATAGATACTTTAAGAGATGATTTTAGAGGAGTTATCATGTAGTATGGTTAAATTTTGGCATATGAATCTATGAGAATGAAGTGTTATGAGTCAAATTATACTTATAATGATCTGTAACTGGATGTTGTACTTCATGCCTATAGATTTGGCATTAAATTCGGGATAAACCATTTGAACTTAAGATGGATAACATAGGTCTAAAGTAAATTTTCACCCAATCCAACCTCAATGATTTTCAAAGATGATTGTCATAGTTTATATTAAATTATGATTTTGATATCAACTATATTAATCGTAAGGAAAACATAGTTACAAATGCCCTTAGGTGTAGAAGATACATTATAGCTTTGGCACAATTAGGAGTAACTTATGTTATGCATCAAATTTTCACCCTTTTTAAGTTATTTAAAGCCTTCCAAACTTGATTAAACATGGAAACACATCGATATTATAGTTACCGTATTGGAGAGGTGAATCTCTAGGTTAAAGGGCCAGCTTCCCTTAATGATTCACTTAGGCTTAAACACTACTCTAAAACTTTATAGGAAAATGGAGAGAAACCTATTATAATGGAGGTGATGAAAAAAATATGAATTGATCACTAACAAGAAACTAAAATAACAAATAAAACAAGAGTCTAACATGCACATGACACTAATCCAAATCTTCCTCTGTACATTAATATTTATCATAGAGGTTTCTGAAGCAAGCATAAGATATAATGACTAATCAAGAGGTCATGACATGACACTAATGAAATAAAATTTACTAAAATAATACACACATAATTTTAAAACTTTAATATACCTCTAAAAATACATTCTAACTGAATATGAATGCTAATAAGGACAACATGCCAAGGAAGTGAATCTATCACTTAGTAAGATCAACTAGTCAAACATACACATTGAAACTAGACCATGGAGAAGGTAAAAATAGGTTGTTATTAATTTATCAAAGGATAAAAATGGGTATGAATTTTCCATACCCAGGTTTAGGATATAATCTTATCCAATTTAGGCTCAATATATATCACAAGTGAGAGAGAAAGAGAAAAAGAAGGGCATAGGAGAGAGAAAGAGTTCACAAGTGTCTCATGAATAAAAAAAGAGAGGAGTTATGAAAATACCTAAATATGTCCTAAATTCCATGTGTATCTCATATGAATATGCTCCCTTGGTCCGAGTGGCATAGGAGTTACAGTGCTTGCTTGACACCTTGACTAGCTCTCCAAACTACCCTTTACTTTAGCTTGTTGAATGAAAAGTGGCCTTATTTATGACCAAATTAGGTTTAGTTACATATATTTTTTATAATATTGACACCTATCAGCTGATCTCATCAAGTTATCTTTGACGTATAACCTCCTTTTCTTGCTAGGTGTCTAGAAGACTCTTCATCTTCTTAGGGTAATCCTGCATACAAGTGTCAAAAATTGAATTCATCTTCTTAATCTCATCCTATATTCATGGATGAAATAATAAAATCATATCAAACATGAATAAATTCATGTTAGGTCTCAAACCAACCCCAATAATTTATTATCTACCAAAATCTCTAATTAGGCATCATTCCTTATAGCCCTAAAATAATTCAAAATTCATTTTTTAGATTAAATTATAAATTTTAATAAGAATATTAAGGCATATTATAGGACCTAGTATGGCCATAAAACTTCATACAAATTTTTAGGATTAGAAAGTGAGTGGAGGTATATTTTTCTATTTTTTCTCTCTCATAACTAGATCTCAATTGGGCCTCGCTACCTAGAGACTAAAATTTGGATCCTAAAGGTTCCCACACATGTTAAACCACAAAAAAGAAAATTATTCACTTAAATAACCTCATAAAAATTCTCCATCTTAATTTTTAAGTTTTATACCTTGTGCAAACCTCCCAAGTAGCTAAAAATAGTCTTTTTGGTTTATTTCACATAGTTTTGTACCTACAAATATAATTTAATTGCATGGGGTGATTATTATGGGAGTATTATACATTATTAATGTAATTTCAGAGTTAATAATATCTATTTTGAGTAATTTAAATCTTTTTCTCTCTCATTGGGTCATTTTGGCTCTGCTAAGCAGCTTGGAAGTGCCTCAATGTCTTAAGGATGATTCATAAAGCTTGGGGCATGAACAAACCAATTATAAAATTTGATATTATAATAGGGTATATGAATTACCTAGGATACTTAGGTCCCATTAAACATATTTTTATTTTACTAATAAAAATAAGATATCCTCTTGGGTTACTAGTAGGCATTTTGTGAGGTCTAGAAAGGATTGAGGCCCATATATCTGAATAGGGTTTATCTTAATTTCCAATATTTGTTACTTTAGTATAAATATATGATGTAATATGTTATAACCATTCATTCATGTTCAATTATATTTATCTCTATATCTTCCTATATATCCTTACACCTCTTAATATAAGCAAACACTTCCTATGAGTAAGCATACTTGTGTCTTGCCTTGGTTGAGTAGGTAGAGTTTCTAATGTTTTATTTAATTAAAGTGGGCATGAGATTTTTATGAGGCTCTGGTATCACCATGATAATATTATCTAATTTTATATATTCCTCTCAAATCCCACATAGGATTTTAATGCTTTCAATTAAGTAAATTAGTCTTGGCTAGGTAGGTGGACTTGTAGTAAGGATTGTGTATATGCATAATTTGAGTGGTCTATATTTAGTCATTTAATATTATCCTTGATTATATATATTTTATATCAATTACTTGATAACCCAATTATGTTTAATAATAATAATTTTCATGTATTATATCGATCCCTTAAGCTTGAAACTAGAGTATATTACTCACAAGTCATGTAGGCTTGTGAACTGTGTGTATATATAGGACTACTCAATAATATTGGTATTTTAGGATATTTAATTATAAAAATAGACATATTAAAAATATTATCATTATATTAATATCTTGGTACTTTCCTCAAAATCTTGAAATTTTATACTTTTTATCAATTACCACTATTTAAGACAAACTTCTCTATAGGTGGTTGTCGGTGACTATAAGAGAGTTCTGAGTGAATTTTGGGTTTTGGTTTCCATTTCAACTCACTATACATATCAATTAATCTACCATATTATTTATAAATTTATACCCTTTAATTTTCTCAAAGCCTTATACTTTACCACCATCATTGTCTAGGACAACCTTCTCAATAGATGGTTTTAGGTGGTTATTGAAGGGGTCTACTCATGTCATATTAATATTGAATTATTTAAACTAAACCATGATATATTATATATTTAAACACCTCATTAATATATCATTCTCACTTCCCTCAATCCATATAACATTATTAAGGCATATTCAAACTTTTGTATTCATTGTCTCCAAGCACAATCATGTGTAAAAGTAGTAGGCTTGTTTATTCTATCATCAACTCTCTTTGAATTAAGATGTATTGGAAATATTAATTGGTATATGAGCCTTTTAAAATTTAAACCATAAAAATGGTTTCATTCCTAGGTATATAACATTAAACACCGGCACCATTGGATTTTTCTTGAAGTAGTAGACATGTAGGTCTATAACCCTATGTTTTTAGAATTTAAAAAGTGAAAACATAACTATTAGGGATAAAATATCATGTTGTAATTTCATAAAAACAACTATTAAGAGTTAATAAATCTTAATATATTTTTAAACACATATTTAAACCCACTCAATTTATCCTATTATGTAGGCACACCAAAACACAGTCTAAAAAGTTAATGAAGATGTGACCCTTTTGATACTAGTAAATAATGTTAGCCTAATCCAAGGGAATTAAATGGATTGAGAGGATTTTATAAGACAAATAATAATAATTTAGATTCATTATACCATATAGATAACCCTAAAACATAGGAATATTAATAGTCACTTGAAAACTATGCACAATAGAAGCTTTTCTTTCCAAGTGACCTCTCACGCATGACAACATATTGGATGGACATGTAATATGGTTTTATATAAATATTAGTATATTTACCAATTATTATCATGAAATTTATGAGTTCACACTTACATTTGAGTTGTGAAAAACTCTTCCTATGGGAATTTTAGTCTTCAAAAAGTAGTTTATCTCATTAGTGATTGTTCATAAAACTAAGGATCTCAATCCAATTACCAATGAAACAAATTTGAAACCCATAGGGTTCCCAAAATCTAGCTAAAATTTTATCCCAGAACTCACCCTATATATCCTATACATGAATTTTAAAATGGCCTTCATGAGCTTATGAATGAAGTGATAGAGGAGAGAAATTTATGAAATTATTAGACTTGAAACTTATATCCATGATTATTTATGAAATGTATAAGATTAAAGTACACATTTAAATGGTTTTTACCTTCAAGGAATCTCCATAAGTCGCTAAAAGTCTCTTAACTCCTCTCTTAAGCATTAGAACTCAATATTCTAACTTTTCTCTAACCTAATGATAGGTGTGGTAGTTATATAACTGATCCAAGGTGCTTTTAATGTGTGTTGTATGGATTTTTCACTTGGTTATCTTTGATATACATTAATGTTAGCCAAAAAACACCTTTTTACTCATTTTCACTATCTTAAAGTTCATAAATGAACCTTAAATAATTAAAAACATCATGATTGTTATGAAAAAGGTATTAATACATAACATGACTTTGAGAGACTCCTAACAATCTATGACACCACTTTACAAAGCCATATCTCTCCCTGACATGTCTAGACCATTATATGACCAAAACAAGACATTACCTTAACTTATCCAAAATTACCTTAATTAACAGTAATAAGGTATTATGAAGAATTTTATGGATAATATAAGGAATCTCAACACCACATTACAACCTTATGAAAGTTTCAATTTAGAGGGGCTAAGCCATTTTGACTTGAGCTCAAAATGTCTTCAACACCTTCCAAGATTAGGTAACAAAATTTGCACCTGGAGATGAATTCTCCAAGTAAGTTAAGAAATATTTGGATGAAAAATTTCAATATCTTAGATATCAAATTTTTTTATTTGAGAATTATGGAATTTTAAGGTAACATGGTGGGATATGTGTGGCTAATAAGGAAATTTTGAATAATATTATGCTAAAGGAATTGCACAATCTCTACATTCAAGCATCCTAGAGTGACTAAGTTTGTATAAGAGTTAAAAACTTTGAATTTATGGAAATGAATTAAAAAGTATGTAACTCATTTTTTTCTATATGCTTGGAGTTTTAATGAGTCAAGGCCAAACACATACATCTAGTTGGGTTTTTATACCCACATCCCATAGGGGAAATGTCATGTAATTAGTAAATACTTTATCCAAGATTTACTTATGTCCAAGAATCATCATGATATGATCTTGGTATTTGTGTAGAAATTAACTAAGGTATCTCATTTTATTCCTTGTAATATAAGTTATAATGCACCTATGATTTCCAAGATGTTTGTAAAATAAATTTATATGTTGCATGGGTTTTCTAAATATATTATTTCATATAGGGACCCTAAGATGACTTCCATATTTTGATAGAATTTAAATTCAACATTGGGAACTCAGATGAATTTAAATACAACCTAACATCTATAAATGAACGGAAAAATAAGGATAATAAATCAGGCCTTAGAGGATATTTTGAAAATGTATTGCATGGACTAGTTGTATAAATTAGAAGAATGCCTACCTTTGGTTGAGTTTTCTTGTAATAACTCATACCAATTAGCCATAAAAATGGCTCATTTTGAGGCATTATATGGTAGGAGGTGTATAACATCAATTAGTTAGGACATGTTGGAAGATAGAGTGTTTTTTGGATTAAATGTGCTTGATAAAATGGAATATCAAGTGAAATTAACAAGGTAGAGATAAACTGAAGACAATGACAAGAAAAAAAGCTACATTGATATAAAAAGAACAAGGTAATTTTCAATTAGAGATAGTTTTTTGTATATGTTAAATACCAAAATAATGAAATAAAGTTTGGTAAATTAGAAAAGTTTCCACCTAGATATGTGGGATCTTGTGAGGTTATAGAATGGTTAATATTATAACATTTAAACTTGTATTGTCACTAGTTCTAGAGAAAATTCATAATTTTTTTCATGTTTCATCTCTTAAAAAGTATATCATTCATCCTATACATGTTTTGGATTATAATTAATTATAGGTTTAGGATTGAGGAGTGATCATATTAGATCCCCTCATAATAATTTATACTCACAAGCTTAGCTGGTGTAATAGAGAAGTTTCATAGTGTAAGGTCTAGTGAGATAAACATTCTAAGGATAGTGATACATGGGAGGACTATTAGGATTTATTTAAATTATTTCCTAATTTTGTTTCATCATATATCTAATGTAAATGATTTATTTTTATGATTAACACTAATTATATTTTAATTAACTTTGATTTATTTCAAAACTATTACTTGAAATAAATGTTATCATGAAAATGACTAGTTTTAGGGGTATGATGTCACATCTAGTTTTACCATGTAGATTAATTAAAAATTAATATTGGGTTATGTGGTTAATTATTAACATATATTTTCTTTATTTTTAAGGTATATTTTTATATGTTGTTTGGTTTATAGATATATCATTTTTTTTCATTATCAATATCTAGATGGATAGCTATTGTATATGTTTTATTATGATTATGATCATGATTTCTACATATTACTTCCATTCAACAAATTGTTATGGTTATATGATGATTATTATCATGATTTAGGATAACTACCATTTTTTTTGATGAGGTGAATTCAAGACTATTATTCCCTCATTGAAATTTCAGAGGGATAGTATCATTAGAGAAGGGGGAACAAATATCGACAATGATGATTGAAAGAGATAGCTCTAAGGAGCCAAGCACACCCCACTATCAGCTATTTAGAATTAAATTAATGATTATTTCACTAAATACTCTAAACCTTTCTTTTCTTTAATTAATTATGAATCATAAATTGTATATGTGTGCTAATTTATTATTGTGATATGAGGCTTATCATTATATTATACTTGTTATAAACATAAGTGTTTTAATATGGTTTAATGCTTCTATAATATATTTATTTATCATATTATTCTTATATATCTAATTGGTTATTTGGTTGCATTATAATTATAAATATAAAATATATCCAATTAGGTCATTTGATTATCTTTTTTGTGTATATTTACATAAATTTGTCTATATTTATGACTACTTATGGGTTGAAATGTTACTTGTCTTATTGATTGAGTCCAAGAGTTCTAAATGGTATTATGATTTCAATGACAAGTTATAAGGTCTACTATAATTATAATAAACCATAAGTAAATATGTTCACAATAAAATTCAAATATTTATACATAAAAAGCTTTTATAGGCTTTAATAGATAAATATAATGTAGTTTTTGTTCGAAAGTTTCATTATTCTACCTTATTCTAATGTTTTCAAATAGAAAAAGGAATTTGGAATGAAAATACGTTTTTGATTATCATTTTTAGGGTTGATATTGCAAATGGGAGATGGTTTTTATTTAGTCACCATACCTATAAATATAATGATAATTATGCATTTAACTATGGATAGTTGGAGTGGAACATTAAGGAAGAGAGTTGCATGTTTGGCAACTTGTAAAAAAATCAAGAATTTATGGAAATCATTATAGATTTGCATGAATGGAAATAAAATGGTAAAAATTAAGGTAGGTGGAAGGAGGATAAATAATGACATAGAGGAAAGGAAAAACATGATCATTAGAGGAGGAAAGTATTTTAGAAGACATTAAGTAAAGATCTGTAAAATTTATAGATCAATTCCACATCCCATTGTTATTTAAACTTAATAAAATAAGGTTTGATATGGATTTTTATTTACAGGAAAAAGAAAAATAATATATTTTTTTAAAACATTATCCTCACCCTAGGACATTTAGGTTAATATACTTGAGGATGGGGTATGATGCCATTCTAATGCCTATAAACCTGAGAACCAACTTCAATAAAATATGAATAGTTTTTGTGGTTACATGAAGATTATTGCTTGATTTATATTATAATGATTTGAGTATGTTTAGTGATCCCTATTTTGGAATATCTACCATGTCCTTAACCTATAGTGCATCTAAGGATATGTGTGGCCAACTTTTGGCTTACACATTTTCATATTCACTTATTGTATTTCTTGATGTTCTTAGTATGGTTAGCTTATGGATTAAAAATGACTAAGTATAATATATGTAGGAGTTATTAGTTATTATTTTATAATTATATTGTGAATTCTATTATTATTCCATTATTTTAGAGTTTACCCCCTCTAAGTGGGTTGGTCATAATTTTCAAGTATTATGCTCTTTCACTAATTAATGTTGTGAACATGCTTATTCTACTCTTTATTCTATGATATATAATTATATTATTATAAATCATCTAATTAATTTCCTTAAAATTTCTATTAGAGCTTCAACTTGGGCAAGTTTCTATGGCATAGTTTTTTTTCAGAGCACTAACAAGCCAAAAGAACATAACTTTTGATCTAGGGAGAATTGAATTATTTTGTCACTACATTTTATTCATGAATTTTTTTTTATAAAAATAAAAAACTGCCAAGGTAAAAAAAAATGTTTGGAATATTTTTACATTATGCAAATTAATAGTCATTAAATTCATCTCTATGAGATGATCACAATAATATATTATATTGGTATAATTTTATGGGATGAAAGTTTCACCCTTATGTATAATAACAATAGTTAGATTCATCTTAGTGAGATAATTGTAATGAAGTATTCCACCAATGAAATTTTTCATGATTGAAACCCTAATAGGGTTTGTGCATGGCTATTCCAAACACTCATGGACATGGAAAAGGGAAATAAACTCTAAAAACTTCTCATAAAGATGATGTGGAGCCTAAAACTTTTGATCCATATATTTTTGAGGTAGTTTAGAAAATTAAGTGAAAGTTACAGGGCATGGTGAAAAAGATTATTTAAGTATAGTTCAAGGGGAAATTATAGGGTTGAGAGGGGACCTATATAGCATCATGACTCAATTACAACAAATATCTAGGTAATTGGCCAACTTGTCAATTCAGCCACTACAAAATAACCCTTGACCACTTTAGTTTGGTTTTCCTCCAAATAATACTAACACCAATCTTGGCCTTAAGATGATGTTAAAATTAGAACTATGCAAGTTTAATGGTAATTATTCACTCACCTATCTCATTCAAACTAAAACTTTATTTGTTCTACATCATAATCCATGTTTGTAAAAATTAGTTATGTCCTCTTTATATCTAGAACCTAAGCCATTGGATATTTTATGAGGAGTTTAAAATCCAGTATAACAACAATGTCTTTGGAAACTTCTTCAATCAGCTAGCCAAGCTACACCAGAGTAGGACTATCAAGGAATAAACTCATCAATTTCAAAATCTCTCCTTACATGTTTTAGAAATCATTGAGTAAAATATGGATGACCTATTTTTGGGTGGCCTCAAATATAGCATCCAATTGGATGTTCACATGTTTCATCCTAGTACTATATCTAAGGCCATTTTAAGGGAATACATGGCTAACGAAAAAGAGTTGATCAGATGAAGACATTTCACTAATGCATGTGAATACACCTTATAATCACCATCATTTCCTTATCCTACCATATTGACACCTCATTAAGTGGAAGAAAAGCATGAAAAAGGTTTATTTTTTATCATTGATATAAAATGGAGCAAAGGACATTGATGCGATGAAAACAAATTATATTACATTGACAATTCCAATAAGGAGGAAGTAGATGAGGAGGATTCAAGGTCAGGTTTAGAGGAGCTTGAGGATAAATTTGAAGATTATAAACCTATTATTTCTTCTCATGCACTTTCAAGCATTAATTCTCCTCAAAATCTTAAGGTGGTGGTTTTTGTAAAGAAACAAAATGGGAATGTGTTAATGGACTCTAAGAGTACACATAAATTCATCCATAGTAAGTTGGATACTCATTTGAATTGTTTCATTTACCTAGCTCTAAACTTTCAAGTAATGATTATAGATGGTGGTATGGTCAAATGTTCTATAAAATTCCATTGAATTAAGATTACTGGGAGAATATTTTTTAGACTCCCCTATGTTTACTATTCCTAAGGGAGGAGCTGACATTATTTTGTAAGTGTAGTGGCTCACAACTTTGGGAATTATTTAGATAAATTTCAAACAACTATTCATGAGGTGCTAGTCAGAATTAAAGACCTTTAAACTACATCGATTATGGGATAAATTTACACAACTAGTTAGTTCCCACTAGATGAAGAAGATGATTAGAAAAGGTCTAAAACATTTGTGGCACAATTATTTTTGATAGAGGATTAACCAACCAAGAACTCTATACATATAGATTTATAAAGGGTGATAGATGAACATTATGTTATTTTTGTTGACATGCCAAAAGTACTTCCTCCAATTTATGCACATAATTATGCCATTAGGATTATTTTAGGAAGTATACCACCCAAAATTAGACCCTATAGGTAGTCCTATGCCTATAATATTAAAATTTAAAATATGTCACAAGAGATGTTAGAGATAGGAATCATCTGATATAGTCAAATAAAATATTCATCACTAGTGGTCATGGTGTAGAATAAAGATGACAGTCAGAGGATCTACCTAGACTACAAAGAACTCAACAAGTACACCATAAAAGATAAATTTTTTATTATAGTAATTTATAATTTGATAAATGAATTACATGGTGCTATTTATTTTACCAAATTTTATTTTCACTCTAGGTATCATTAGATTCACATCCACTATGAGGACATACCTAAAATAACTTTTAGAACTCATGAAGGCCTTTATGAATTTATGGTCATGACTTTTGGCCTCACAAATACACCATTTACTTTTTAGAGTTTAATGAATAATATTTTTAGGAAAAAAATTTATAAAGTTTGTATTAATTTTTTTTAATGATATCCTCATCTACATCAAAAATTTGGAAGACCATTTGAAGCATTTGAAACAAGTGCTTTTAGTTCGGGAACAACATTAACTTTATGACAAACCTTCAAAATATGCTTTTGGTGTCCATAGGTGGAATATTTGGGTCATATTTTTTCAAATGAAGGAGTGAAAATTTATCCTAAGAAAATAGAAGATATGATTGAGTGTCAAGTTCCCAAGATACTCAAGAACTTCCTAGGATTTCTAGGGATAACTGGTTACTATCACAAGTTTGTCAAAAATTATGGTAACATTGTATCCCCACACACCTCTTTATTGAACAAAGATTACATCCAATGGATTGATTCAACTACCAAGGATTTTTAATATTTTAAAATGGATATGTGAACAACTCCAATTTGGGCTACTCTTTATTTTTTAAAAACTTTTGTTTTAGAGTGCGACACATCAGGATATGGCATGCAAGATGTACTCATGTAAGAAGGTAGACCAATAGATTTTGAATGTCACCAACTAAATGGAAAAAAATAGGATCAAACTAATATATCAAAAAGATATTATGGATATCCTACATGTAGTGAAGTAATGGAGACCTTATCTGATGGTTCATCACTTTTAGGTAAAGACTAATAATGATAACCTTAAATGTTTTTTGGAACAATTATTACCATATACATAAAAATATAAATAGGTGACTAAAATGTTATGATATGATTTCTAAATAGTCTATAATAAAGGAAAATATAATATGGTGGCATATTCCCTATCTTAATGGGATGAATCAATTGAGGATTTTTTATATGCCATGACCATGTGGCAGGAACATTGGCTAAATGAAGTCAGATCAAAATGGGAGAGTGATGTTGGAAACAAGATGACAGAGAGGGGGTGAATAAATATTCAAAAAAAATCATTCAATTACACTTAACTATGCATAAATCATCCTAACATTCAAGTAAAATTTATAAATCATAATCATTGAAACATATAAAACATGAAACATATGAACACAACATTTATGTGGGAAACCATCTTGGGGTAGAAAAATCATAGATGAAGCAAATGGACTAGAGTCCTATAAGACAAACATCAATTTTCAATTGAGAATGTAATCAACCTAGAGCACTAAACCCAATCTATTAAGCACCAAATTTATAGTCTTTATCTAAGAACCAACTCAACAATGAGCACCAACCCCTAATTTACCAAGTACCCACTCATCTTTAACAAGCTCCAACTTGAAAGGAGGCACAAATCCCCTATATGACTCAACACCAAATCATCCACTAGATTATTTGATCACCTTCATAAATCCTTTTGAATTCTATAATATATGATGATATAATATTGTATATCTTCACTTTCTTCATTTGTATCAAATTGATCTTCATCCCTCTTCACTCAACTAGCCCTCTTCATGGCTTGATTAGGTCTTCAAAGCTTGATCCTCAAATGCATAACTTATGTTAGATATTAAATATATATTTTTTGGTTTACATGACCTATTTATACTAAAAAATTATATATTTCATTCACTTATGATGTTATGCTCTCACTCTCTAATCACCCTTTCATCATCCCCTCTTCTCTTATTCTAAGCATACAAAAATAGGCCTAATTGGCTTATTTTTATACAAGTTATTTGATCATATCATTCTAGGTCAAATATACATTTAAATCACTTAGGTAAGCCATTAATAGGTTAAATAATAGTTAAAAATAACATGCCTTAGTCATGAATCAATCACTACAATAAGTTGACCATACATCAATTTGCCCTTACTCTTATTTTAGGCTTATAAAGACCTAATAGGCCTTTTCAACAACACATTATCCTTTGATATTTATTAAAACATATCCAAACACCTTGTATAGAAGGAAAAATTCATAAGCCACTCTAATATCCATTAAACAACTCTATTTTAGGTCTACAATACCTTTTACGTCCAACTACCACTTGAACTCTTATTCAAAATACTGCTTATAAAAGACTTGCACATATACACAACATGTCTTGAACAACTAAAGCATATACTCAATTTTTCCAAATAACTAGAGAAAAAAACTATATGTTCATAAAAATTATGGAATTAGGTTCATCACTAACTTCATCTAATGGTTTAACCTAGGGTAAACAGGCACACACACACACATACACACTTCTACAAGATGTTCATTCACAATTACTAGTTGAATCCAAAACATAGTCAAGGAAACATAAACATTGGACACATGATTGAATATCTTCAATAGATTTCAATGTATGTAAAATATCTTCTAATATCCTACGATAATATTTAATCAATCATATCATGAGATATAATGAGAATGATTGGTATTATAGACCAATCTTCTAACCTTTTCTTTCATAAACTCTACTTATTTAGATAAGCCATTTGGGATTCAATGTTTGAACTTCTTACAATAACTTCAAAGATTATACAAAGCATGGATAGATCATTCAAGACCTAGAAAACATTTTCATGCATTTCAATGCATCAATCTTACATGAAAACACATAAAAAATCATCTTCTTTATTCTATCTAATTTTCTTACTATCTACACTACAGGGTCTATTATTGACTGGCCAAATTTGATCACTAACTTTACACATCTGATATCTAGATACTATCCATAAATCTTCATGAACATAAATTACAAGTTTCACACTTTGATCTTTATTTAGTCATTAACTTTAACTTGGTAAATTCTATTTTCTATATTACATCTTCTAAATATAAGCACTTTTATGTAGAGTATTATCACTCACCAAAGAAACCAATCACACAAGGAGATGCCTAGGATAGTTTAATTCAACCTCTAATCACTTGTCTAACCATATCAAACCATTATATTCTCTTTTGAATAATATTTAAACATTGGGTCATATGGTTTTATGAGGGTGTAAATTAATTTCCAGTCTTAATGATCATTCATAAAACTAAGCACCTCTTTTCAAAAACCAACACTTAGAACTTTGAGCTAGAACCCTTCCTCATATACCATGAATATATTAAGATCTTTTATAGAATTTGTACATTCCAATGATCACTGATAAAACCTTCTTGGGTAGACAACTCTTCCTTTTGTGCATTCAAGAAACCTTGAAACACTTTCCAAGCCTTTTCTTTGTAAACCAAGACCTAAAACATCATGCACATACTTAAAACAACTTGATTCACCTCTGTCAATGTTATTCTACTCACTCATGTCATGAAAACTGATCCTAATACCTCATATAGGCACCATATCTCTTCTTGATTTCTAAACATTGACCTACAAGTCTTATTGAGCCTTGAATCTAACATTTTAGCCACTCTAAAGACTCTACCTTAGAACTCACCTATGTTCTAATTCCTCTTGTGTATGCTCAAGAAACATCATACACTAATTCTTCTTTGGATATGCAATATAACTTCCTTAGAGCTAGTTACATATCTTTGGAGCTTGACCATAACATCTTTGGATTTGTGTACATAGATATTCAAATCACATAGATATTTTTAGCTAACCTTATACTCATGTGCAAGGTCTTAAATACCTTATATACAACCTCAAAAAATATCACTCATGCTCAAACACTATCAAGTATTCTTTTGATAATTTTATTTATAACATTCTCATCTTTGTGTCACATTCAAAGCATCTTCAAAACTACTTGCACAAAACTTTAGAGCACATTATTTCTTTAGATCTTAATCATTTCATCTTGCCTCCATAAATACCATCACACAAGGTTTAGAAAAATTATTACAAGATGATTTACATTTTTCATACTAACATGTACTCACTCATGCTACTTTTCAGTGATCAAATCATTTTACAAACAATATTCCTTCATCATAGCTCTCATAAAAAAACAACACTCACTGTGGTGGCAATCATAACTCCTTCACAAACATACCTTAAGGCATACTTGAACAAATATTTTCATAAGAACCTATACTCACTCATGCTTCTTCTTAATGATCATAACATTCTACAAACAATAGTATTTCATCATAGCTCTCATACAACAACAATATGCATTGTGGTGGCAATCAAAACTCCTTCACATCCATACCTCAAGGCATGCTTGACCAACCATTTACATAACAACCTTTGACATCAAATGACATTATATTGGCATCAAATTAAATAGTCATGCATATTTATTAGAACATTTGACATCAATAATAACATTAAATATCAAGGCTCAACACTCAATTAAAATGCTCAACAATCTCTCCCTTAATTAATGATAATGTTTAACAATCTCCCCCTTTGTCATTAATGGAAAATATACTCAAAAAACTCCATCAACCACTTCTTGATGAGAATCATCTCTTAGACTCAATTTTGCCTTTTATATCTCCCTTTCTAATATTTCTCCTTTTTTGATCTTTCTCTCAAATTTTCATCCTTTTTTGATCTTTTAGAAAAAAAAATTATCTTCCTCCCCCTTTAACATTAATGAAAAATGTCTTCCATAACTATCATCTCTTTAAAAATTAACTGAGATTACAAGAATACTTTAACATAGATCAAGCTCAATCAACTTACTTGAATATTTCCCCCTAAATCCAATCCTCCAACATGCTTCTATTGGTAGACATAAAATATCATCTACAACTATCGAAACCAAACTCTTTTCCTTCTATGAGCTGATATTATCTCTTAAAGACACTAGATGACACATAGTATTCAAAACTATGACAACTATTCTTAGAAACTTCTTAATAGGTTACTCTCCTAACTAATTTAGTAACATATAAACAAATAGTCTATGAAGTATCTTAGACATAATCTCTCGTTACTTCCATGCATATCAATAGTAACCACTTTCTTGACAAAGAATATAGAACTACCAAGCTCCCCCTTAGACCAAGCATATATTCTTTCAAAGAACTAGGAACTCAATATCACATACATTTCTTGACATGATATAAGAAGTTAGAAAACTTTTGATCATAGTTGATACCAATTGATATTAACCAATACCAATTGCATATGTATATACTAACATATGCTCACCTTGCTAATTATACTAATTCCCACTAATTTGGCCTAAATCCCAACTTTCCTAGCTAAATCAATTATTATCCTAACACCCATATCCCATTACCATATCCCACAAAAATCTTATTTCATTGTAAATTCAATTAATCCCCTCATTAAACACATAATAGACTCTATTACCTACTAACCTAACCCCTAAGCCCACTATCCAATTTAAAATTAAAAAATAATCCAAATACATACCCACCACCCTATACTAGCCTCTCCTAAAACCCTAAACCCTATGCAGATATTTCTAGAATTAGAGGATTCTATAAGCCTTCCCCAATCTATCCCTCTTCTCTAGAATTTTCTAATTCTAGAGATTTCCATGGAATTAAAAATTCCATTGAAATTTACTAGCATTTGATATCAATGGCCCAAATTTGAATTTGGACCATTGATCTTTCCCTCCTTGCCTATAAAACCACGTACTCCCTCCACCATCAAACCATATATAAAGCTTGTGAAGAATCCATGTCCAATTATCAAGTGATCTAATCATCCAACATCTAACATCAATCCATCATGTTGTCTAAATTATGAGTCAAAGTATATCTATTATCCAAATACAAATCTTGGAATAGAGTTGTAAAGAGGTAAGAATGAAGGTAATAATTTTCATGTTATTTTTATTTTTCCTCTTTTATCCATTCTTATTAGTGTCATTAGATTTTAGAATTTATTACTAAGTTTAGTAATATTGCAAGAGTCTAAAATTTGGTGCACATTTTGGTAACCATAGTGGGAGGAATCCACAATCTCCCACTTCCTCTTGAATAACCCTATGTGATATGATTGTATTTTGTTTAGGGTTATAAGGCTTAAATAAATAAAAATTAGTGGCCATAAATTATAAAATTTGTTGCATACAATCACCTACAGACTTTATGTGCATGTCAAAACTAGAAAATATTTACAACTCAATTAGGGACATTTTTTTACAAATTTCCATTCTAATCCTTGTAAAATATTTGACCTATAATTTTATATGAGTAACTTTGCTAATTTGAAATGCAGACCAATTATATTTTTTATTATAGTCATATTTAGTTTCTTGTTTGATCATGAATGGTCTTGAATTTAGGCATAGGATTTTAGAAACTTTTTAACAAGGCATGTTACAATTTATTTTTTATATATTCTCATAATATCTCTGAGTTCATCATATTTGTATAACTAGTCATACATAACCTTAAATAATAGATAATGCTAAGTCTAATTTATCTCAACCTCATATGTATATTGTACATTTGGTATTTTTATGGTATTTATAATATTTTGTTACATATATTGTTGATATATAATATTTTTTAGATTATAATATTTTAATCACTTTCTTGACTAGTTTTTGTTTGGGGTCATTATCCTTATCTTATTATAAAGACCAGCATCCAAAACCATAGAGAACTCTCCTGTTTCATTTAAGTGCATACACAATATCCATAATGATAATAGTTTTGTGCCTAAAATACATAATGAGAACATAAAAAACTACCTTTGGATATTAATGTCTTTAGAGTATTTGATATTCTCATAGCCATATGTAGATAACAATGGCTTTATATTGGATGTGAATGTGCTTATGCAAGTCTGTGGCTTTTGGGAATAACATTTGATGCAGTTCTTTTATTAAAGACTAAAACCTCTAGAAAGTTTTACTTGATGATTAAACTCTCATGCCACACCTATGCCATCCATGTTCCATGTTGACTAAAGTTTGATCAATCAATTATATTCAATTAGGTGATATCATTTATTAATTAATATTCTAACTTTTTCTTTGGTGATTATTTATATTTTTGATATCTTCAGGTTTTATTTTATTTTAGGAATATGTAGGCCTAGGGGATTTGGATATGTTGTGTGCACGGTGACATAGGGGAATGCCATCAACCTATAAAATTTCACCCCTTTCTAGTATTTTATGTATTTCATTCTAACTATTTTCAGCTTTATAGGGAATATGTTGTTATAAAGACATATATATGATATATTCTTTCCCAAATGGTTTTTTTTGTCTATCTATGTATATTTGTGCATGGCTAAGAAAAGAAACAACATCACATCAACCCTCTAACCATTTTTAGTTTCCATAGGGGATTCATTATAATATCTTATTGCATTAATATCTTAAATGGATATTTTTTTTGTGTGTAATTTTATTTATGCAGGAGATAGAAGCTAAGGCATAATCTACAAAGTGCCACTGATCTTCAGCCATTTCCATTTTCTCACAATACCACTGGTCACGTAGTATTCTAAAATGCAATTTTGACTAGTGTAATTAAGGGATTGATAGTTGTTTTTTTAGTTTTAATATTTGTTAGTTCATCTTGACTTGATGGTCTTCCCAATCTAATCTAACCCCTTTTAATATTTTTTCTGCAATAGCTATATAGTTTTATCCTCATTTTTGTCAAAGTCAATTTGTAAATAATCATAATAGAAAATAAATTAGTAATATTAGATTCAAGAAAATTGATATAGTTTTATCCTCACTTTTATAGTAAAAGGTTATCTTGCAATTCCAAGATGTCAAGCCCAAATATCAAATATCTAAGATCATTATGTTAAAAATAAGTGCCCACCATTAAGTTTTAAATCAGTCTTATCCATAAATAAACATCTTTTATCCATCTAAGAAATCAATTTTTTCTATTTTTAAGCCAAATATCCCAAATATAGGGCTTAAATTGATAGAATCCCACCTTTTTTGATCATTTAAAAAATTAGAACCTTGGGTCATCTTTGCTAAGCATTTTGGTATCCATTTGAATTTTTTTAATAAAACCAATTTTTAATATGAATTTGTACATAAACATCTTTGGCATCTATCATAGCCTAATTAAATCATTCATTTTTTTCAATTAGTCAAAATTTGAAGCTTTTTCCTTTTAAACAAACTCATGACTCTCATAGCAATATTGTTATTTGTAGTAGCAATTTTTTATTTTATAGCAAAACTATTAATATGGATTTAGCTCTAATAGAAATTTTGTTGATTGAAATCATGGTTTTATCTAACTCTAGAAATATTGTAGGTAATCATCATGATCATCTTACCATTTGTAAAAATGTAACTTTGTCTTTAGCAAGTTATGACTTTATTTATTCTAGTCATAGTTTTGCTTTTATATTGACTATGCACTCATGGTTTTGTAAAAATCCTAAAAAATACTATGATTTGTTTTGTAGGTTACCTCTATTTAGTGCCATAAAAAATACTAACCCTTACACTTTCAGGTCACCTATCAAAGACTCACCTTGGTATTTAAAAAATTAATTTTCATCTTATATAAATGTATATATCATTTTTAATCATCTTATTATGTGTATATATATTTGTGGTGAAAAATCACTCTCTATAATTGCTTGTGTGTGTGTGAATATTAACTATAAGTAATCATTGTATCATACCCCTTACATAGATAATTAAATTAGTCAATTATTTGTATCATGTCTTCTGCTTATTTATCAACCCCTCCCTTATATGATAGCTTGTGATGTGGAATTGATCCCCATGAATGGGATTAGTTTATAGGGGTTAGTGTTGTGAATTTAATCACCACACACTAACAAAAATCTATCTTTTGATAGAGTATATCAATCAAGGGAAACTATCATTAAGACAAGTGGTTGATCCCATACAGGTCATCCATGAATGGGAAGATTTAACTCTATAAACTACGCACTAGATAACACCCTATATAGACTTGGGTTATAGTGTTACTTTGTGTATATAGGGGATGCCCTTAGAAAACTTGTGCATTCCTATCATAGGAGATTTTATATATAATGAGTATACCACTATAGGAGTCAGTATCAGCTCTAAAGTAGCCATCATGTGAGATCAAGGTTGAGAGGGTTTGGTCAATATTGTAATGGGTCACCAACCTATAGCCTAACTTGTAAATCCATTGGGTGGTGTGTACATCAAGTTGCACACCCTTAAGTTTACTAATCATATGTTATGGATTTATTACTTGGGTGTGTGTTTTATTAAACCTTTATTATTTGTGAGTCAAGTGAGATTTTACATATCTAAACCTATCTAGGTCCTTTTCACATATCATCATGTATATCCTTACCACATCTCTATCCCATCATTTTTTGTTTATATCCTAGTCATCATCTTTGTCATCCTATCATTATACATATTATCTTTATCCCATCTTATATTTTCTAGTCATACCTACCTATTGTAAGTCATAGCCCCATCTTCCCTTGTACATGTCATCTTATATACCCCATCACATATTTCAATCACATATTATATATCCTTGTCTCATCACTTTATACATAATTTTATTCCCTTTCACATGTTTTTAGCCACATCTTATCCTAATCATTTATATTTTAATCTTAAAAATCCATCTCGCATTACCCATTTTGTCTTTATCCCATCCTAGCCTAACCATATCCACTTATCATTTGTCAAACCTCCTATCATCTCCATCTTATTTGGACAATCCTTATTATCATCATCACCATATTTTTTTCATTCCTAGTCACATCTTGTGTATTTTTTGCATAATTTATTCTCTTGTACATTCTACTAAACTCCCATATTAGTCACATCCACTCATCATCATCGACACACCTTGTCATAAGACCACCTCATCCATAATCAATCACACCTTACTTTGACCTTGCCTTATCCATTAACCACACCATAGTCTTGATCATTACCATATTATTTTTTTGACATACCCCCTTACATATTTGATCATAACCCATCACCTATCATAATCCTATCTTAACTCACCATCCACATTCTATCTTAAGTCCACTTCATCCATAGTCCTAATCATCCCCATAACATCTTTTCTCATTATCCCTTCACCTTGTATATCTTTGTTTTACCTTCTTGTACATAATTCTCTCTCCTGTACATCCTTTTAATCACATCTTATCACTAGACCCATACTTCATTATTCATCCCCTAATCACATCCATATCAGACTTCATCATCCACATCTTATCTTTAATTCATACTTTATCACTTGTCTTGACCTTGCCTTCATCACCCATCTGTCATCAACTCATCTTATCCTAGTTGGATTCTAGGTTGCATAATGGTATAAACCATCCACCTTTCATTACCCCTTTATAATTTCATCATTACACTTATCCTTACTCCATTATCCTAATCACCTTCATAAAATAATCATATCCCATCCTATCTTGAGTTAAATTAGTCTAAATTTTTTAGCTAGTCCTATCATCCATGTCATCCTATCATCCTACTCCACTATCATTTATCCTTTGGTTAGATACTCATACCTAGTAAATATATTTCTAGAATCTTGTCACCTTGTCAATATCAATCTATATAATCCATCAATCTAATCTAGTCTAATCATCTTGACTTATTCACTACTAACACCCATCATATCATCATCTTATTAGTTTTGAATATTAGGCACCCATCATATTCCTAATCTTTTTGATAGATTGATATCTAGGTATTGTTGATAAGTTTTTATCACCTATTACACTATAGTCTAACATTTGATCATAGTCATTAATCTATTAGTCTATCTCATCTCCATTATTAACTATCACACTAGCTCAGTCCTTTCAATCTATTTTGTTCAAGAACCTTACACAATCCTTATCCTACCTGCATCATCCATCATCTATAAACCATCACCATGAAAGTATACCCCACCTTCAATGACCAATATATACATGCCAACAAGGATGAGATCCTTTTCTAACTCATTATGATGGGTGTACCACTTCCTAAAGGTGTTGATCCTCTTCAACTCATTACACCTCCCATATTAGCCCTGTCATGTGAATCTTGTACCAATCCTCCATCCACTAGCCATAAACCACTACCTACCAATTCCCATACTAGAAAGTAGAATCTAATCTTGGCCACCTAAAATCCATCCACCTAGTCATATCCATATGATCATAACTCCAACTCTTCCACATCTAAGTCACAATATGAAGTGGGTCCTTATACTCCCCTTCCCATATCATTGGAATCCATTTTTAAACAACTTGTTGCCACTAACATGATGGTTTATTCATCTATCTGACATCTTGATCCCACTAAACCAAAGCCTTCTTGGTATAAAAATAGCCAATATTTTACATATCATAAAAATTGGGGGATTATTATTAATCGATGTTGACCTCTCCAAAATTTTATCTAAGACCTCATTGACTATGGTGATATAGTAATTGATGATGAACTAGATGCATTCACATCCCTAGGTGAAAAAAAAGAAGAATGCCAAGATTCCCTTTCAAATCATGATCAAGCTCTTCCCTTTCTAAGCCAAGGTCAAGACACCATACCCATCCTACATGATCCCCCCATCCTTAAAAAACCCTACAACACAAAGGAATCTATTCCATATGAACCTAGTCCACCCATCTATTAGATGTCCTTCCATGAGCCTATCATTTTTGAACCCATCATTCATCCATCATCTCCATCTCACCCATCACCTCAAATACCCTTTATTGAGAGGTCAATATTAGACAATACATCTATAAATAGTAGTATTATATCTTTTGAATTAGAGTTAGCTTCAAAGTCAATATTTAACAACTTATCTTATATAGGATCATGTTTAACACCTATATCCATATCAAATTCCTCATTAGAAAGGTCATTCATCATTAATGATAATGCCTATCTTTTAGAGGATACTTATAATCCAAATAACTTTGATTCAATACCAAGAATATATTTTGATTACATTATTGATGCTGACATCATAAATGAGTTCTTATAATCCTTATCTATCAAAAATTATCAGAGTGAGTCTGATCCTCCATTGGATGCATCTATTATAGCTATTCCTAGTGATCCTTTTATTGATCTTAAGGAGATTTTATTTGATGTCAAAACTAGGTCTCCTAGAAACCCCTATGAAGACTATACTATCCCATCACCACTCATTGACTTCATCATGCCTGCACCACCATCTTCATCCATCATGTAATCTTTTCTCCCCATCAATAATTATTTAATCACTTCCCTCCATAAGGATGAATACGAGCATGCTTCATTGGATCCTTCCTTGAGAAATATAATATGTGTCATAAATCCAAAGGTCCAATACAATATTTTAAAATCCATAAATCATAATCAAGTAATCTTTGATCCCATAAGTCAAAATCAAGAAGATTCAAATCATCAACCTTATCCAAAAATGTCTTCTCTTAATGAAGCTTGATATCTAGCACTAGGAGACTATCAAAGCCAAAATAACCAGTGTATGTCAAGTCAAAGATTAATTTTCCCTAGTAAAGCCCACAATCAAGCACTAGGGGTTAGTCAAACTCAAATTTAGATAAATGATCAAACTCAAATGGCTGATCATCCCTCAAATAATCAGATCAAAGATGAGCCATAAAATCAAAGTGTATTAGATCTAGTAAAGTTTTTTATCACTTAGAACCAATCAAATGAATCATGTCCCACATATCTAATGTTGTATAACACTATTAGTCCTAATCTTCCATCAAACATCACCCCATCTTACTATGATCATATCATTCATTATCCTTAATCACCAATCACACCATCATATCCAGATCTTATCATCCATTCAAGTCCCATGCATCTCCATCAAGACCTAATCACATCCAAACCTCTCATCACCCTCCCAAGAAACATTATCTCTCCTAAGGACAATTATGACACCTAGTCTAGATATTTGGAGGGGTCTCCATGAAGCATCAATGAAGGCCACACAGACCCTAACACATCTAGTAGTATGATCACAACATCACACATCCCCATAATACGTGTTAGATAACTAATCCATCAAGTGACCACACCTTACAACTCATTCATTAACTAATAAATCAAAATTCCCCATAAAAATTCTAAAAAAAATCTTTTTTCCAATGGTGAAAACCAGTCTTTTGGCACCTTGGGAAAGTACCATGATGAAAACTATTTTTTGGCATCATGGTAAAATAATCTACTATCTTCATTGTTATTTAACACTTGGGGGAAAATTCATCCATTTCATATCCTCATCCATCCATCCCACTTGTCACATCCCTTTTCCACCTTATCTATATCACCCATCATCTTATCCCTTGATCCATTATTCATATCCATTATCCACTATCATATCATATATCTTATCCCATTTCTTCATCCTTCCCATCTTAATATTCATAAAGAATTGGAATATGTCTTGAGAATTATCCATACACCATCTTGTCATATCCTCTAATAGACACTTATAAAAATAACCATCTAGTTCCTTCATGATGTGGTCATTAGCTATCCCTAATCCATTCATCCTTGATCCCCATCATCATCATCCTTTTCTCATCCCATCCATCATCCCTCCATCCTTCTCCTATTTTTTATGATTGTTGTTCCATTTGATAGTAACACCATTTTTATAATGTACATACATATCCCAAATATCCCTAAAAATTGAAATATGTTAAAGATCCTAAAAATAAAATAAAAATTAAAAAGCCAAAAATAGTCCATGATGTCTTGTCTTATGCCTGATCCCCTAGTCACATTCATATCTATATATATCCAATTTTTCCCATCTTTGGATAACAAATTCAATATTGGAATCTAATCCTAAGTGGTCACCCATCTCTCTATATCTTCATCATGCTATTGGCCTAGGTATTATTGGCACACATCACTTTGTCAAAAATTTAATCTAGCACCCATTGCTTCCTATCAGGGCCTCTTCATATCTAGCATCCATCCAATCACCCTTTTCCACTATGGAAGGTACTTGATTCCATAGTTATCCTTATCATTGCCTCTTCATGTCTATCACCCATTTAATCACTTTTATTATCATGAAAGGTATTTGATCCCATCATCATCTCCTATCCTCCTTACTAGATTAGATCCTTGTAGGGCCTTATCTATTGGTAATCCTTGGCTATCACTTTCATAATCATGATCATTAGACACTTTTATACCTAATTTAAAAACCAAAGTAGTACTCAAATACCTCATCATTTCATCCATCTTTATATCCCAAACTAGGGTCAACATCTTAATCCTTATCATGATCATCCAACCCATCACCCAATCACTCATCCCATCATTAGACAAGATATTATGACATTGCATATAGATACTTGTTTAATATTTGCTTGTTGTTTGTATACTATTTGTCTTGTTTGAATCATGTATATATATTGTTTTTATTTTATTTTATTGGGCAGTGAATGATGATGCTATGAAGACACCAAAAATGTCCTCAAAGATGCAGAGTTCACCTCTTGACCATACACTTTGGGACAATATACTCTTGGTCATATCTATATCATGGGGCATATTTCCAAGTGTCATATTTAATGGATTACTAAAACTATGATGAGATTTATAACACTTGTGATGGCTTAATCATCTCATCACCCTCATTTCCCATCACTAATCCAATCCTATCGACTCATTTGACTAACATCCAATCTTTATCCTCATTTAATCATCTAATTCATATTCTCAAATCACTAATATCATCCTTTAGTCCCTAATCATAATCATCATCATCATTGTCCTCTATACTCTAATCAGAACTACATTAGCCTAAGGTCTTTCTAGACTATTTAGGTAGCACTTGGCCACTTTTTAGTGCTTAAGGATACCTCTACCACTATCTCCTCTTTTGATCCCTTGAATGTTCCTTTGATAGGGGCCTCATCCAAATCCTTTTATTCACTTGATCATATCAATTATTCCCTATCATCAACAACATCAACTTTATCAATTAAATTTGAGCTATACCCATCCTTAATCTTATAAAATCACTAGTCTTACCTTGGCCAACAAATCTCCCTTGCATGTGTCCTTTCTTGGAATAAGTCTAAAGCTCATGGCCCTTTAATCCTATTATCATCCTTTTATAGTCTGTTCCCCCTTAGGATGTGTCTACAACTATGACACCCATCATCGTTATTCCTTGTACATGTATCCTTACTAGTGGCATCATTATAAATTTATAGATCACAATGTCAACCTCGTCTTCTTCATCTTTTATCCCACATCTAGTATCCCATCCCCTCATCTCTCCATCACATCCTACCCTTCATTTATTTTGAGTGGCCATCCATCTCATTCTTTCCCACATGTCCCCTCAAAGGGGAATCATATCCCCTAATAATATCTAATAACATTCATCTATGAGATGGTTTTTATTTGAAATACCATTACTCCTTCCAATTTTCTCCACTCATGATTCCCTTTCAAAGAGGGGGAAAATGTATGCACTAGAATGTACTCACCCTACTAATTATACTAATTCCCGCTAATTTGGCCTAAATCCCATCTTTCCTAGATACATTAACTATTAGCCTAATACCCATATCTCATTATTATATCCCACATAAACTTTATCCCATCCTAAAATCAATTTATCCCCTCATTAAACCCATAATAAACTCCATTACCTACTAACCTACCCCCTAAGCCCACTAGCTAATTTACAATTCAAAAATAATCTAACTATCCACCCACCATGATATACTAGCCTCTCCTAAAAGCCTAAACCCTATCGGAATATTTATATAATGAGAGGATTATAGAAAATTTCCCCAATCTATCCCTCTTCTCTAAAATTTTCTAATTCTAGAAATTTTCATGGAATTAAAAATTCTATGGAAATTTCCTATCCTTTGATATCAATGGCCTAAATTTGAATTTGGACCATTAATATTTCCCTCCTTTCCTATAAAACGAAGTCATCCCTTGACCCTCAAACAATCTATAAAGCTTGTGAAAAATCCATGTCCAATTGTCAATTGATCTAAGTATCCAACATCCAACATCAAGCCATCATACTGTCCAAATTTTGAGTCAAAGTATATCCATTATCCAAATTCAAATCTTGGAATGGAGTTATAAAGAGGTAAGAATGAAGGTAAAAATGTCATTATTATTCTGATTTTGCCTCTTTTATCCATTCTTATTGGTGTCATTAGATTTTAGGTTTTATTACTAAGTTGATTAATATTGCATGAATTTGAAATTTGGTTCATAGTATAAATAGGGACTCCCCCTTTGTTTCATAGATCAAGCTCAACCATAAAAAAATATCATAGAAGCTTACCTATTATATTCTAAATGTTCTAAATTCTATCTTTGGAGAATCTTTTAGTTCAACCTCATACTTCTATTGATAGAAGAATGTCTCCATAAATCTTAATGGAGCCACCCATTTTTCATGGGGTACTAAAATAAGATAAATTTAGGAGATTCCAAAATCCAAATATCCTTTTCACAAGATTGAATATTATTCAAAATTATTTTTTACTTGAATGGCTCTTTAGGCTTCATCTCATCATCAACCTTGTTAACCTTCTTCTTTTCTTTTACTCTCTTATCAACACATGCAGATAACAAGTGTTCTTAACATTCCTTACTATATTTATTCTCTATAGTAGAAAACATCCCATCTTGATTTATGGGTTATTCATGACTCACCTTGTCATTCTTATTCATTTTGGCTACTTTTTCATTTTTGCTTATTTAATTAGTCATATGAGAATCAAGACTTCTCTTGTCTACTAACATGTGATTTGAGTAACCACTATCTATATTTTGAGTTTTCATAAAATCATCTTATTTAATATTTTATTGTGCCTTTAGTACCTTATCTACATATTTTGACATCACGATCCATTTATTAGTGACATGACAATGAACCTTCTTATTTTGGATGAATGACCTAACTCTATTAGGATAGAATTTTTCACACTGTCCTATATTATGATAGCTACAATAGACTACCTTATATATACCATTTGACTAATGATGAATATGATCTCCTTTTGACTGATTTATTCTTATTCCATATTTCCATGAGTATTCATTCTTTGAGGGTCTTCTACATTCTCTTGCTCTATGACCAAACTAATTTCATGAAAAATAATAACCATTGAAATAATTTGCATAGCTTGTAGCATTAAGATGTCTAATAGGTATTTTGATGTTATTATTTTTGTCTTAAATAGTCTTCTCCTTGATTTGAGATGCCTTATTTCGGTCTTCTTTGAATTCAAGACCTAATTTGTTACTTGAAAACTTTTAACTACTTAGGATATCATTTACAACCTCAATGCTCCTTTCAAACTTCACAAAGCTCTTCATCTTTCTAGATGCTTGATCTAACTCAGATTTTAGAGATTTTATTTTAGTTTCATATCTACTATAGTATTATTCTTTATCTTTTAGGCTTGTTACTATAATCTCTTTTTGGGTTTCAACTGCACATCCTTTCTTAAAATAATCCAATCTTCTCCTCAAAGTCCTTAACCAGTGACTTCAGTTTCATGTTCTTCTTCTTCACAATCTTCAACTCTTCTAAAACACTCATGACTTCTACTTTAAGGTCCATTTCAACTTCTTCTATGTAATATTAATCTTCATTATCTAATTTTTCATTAATCCCATGTCAGAAACCCTCATTATCTAATTCTATTCTTATGAATAGATTTTTATTATTATCATGATTAGATTCATTTATGTCATCTTCATTGTTAAATGTGTCATAATAACTTACATTTGATGATCTACTTTTTTGGTGTATAAATCCATTTTATTCTTGAAATATCTTTTCCTTCCTTCAATATTTTTGAATCCTATTTTGTTCTTATTAGACATATAGATATTTCTATCATCTCTATGAGATTCATAATGTTCTTCATTATGTTCAAATATGACCATATTATGACACTTAGTTTCAAAATGACTTGTCCTTCCATAGCTAAAACATTTAAAGGGTAATATACCCTTGTAATTACCTGAGCTAGATATTATCTTCTTAGAAAAAATAGCTATGAGTTCATCATCATAAATTCTTAAACATGCCTCATCTTTTACCTCTTTGATTTTTTAATTATTCTCAACCTTTAAAGTGACTTCCTTCTTGAGAGGTCTTCCTTCATTTGATCTCATCACATAGGTAGCCAAGATGCCATGAAGCCCATCTATCTCTATCTTGTCTAAATATTGCATCTCTTATACTATAGACACTTTACAATCAAACCTAGAATTTAGTTATCTCAATACCTCTTGAATAATAGTAGACTCTTTCAATTCTTCTCCTAGTCCTCTAATGATTTTGATAACTTCATCAACTCTTAACAAATAGGATATAATGAATTCATCTTCCTTCATCATCAAGATTGCGAACAATCTCTTATGAGTCTTTAATTTATATATCTTCACCTTGGTGTCTCCTTTATAGATGGTCCTCAATTTATACCTTATATCTTTGGATGAAACACAATGCATTAATTTTACTAGCTCTACCTCTAATAGGCCAAATAAAATGGTATTCATTTCCTTAGAGTTATTCTCACTAGAATTATTACCTTCTCCATTTATTGGTGGAATTAGAAGTGCAATAAATCCATCCATAACTAACTACCAAATATCATGTCCTTATGACATAAAATATATGTTCATTCTAACATTCTAAAAGGCATAGTAAGATCCACTGAATAATAGAGCCTTACTTATAAAGAAACTACCTTAAGCTTGTTGACTAGTCATCTATACTTCTTAGGATCTCCTTTAGGATGTCAAGCCTATTTAAATAACCTGGTCTAATAGAAAATGTTAGAAATAAGATGAATGAGAGGGGGCTGAATTAGTCTTCAAAAAAAATCATTCAATTCCACTTAACTATGTGTGAACCATCTTAGCATGCATGTAAAACTTAGCAATAACAATAAGCAAAACATAAGAGCATGAAACATATGAACATAAAATATATGTGGGAAACTCTCTTGAGGAATAAAACCCACTAATGAAGCAAATGGACTATAATATTGTAAGACAAAAATCAACATTTAATTGAGCATCTACTCAATTTGGAGCACCAACCTTAATCTATTAAGTAATAACTTGATAGTCTTTAGTGAATCACCAACTCAATAAGGAGAACCAACCCTTAATTTACCAATCACCCACTTGGATTTAACAAGCTCTAACTTTCAAGGAGGCACCAACCCCATAGATGAATTAGTACCAACTCAACCACCTTATTATTTGATCACCTTAAAATATATATATTAATTATATAATAGATGATGATATACTCTTTCATATCTTCTATCTCTTCAACTCTCTCAAACTGATCTTCAATCATATTTGCTCAACTAGTCCTCTTCATGGCTTGATTAGGTATTTTGAACTTGATCATCAAATGTTAAACTTCTATTAAATATTCATGATATTTATGTTGGTTCACATGACCTCCTTCTACTCAAAAATGATCTATGTCATTATCTTATATTTTTAAGGTCTTGATCTCTAAGCACCCCTTTAGCATCCCCTCTTCTCTTCCTTTAACCATACAAAAATAGGCCTAACTACCTTGATTTTATAAAAATAATTCAATCACATCTTTTTAGGTTAGATATACATTTAAATCACTTAGGTCATCTATGAATAGGTTAAATAATATTAAAAAATAAAATGCCTTAGTCATGAATCAATCACTACAATAGGTCATCCATACATTAATTACCCCTTACTCCACTTTTAAGCTTATAAAGACCTAATAAGCCTTCTCATTAACATGTTACCATTTGATCTTTCTTGAATCTTATCCAAACACCTTAAATGGTAGGAAAATGTCATAATCCACTCCAATATCCCTTATATAAATTTTATTTAGATCTACAATACCTTTTAGGTCCAACTACCACTTGAACCCTTACTCAAATTACTACTTATAAAAGACCTACACATATACCAAACTCTATCTTGAACAACTTAGACATATAGTCAATTTTTACAAACAACCATGGATAAAAATTATATATTTAGAAACCTCATGATCCCAAGGTCATATTTAACTTTATATGATGTTTTAAATTATGTTAAACATTCTCAAACACACTTCTACAAAATGTTCATTCATAATTACCAACTGAATCCAAAACATAGTCAAGGAAATATGAACATCTAACACATGATTGAATATCTTAAAGGTATTTAAATTCCTGTACATTGTCATCCAACATCCTTAGAGCATAATCAATTAATTATATCATGAGATCTAATTATAACTATTGGTCTTATAGACCAATCTTCTTATCTTCTCTTTCATATACTCTGCTCAATCAAATAAGCCATTTTGGCTTCAATGTTTCAAATTTTTACATCAACTTCAAAGATTATTTAAAGCATGGATATATTATTCAATACCTAGACAACATCATCCTAGATTTCAATGCATCACTCTTATATAAAAACACATCAAAAATCATCTTCTCTCTTATGTCTGATTTCCTCACTGTCTATACTATACAACTTATCAGTGACTAGCCAACTTTGATCATTGACTTTGTACATATGATATCTATAAATAGTACATAAATGTTCATGAAGATCAACTAAAAGTCTCACACTTTGATCTTCATTCATTTATAAACTTTAACCTAGTCAACATTGTTTACTACAACAAATCTTCAAAAGATAAGCATTTTTATGTAGATTCTTCTCATTCACCTGAGAAACCAATCACTCTTAGAGATTCCTAGGAGAGTTAAATTCAACATCCAATCACTTTTATAACCATAACAGACAATTTTGAGCTATTTTAACCAATATTTTCAACATTTGATCACAACTAGGTTTTATGAGGGTTTAGATTAACTTTCAGTCTTAACCATCTTTCATAAAACATAACTCCTCTTTTTAAAAACCAAAACTTGGAACATTAATATATAAAACTTAATAATATACTATGAATATATTAGGATGTCATGTATAAGTTACATGTGCCAATAAGGATTAAGAAAATATTCTCAGATAGATAACTCTTCATTATATGCATTTAAAAAACCTTAAAACACTTTTCAAAAAAAATCATTGCAAACAAAGTCATAAAAATTCTTACACGTACTTATAAAAACTTGAATCACCTTTGTAAATTTTCTCCTACTCATTCATGTC
>JARHVA010003434.1:827500-842500 GCA_037957365.1 Torreya grandis
TGCTATTTAATATTCTACTTTTTAATATTTATATATAGACTATATTGGAATAAAAAGAGGTACATATATGAGTAAGTCACTAGGTAACTCATATACATACCCCCTTATATCATATTACATCATGATTTAGTAGTAGAGAGTTTTGTATGACTGAAAATGACTCAAATTTTAAATTTGAATTGTTTAATGAAAAATTGGGTCAAAGTAATGTTATAAATGAGACATTGTCATTTGGTTGTACTTATAGTTTACATGTGTTTGTTTATATGATTTAGATAGAGGAATGGATTTCATGGTCCATTGGATTGTTGTATGTACTACTGATAGTGCACACATGTGTTCTAATTGTCTCTCAATATCCACACTATTTTATATGCTCTTATATGAATGGTAGGGCCAATCTCAAAAGTGATGTATGTTGGAAACCATTGGTATATGGTTAGAGGTAAAGCACTTGGATGATGCTCTCCCACTATTAGCTAATTTAACTAGATGGAATTATACTTAGGCTATGTGATGAATCATGGAGTTATTTTGTGTAGCTCATATTGTAATGTTGTACTCATATTTGTATATTTGGCATTGTATTAAATTTTTACCTTATTATTTGAGTGGTATTACACACAATATTTGATGTGTCATTTGTATATTACTCTATAAATAAAAATAATAGTAGATGTAAACATATTTATGATTTATTTATGGAATATAACAATAATTTTAATACTTATTTCATTTTATTATACCATATGGATATTTTTTTAGCTTATCAACTATTGTATATCTCAGGTACTAAATGGGGTTGATTTACCTTATGGAATGATACGATTATAGCATTTGTTATTGGATTCATTTATTTTTCGAGTAATAAAGAATTATCTATAAATACTCTTAATAGTAATTAAAAATAAAATAAAAATTAGTGTAACTATTGGTTAGTATATTGAGATATAACATGATCACATTCATTTATTCTCATTTGGAGTAGAGGATGCACCTAAAATGTCATTTTCATAACTTAAATTTCAATGATCTTGTGACATACCTTTGACATAAGTTGATTTTCCCTTTTCTCTTAGGCAATCCATGTTGAATAGTATCTCTAGTGAGACCATCCCCTTGGGTGTGTTATTTGTCTTCAAATTTGTTATCCCATACTCATCTAGACTAGAATATTCTCAACCATCTTCTTCAATAATTTGATTAGGATAAACCTCAACATTGGTGATGAATTATAAGATGTGTTGTTCATTATTAAAGACTTAGAAATTTGTCAATGTTATATGGGACTAAGGGAGGAGAGACAAATTCTATTAAGAATATTCTCATTATTGAATTGGAAATGGGATCCAAATTACTTATAGTGATAGATAAGGAACTTACTATGTATTTTTTCCTAGATAATGACCGAATGCCAAATACATCAAAATATTATATTAAATTCCACACCTAGTTGTAATATCTAGATAAATACTTGTTATTTCATGAATATTATCTGCTCACTTATTTAACCACTAACTTAGAGTCACACAATGCTTTTATGTTCTTAAATTTTCTTCCAAGAGTTAATTGAAGCCCATGAACTAGTGCTTCCTGCTTAGCCACACTATTTTTATAAGAAAATTGTAAATAGTAAGAAACTATATGAAATTTACCTCTTAGATTAATCAACTCAACTGTATCGTCACATTCACTCTTATAATTGAAACCCTTTAAATTTAATTTCCACAAGTCATACCCTATAGTGTGTGTTGATGGTCTTTACAAGGGAAGTGCTACTTCACTGTTAACTTCTAGGTGTAGTCAACCATATTTTATTGAGTACATGTTTTTCTTTGTAGATAGTAGATACCCATTATATCAATAATTGGTATTAGGAATAGGTATAGTGGTATTTGTAATTGTTTCTTCATTATTAGAAGAGCTTACAATGAACTCTTTATTTTTTATTAGATGGTCTTGCCTCATGCCTTCATATTTTATTAAGCATAATCTAAGATTTTAAGCCAACAAATACACTTTATCCATGTCTTTCATGGGATGATCAAGGGTAGAACATCCACTGTAGTTGTTTCATCTTGAGAATAACCTATACACCCCTCATTCTTGCCTATATTATCAAGCTTAAAATATTAACATGTTAGATCAATATAATGGAATGAGACCATATCCAAGGCATAAAAGAAGTCTTCTTCATTCAAATAGTCAAATTATTCTAATTATATAAATTTTTGTACACTCATCATGTTAATAGGGAGGTTAATATGGGTACCCTCTTCCTTGTCACGTGAATACACACCAGTTTATGACTCATCATAAAGTATTTCATTCGTTCTATTATATTTGATGATCTTGTGAGTCATTTTCAACTCATGCTCAATTTTTATCTTATTAGGTAGACCATGCCATGAATTTCACATGTTAATTTTGTTTTCATGTAGATATTGAGAATATTAGGCTAATCTCTAATCAAGAGCATGATGTAGGCATCCAGTATACCCACAACCTAGATATTGATAAGTGTTGAATCCATGGATCTAAGGTCAATTGCATATTAATATGGTTCAATTTACCCACCACTTCACATATGTTTTTATCAAGATTAAAAATCTTTTGATTTGACTTAGTAGGCATAAGACCCAATAATTGGCAAATGTCATATAGAATCACATTCTGAGAGAACCCTAAATCAACTAATTAATTATGTAAGTTTTTGTCAAAAAATCTTAACCATTATTAGAAAACGTGGAGTCTCTATTTTTTAGTTATACAGAGCAATATGAGCATCAAAATTTATTTTATAATATTTTCCTTTATAATCATAAAATTATTTTAGTAGCAATTATATTTGATTAGAAATTTGAAGCATGTAAAACATAGTGATATTTTCCTTAGTTTTCTTAAGATCTTCAACAATATCATCGATAAGTTTGATGTTTTTTTATTACTTTCCATATAGGGTGTGTGTTATATAGTTCTTTGATTAATAAAATATGGGAGGTCCTTTAGGACAGGGAAAATTATTATATGAGTTTACATCAGGTTGGACTTGGGTGTTACTTAGAGGTGTAGAAGTAGTCAACGTATTAGTTGATCTACTTCTCAACTAATAAGTATTCCCAATTTGGAAATGCCTAAATATGTGGACTTCATCTAGGTTGTCTTCAAGTTAATTTTCATCCTCAAATAAAAATTCAACATATATATTCTATGCATGATTAGCTATGTTATGTAATATGCACCAAGATTTTAAAGCAAAGTCTGTTAAATTCCTAGAATGGGAAGCATTATTATTGTTCTGATTGTTACTATCAATAGGACTAGGCACATTACCATTATTGGGTCTAGTATTCCGTTACCTATTAGGCATCTATAAACTAAAATCTATACCTTAGGGTGGGTTATTTACATTAATATTTGTGTTTTTAGGAACATGAATTTCAAAATTAACCACATGATTGGATAATCTTTCAACCATTATTTAAAAGTGCCTAGTTATGGGTCCACACTAGTGCTCAATTAGAATACTTTTTGATATTGTGGGTTATACATAGATGAATTTGGATTTAGTAATGTCAAGGTAGCAATAGGGTCATGGTTGTGAGAATTTATAGTAGGTGTCTAAGGATTTAAATATTATGGGACCATCTATTAAGTGCCACTAGATATACCATACCCATGAGTATTTATTATTATGTCCACATTATTGTAATCCATGGGAACCAACTATCAATTATTTGTTTGTGGCACGACATGATTGGGAGGCATGTATGTAAAAACATTAGTCATGTAATTCTTGGGTATCAGGTTATACACTAGGATAGGACTACCAAATGTATCACCCAAAATAGGATTCATGAGTAGTGTGTTCTACATATAGCCTGATTAAGCATGGGGATATAATTATATGTACCAGATTCTCTCAAAGATGATTAATAACTTGCACTATATACTTTTGGTACCATTTGGTGTTCTATGTTCATAGCTTCATTATAAGCCAAATATATGGATATAAGTGTAGCTATGATTCTTATAGGGAACATTGGCATCAAAGTATCAATATCCATCAAGTAGGTATGAATGGTAGGGCCTTATACTAATACATATGGTGCATTTAATATTTGGTATAGTTTATGGAATTGAAAATTAAACATTCTCATGGGTTCATTATGATCTCTTCTTATAATAATAAAATGGTGATATAGAACAACAGGGTCAATGGGAAGTCTAAAATAGTTTACAACCATTGTTTCTAACTCATCCCAAGAGGTGATAGACCCATGTGGTAACCCAAGATAACATGCATAGGAAACCTCCCCCAAAGAATATAGAAATAACCTATAGACAACATCCTCATATTGGACTTGCATTCTAATAAGTGAACTTTAAATTATTAGTTATGTTATTATTTTATTTAAACTCCTTCAATTATGTATTTAGGAAAAAAAATTATGCATTCTTGGGTATATCATGAGCTATGCCTATAACATCCATATGGAAATAAATTCCTTGACCAAGTTAGGCCATGGAGTTGGCCATTTTTATATGTTGAGGTATAATTAATATATTAACCAAAGGTGTACTTGGAGCTTTAGGTAAATTTTCCAACTGATTGGATATATTTATCTTTCTCTTTACCTTTATTACCTCTAGGCTTTCTATGATTTTTGAGTTATAAAAGCTATAAATTAATTCCAATAAACTTAATCCTTATATTTTCCATATTAAAATTTTAATTTAATTAAGGTGAATAATGTTCCAAAGTTTTTTCTATTTATGTTTTGGTCAAAAATTTTAGTTTGAGGTTTAGACTTGCTTCTATCACCGAAATTTGTTGGTCAATGTTTTAACACATCAACACTAGGTAGGGATTTTTAATCTATACCTCTCCTAAAAGGAAGATGATCCCATGAAAATATGCTTCCCCAAGGTCTAAATGTATTATTTCTTTGTATGTCAATATTCATTGAGTTATCTAATGTGAGCCATTTCATACAAAGGGCCTATTTTATTAACTAAAATAAAGAGTTTCCTATGCTTAGACATTCATCAAGAGACTATATGTTCCAATGGAAAACACTATAATATTGTTTCCTTAAACTAAAATTAAGCTTTCTAAGATTTTCACAAGAGGGATAAGGTTTATTTATCTACTCGTACCACATTCATGAATGCTATAATGATGATAATTAAAATATGAGATAGTAATCAACATAAACATTTAATTTCAAATTGTAATCATTGATACCCAATTAATAAAATAGAAAAATCCTAAATAAATAAAATATACAAGAGATAAAATCATGTTTCTATGAAAAATAATCTTGAAAGCTCCTAATTGAGAAAATACATTGAAACCAATCCTTCATTGAGATAGACCTAGATCAATTTCAACCAAAGGACGGTGAAATAGTATGGTGAAAGTTGTTGATAAGAATGGAAGGTCATCACCACCATATACATGATTAGGAGATAATTAAAATACTTAATAACACACCAATTATAATTATAATGTCTTTTGATTATTAATACTAAGAATTATAGTATTAATTACATTACATAGCTTCATAGCATAATATTAAGAGCCAAAATAGGTAAAAGAGAAGAGACTAATCTATTAAAAATAAGAAATTACAAAAAGTAAAGTTTTCTAGAATAATTTCCCTCATTCAATTCACAAAATTCTATCTATTATTACACTATAGGATCTAATCTTTATATACCTCTCCCAAAGGAGATCTCAATTCAAATTGTCAATTTCCAGTTTTGGGGTAGTTACAAGTATTCATTTCTGACTGGAAAAGGTGGTTGAATGCATATGAAAATTATGATATATTTTACACATAAGCCATGGCTTGTATCTGTAATATATCCCCATTATCTCTCAATATTACATTATTATCTATTATGTTTGTCTCATGATCTAAACATTCCCTCCACACTATGATTGATTTCCTTAGTTACTATCACATTGAAGTCTATAAATTTTACATTTAGTCTATAGTCTTTGTGCCTAATTTCACTCTTGAGTATATTGAATATTATTATTTTAGCCTTGATGGCCTATATAGGACAAATGGGTTGTTAATCTTCTTTTTTCACTATTTATCACTATGAAGCATGTTAATTATGGACTCAACTCTCTCAGCGAAGACTTTCATCTAGCCTAGGTCATTTTGAGTATACCACATGACATGATCATAGTAAACCAGGCCTTTAGGGGTCTCATGGATACACCCAACACTCCCCTAGGTCATTGAGTCCTTGTGGTGATTCCATGTGACACCATTACAGGCCTTAAGATCCCTAGGCTATTGTCAAATGTCATACACACTACCTAGGTGAATGAGTCCTCGAAATAATGCCATGTGGGATCATCATGGGACCTCTATCTCTCTAGTGATTTTCTTTTTATCTCCACTTGGATAGGTTGCTAGGTCCCCACAATCATTCCATCTAGCATGATATTGGTACCTTGAGGCATGGTTGTGGGGAATTAGGGAACTTCACAACCTTTAATAAAAAATCTAAGTATTTAAAACCAAATGAGCTCCCAAGTGAATGAGATCATGCCACATTGTATAATGTCATTTAACTTGGGGATTAAGAAGTAAATATCTAAAAAATGAAAGTAAAATCATAATTTCAAAGGTAAAGATAACAATTCAGTAGATAAAACATGAAAATTATCTAAGGTATTTTAGAAAGCTTGAATTTTAGACCATTATTGAGGTTAAATACATAATTTGATAGTCCATAACCATGAAATAAAACATTTAATAAATATTCCAATAATGTAAATCATTTAAAATAGAGATTTAAACTCCAATAATTTAAAATACCTGACCACCTTAATTTCAAATCCTGAAGATAATCACATAACAACCCAAATTTCATAAAAAAATTCCATTTTTTAAGGCTTGAACATTAACAATTACAATGTATGAACATTTCTACAATCAAGCCTATAATAAAATATATACCAAGTCTTTATAATGGAAAAATATAAATATTGGACTACTCTTAATCAAAATAAATCATGAGAATGGCCCAATTAGACTCAAAAAATACTTGGATAATGATAATAAAGTTCATGATGTTGGAATTGACCAATATATAAGATAAAACATTGAAACATTCAGTCATTTGGTCATGGACTAAGTTAGATTAAATGGACAATTATAAGTCAAATTTTACCAAATGATAAAGTTTAAAACATTTTAAAATTGGAATTTTATGATGGCTATGAATTTTTTAGCTTAGAAAATTCACATTTTGATCTTAATTGGACCTAAATACTATTAGCCAATTTTGGCTACCACAATGAGACTTATAAAAAAATTCCATTCAGCTCATTTTGGATTTATTTAGAATCATCTAGTGTTTTCAAATAGCCCTTTAGGATGGTTTCCCTTTGTGTTTTGAATTGTTTAAGTTTCTTTTAGATAATTTAAGGTAATGTGGTTTCTAGGTTGTTTAAGCCTTCTAGTGCCTTTTCCTTGTACAAGTCATTAAGGTTAGTAATAATGGGGTGGTACTTTTTGAGTTCTTAACATGTTTAATAGGTTACTTTTATGTCTTATACATTTCATATTATATCCAAGGACAATAAGTCATTTTGAACCTTCTCTATATTCCACTAACATGTATAAACTTGTCAAAGGTGACTTTAAAACCCCAAAAGGTGAAAATTAGATAGAAACATACTTTAAATGACTTGTGAGTAGTTTTATAATGTGAATTTGGTAGGCACATTACATTATATGGTAGTTTCAAATTGGAAAATGGTTAGTTATTATAGTTTCAATGCCTAAAGAAGGTAGTTCAGTCACTTGTATAGATTTAGAGGTCTCATATTTAGATGAAAATTGTTTTAGTGTATATGTATCTCTCTTAGGGTGATACCTATGTCGTTTTGGTCTTCATAGGTCTAATCATGAAAAAAATACATTGCCTCTCCTATTGTCCTTTTAGTTTGTTCATTCCATATAGAGGAGAGAGAATGGGGATCTAATATCTTGGGAATAAGAGGGGGTATTAATTGAATTTATATTTATGTCATTTCTATTTATATTGAACCCTCCTCCTTTATGAACAATCATTAAAAAGGTAAGGTGGTCTAAAATCCTACAAAAACCTGACTAACTCAATTTTATTATGGAAATTATAGTATTAAGATCATTAGAAGCATGAGATCAATGCGGTAATATCTAGGGGGCCTTAACAATATACATTAATGATTTTCCAAACCTAACTTGGCACTTATGAGCTCAAGGAGGTAAGAAATTTCCATTTATGGTGAGTTGTAGGAAACAGAGAGGTTGGTGGTTTAGTTTGGTTTGTTTTTAAGTATATTCTAAACTTATATGATCTTAAAATTACCTATATCATTCCCAAAATCTTATTAATATCCTCTTTAATTCTTTATCAATCACCGAGGATATTAAAATATGAGGGAATAGTAGTTTTGAACAAAATTACACACATTAACAGATTACAACAGAGCCTCCAATGCATGAAAGAAATGATAGGTGGGTTTTTATTTAATGGTTTATATATTTAACCTCATTAATTCTTATCATGAACATTTATTAGATCCAAAACAACTGAATGATCATGTTCTCATGGCCACCAAGGAACTATGTATAGTTTGCATCAATTGTAGGTCAACATGTTGAGTTGTGAACCTAAAGAAACTAATGTGTGAATTGGTTTCATATATAGCTAAATTATATAAAAATAATATAATAAATCATATAAGGAATGTCTTTAACACTATCTTATCTAATCAAACCTCAGTAATCCCAAATTGTAGGGTGTGTATAAGTTTGCTTACACAATAGTGAACTAAAAGGGTCCAAACCTTACATTTTCATTGGTGTATGAGTGTTATAACCTCATGATAAGTTTTTGAATAAATTTATATGTATTTTTGTGTCCAAAATTATCAATTATTTATTCATTCATAACCCAATTAAATGAAATGTAGACCTACAAATCTGTGACCTATAGGTCTCTTTGTCAAGAAAATACCAATGAATCTTATATGGTAAGATAAAGTATAAGGGTCAATAGTCTTATATAAAATATATGAAAATAGTGTGGATAGGTTTTTATTTTGAGTGAGAAACAAAAGAGTGAGTATGATACTCACTTTTGAGGTAAAATATGAACATCAGGTCAAGAATCATCACGTATAGGCTTGTTAATGCAGAAGTGAGAAAGGTTTCTTTTATGATTAGAAACATAAGAGTTAATAGGTTATGTAAAGTTTATATTAATAATTATACATTATATAATCCATTTATTATCCATTAAAATACCAAGGAGGAATAAATAAACATCTATAGTCTCAATATAACACTCCCAAAATGGACTGCACGCACATAGATGGTGAAGGCTAAGGTGCACTAATCACTTGAGTATATTTGTGAACTTAGAGATATTTAATTAAATTAATTTAGTTTTTTTATGATTTTATATGAATTTATAAACCTTTATCAATCATTTATACCAAATAATGTTCACAAGAAATCATTCTAGTTACCTTTCGGGCTTGAACATACAACTAGTTTAGCGTTTTAACCATTTTTGGTTTACCTATCTACACAAGGTTTTAGATCCTCAAATTTGAGATGAATAGTTATTATGAGGTCATAAAAGTTAATAAAAAATTATTTTAGAGTTTCAAACATGTGATGTATGTATAAATACAATTCTCAAATTCATAGGCCTAGAGACTTAATTGAGGGCTAATATATAGATAGATACAGAGAGATAGATTAAGTATACCTACATTTCATGTTTTATCGTGAGTTTTTTAAAAAAAATAGGAAGACTAAAATTGGTACTCAAATATATTTTTGGTTTTCTAGGATAATATGTGGAATGTTTTAGACAAGGAACTTTATATGTTTTGAGGGCTATAAGAAGATGAATACCAACAAGTTTGAGCACTAGTATGAAAATTATATGAATGTTTTGAAGTAAATCAGGGTTAAAATGCCTTTGTGACTTGTAATGGGTATTTACATGAATCTTAATAATTTTTATACTCGAAATAATAGGGGATAAATGACCAAAATAGGCCCTTTAAGGCTAGAAAGATCAATTTGCATGCAAACCCTACCTAGGCCTAATGTCAAGCTTATGTCCAAGTGGGGGGTGAATACAAATGAAATTTAACATGAATGAAATTTAAAATATTTAAAAAACCTATAAATTCCACTTAAAACTCAATCCAACTATCAAAACACCATTTTGAGGCATAAATCATTTTGTCGGCCTTCATAGAAAGTCTGCCTAGCCCAAGAGGTATTGTCTTCTCTTTGGAATTATATAGAGTATTTTAATGGGATATCAAGATCATAGGGAGTTTTATGGGACATTTTTTAGTAATAATCTATGTAATTAGTTCATTGGTTAATATCCTATCATTTATGAATAATTGTTAAGATGATAAACAGGTCTCAAGCTATCGAGAAGACTAAAAAGAGCCTAATTTTTGAGTTTTATTATCTAAAGGGTTATAATACATTTTTTTGGTATTAAAATAATTATAAAAACTTATATAATTATCATTATCATCTTATATAAATATTTTTTGGAATGTTTGGAGTGGTAAACACAAGGAAATGGCTTAGAAACATAGGATGTAGGTCAAAATTTAATAGTTTGGAGTGTGTGAATGTCTCTACATCATGTAAAAAGGAATTGCAAGCCTAAAAGGAGGTCCAGTGGCCTCCTAAAATTCATTAAAAATATCTAATGGTGAATTGGTGGTTTCCAAGCTAATATATTAGACCTAGACAAACTTGTCTCTCATTTGTATAAAGAAAATGAATTTGGTAGGCCTATGTAAAGGATTCTTCACAAGACTATGACAAGGAGGTTTCAAAGCATGATGAAGAAAATAAAGATTCAATTATGCATGTGTTAATATGGATGCTTATAACTTCCATCCATGTAAAGAGAAGGAAGATTTGATGAAGACCAAGAGTCACTCCTACACCAACTCTATGAAGAATTCATCATCAAGCAAGTTGACACATATAAAGGAGGTTCCAAGGTTATTTCTAAATCCTTTATTACTTGTAACTAATCCTATAATAGTTATACTTGTCAATTATCTCCTCTATGCCTCTCTCTCTATCCCTCTCTCTCCTTTCTCAATTTATCTATAACTATGTTTGATTTTTAATTTTGTAAGGATCCTCCATCATGAGTATGGTAAAACCTTGCTCTTTTGTAATGACTCTGATTAATATATAGTTGATTTTTACTTCTTTTATGTCTAAATTTATTGTAAATAATTGAATTATTGATGAAATCAAGTGTGAACTTATCTCACATTAGTTTATTATCTAGTTCTTCTTGACTCTATGTAGTTTAGCTCACTATTGAAAGTTGTAGAGAGTGTCATCATTAGTCACTTATTGATTAGAAGTGGTATGAATCTTTGATATTAACCCCAAAATATATTACCTCTTGGTAAATAACTAATGTGATAGATGAAACTTGACATTAGTGCATGTCTTTCAATCTGATAGGTCATAGTACATATGCAATAGGTGTTATTGATCTCAATATTTGGTGTATCACCTCCTTAGTTAGGTTTCTTTCATGTTATCCTTCTCCTTTTTCCTTTAAAAGCTAGTAGTGTAGGTTTGTGAGCCTAATTGATACATCAAGGGGAGTTAGAACTATAATCTATAGGTTTAGGCAACTTAGAGGTCACCAAAAACCTAGGATAAATCCCATTGTATATCTAAATTGAGATGTCTTGAATCACCCTGTCAAGTGTGAAAACTTGAGATATAACAATTCTAGCATGCCCAATGAGACTAGTTTTCATTAATTGAAGAGTTTTTGGTGCTGCTCTTCAGTACCCAACCTTTGGATTCATGAAATTGAGAACCGATGGCAACTCAAAGTGAACCATGGCAACTACAAGTAGCCTATATGCCTCAAAACATATAAAATTGGTATGTATCATTACTCTTTTGATCAAAATGCTTCTTATTCACCTTCATATCAAGCTTGTCAAGATAATTATATTCATGACTTTACCCCAAGTGGTCCTCAAGTAGTAACATGTCAACCTTACCAAGGCTATCAACAACCATATTTTTGATCTCTTAATACAAATTAGCATCCTTTAACTCCTACTCATCCTTCTAGTCAACCTTGTTAAAATTATTTTTCTTATATTCCAAATTTATTTGACTTAAAAAAACCCTTATAACCTTGGAAATGCAAATAAGGAAAATTGATAAAGAGAGGGAGCTTGGCTTGATGATCTATGATATTTATATTCAAAATTAAAATAGTCAAATGATTAAGCATATGGTGCATTCACTTAAGGTTGGGTGGGTAACCATTGAGAGAGAAAACCAACATTTACCAATAGATGAAGTCATGGAGATAAAAATACTAATTCAATGTCTTGAGAAAATATAAATAATAAAGAGAGGAATAAAATTTAATATATTCAACCTTGTATGCCTCTTCCTCATCCACATTAACCTTATGTTTTTCTAAACTCAGCCCAAGTTATAATATGTCATCAAGATATGCATATGCTAATGAAATCTTCACTCACTCTCCCTCAAGAGCCTAATACCATTTCATCTTGGAGACCTTATTAGACCAAGACCCATAATTATGTCATGCCTATTCTTGATAAGGAGACTTATCTTATGCCTATCTAAAGTCAAGAAGAGAAGTATATAGAGGCTAATTTGAAGGATCTCTCAATTATTTCAAGATATTTACTTACACTCTAACATGAACTTATAGCCATCCATAAAGTTCAAAAAAGCTCCAAGTTTGACAAAGCAATTGAAAAATGGAAATAGAATAATACAACATCCTTAATTCAATTTTATTATTCATCACTGTAACATAATTATGATCAGCTTACTAGTTCTAAATTCCTAAGCTAGAAGGACACTCTATAAAGTTTCATATAAGCTAGTGAAGCCTCTCACCCTTCCACCCTCTCTTTTTTTGAATGAAAATCAATTGCACTAAGAGCATAAAATAAATTTTCAAATTTTGAAGAGAGTTTGTGAAAGTTAGGTGGTAAGGTGGAAGATCTTGAAAATGAAGATCAAATAACTACAAGTGATCTTTAATAATGCTATGAAGATAATTTTTCCATTGTGTATGTTGATTAAATATTTCTTGGGACTCTTATTTATCAAGAAGGAATTAAATATATCTTAAATGATGATGTATGAGATGATAATGATGGTGTAATGCAAGCTAATATGGAAACCATCCCTTGTCAAAGTAATTCCATTGAAAAGAGAGAAGAAAAGGATCTTTATTAGGCAAGGAAGCAATTCTACCATATATTCATGGAAGAAATTGACTTGCTTAGAAATCATGTCAGATCTCTAGAACAAGTAGGTGAATGTTAACATTAAATTGGTAAATTTGGTATCCTCTTAGAAGAGGATGGATCAGGTTTAACACAAGATACACATGATTATTTGAGTCTTTAATGGGAAGATGAACCTCTATTCTTCATAGAGGAAGAAGAAGGCAAATATAGCTCTCATGGATTGATCTTTGATGAACAAGAAGGTGAATATTTAGAAGTTGAGCAAGTTATAGATAAACATGAGGTAAGTATTATTAAAGGTACATTTGCTATGTATCTTGTTAAATATTATGGGCATAAAATATAACTTTAAGAATATAGCTTATAGCCTTGTCATGAGTCTTTTAAATCATTTAAAGCATTTGACCAACCTATTTTTTCTCAAGAGAATGGAAAGGTTGAAATTGAACTTGGAATGCTTTCAAGTAATGAAGAATAAGTTTCATTTTAGGAAGAGCTAGAAAACTTTTACTCTAGTTTTGATGGTGAATTTATACCATATAAAGTAAGGAATAATAATTTTGTCTTTTCCAATCAGTATGATCAAAAGATGAATGAGAAAGGTGTTGAAGACAACACCATGTTTGATGACATTTTTGAGTCTCATGAGAAGGTTTAAAGAGGCCTTTAAGAAATGTGGAAGTATTACTTAGACATGTTTAATGAGTTTTGAAGAGCTTAGAAGTCTAGAACCTCAAAAATAAGTTGTTGATGAAGAATTCAAATCTCCTAATAATCTAACAAGTCTTATTAGTCATCACTAAGAGGTAAAATTTCATGGTGTAGTAAATTATGATGAATATGACACTCTTCAAGCTAAACATGAATGAAATTTGAGAATCTAATTGAAGATGAGGTTGTTGCATCCTTCATAATTAAAAATGTGATGAACTTGGAGTCCTCTCATGTTTCCAAAGATGAAAAACAATATGAGGTAAGAATTTAAGATCAAGATGAGTTTAACATTTTTGGAGACATGTTTGATACTATACATATACCTAACGCCAAGCCAAATAAGGTGATGTTTAAAGAAGGAGTTGCCCAAGTAATGACAAAACATGAGAAATAACATGTATACCATCCTTTTTTTAGTCATACAAAATGCAAAATTTGGTAACTTGAGTGTGGATAATGACACCCAATCCATAGCTCCATATTCCTTGCTCACATGACCCTCATAGGCATGTTTTCACTAATTCCTAGTCCTTTTTAACCTCTTAGACTAAACCCTTATAGACCCACATTATTGTTTCCATGCTTAATCCATCCAACTCCATGTGCATTTTGGCCTCTAACAATCATATTATTCTAAATACTTATCCTAATCCATGTTGACCCAATATGAATTCATTTAACACATGATCATTAAATACCCTATGAAATGCCATTCAAAGTCCATTTAGAAGGGTTGACATTCACTTACAAGAGAGAATCAAGAATACAAGCAAGACTACTCAAGCAATTTTCCCTATTGTCTTCATATAGCCATCTAATAGCATTTCAATCTTATTTAAAACTTTACACTAGTCCCTTGTCATTCTAAGTACACCCAGTTTTGCATTTACTTTTATTTTCATCACACTATTGTACCAAGCACTTGAATGGGAGAATAA